>VZTN01011113.1:592541-674683 GCA_013400515.1 Erpornis zantholeuca | reverse complement strand
CACCTGTTCCAACAGCTCATGAAGATGGTAACAGAATATACTTCAACCCAGGACAATGTGCATCATTCCAAACACCATATTTGTATATTCTGTTCTCAGCTATTTGTGATTTAGTCACAGATGGCTCCATAAAGAGGAGTTTAGTCTATTGTGTGCAGTTCTTGTCAGGGAGAAAAACCTCTAAACCCAACATTTTTAGCCTGATAGAACTGCAAGGTGGTCCCTGATTTCTTTTTTAAGGTTGCTTTCCAGCTCTTGACATAAGAAGTAATCACTGGAGTATGATCGTTAACTAGTTCAGAACACTGACCAATAATTTTCTACTTACTAATTTTATTTCTTCACCATTGATAATTGGATAATTACCAACTGTAGTAATTTCTTGAGTTTTGAGTTGTTTAGCTGATGAACAGTGTTATTTCTATTGTAAAGAGTGGGTAATAGATCAGATTTTCATTTAAAATAAATAAATAAATCCCTTCTGGCCACTTTTGTTAAACTGTGCAGAAAACCTTTTGGAATTCCAATATTTCCTATTCCAGGTGCAGTATATCATGAAGCTCATTTTCCTGGCCTCTTAAAAGGTGATCTTAGGGGTGCTGTAGCTCACCCAGTCTGCACATCACTGGCAGATTCCAAGTGCTGATCCTGATCTTCATCTCTTTTTCTTCAGTTGCAAACTTTGCTGAAATGGAAAATCCATTTCTGCTGGTTTAGTCTCAGCAAAACTGAGGTCCTTCAAAGCAGAATAACTTCACTTCTGTGGAATTTCTGGGTGCTGCTTCCTTGTTTGACCTTTACTATTTTTTTACTTGGAAACAGTGGGCGAAATTTTGTAGAACCTCAAAGCAACAAAGATACTTATTTTCATTATCAATGAATATTTGGCATCCAGGATGTTAGCAAGTGATACATGGTAGAGAATTGCTGCTGCTTTTTGTGACAAGTGATTTGCTTTGCAGTTTCAGCCACGTTGCATTGCTGTGTTTTCCTTGCTTATATAAGGTCAGAGAAGCTTCTTCAATACAAAATTCAGGATACAGCTACCATTTCAAGTGTCAGCAGAAAGGGCCTCAAGTACTCTGACTGATTAGGAAGGACTGAAAACCAGTGCAAAGTGCTTTGTTTATTGAATGAGTCTTTTTCTGCTCATATTTGCATGCACACAACTGTAAAATGTCATAATTCAAGTGGCAATTATGGCAACATGTGCAAATTGGGTGATTTTGCATGCAGCTGGCCAGTTGTGCATGCACAATTAACCAAATTACAAATGCAATCATAAATAAAGCCTATAAATGCTCCTCAGCAGTATAAAAATTGCCTATTTTCTATCACAGGATGATTTCTGGATAAAGATGTAATCCAATTTAAGTTGTTGATTTTTTTTGGCATGGTCAGGAAGTTACTTGGTATAGTGAGGGTGTCTTTTAAAATTTTTTTTAAAGTTTTAAAACTGTTGGTTCCTTATGTGTTTTTGAACACAAAAAGTCCAAGATACAGTTACAGATCAGAACTTTCCTTTTCCAGGGCAGTGTGTTCCTTCTTATGCGTTATTTTCACGTACATTACTCCAGCAATACTTTAATGACATGGAGAAGATGAGATATGTGTTAAACAAGTGAGTTTTCTACTGAATTCACTTATTCTGAATAGCTTTGCATGTCATTTTATTTACCTTCTTAATATGGAAAAGGCCACAATCTAAATAGGAGCATCTTGTGTGCCTTGATTTTCTACCTCAAAAAAAAAAAGTCTCTGAGCTTGAGATGAGAAGCTGAACAGTGCTCTGGAACAGGGCTTTAACAAGAACCACAACATTTAAGAACATGTATTTTCTAAATCAACATAGTGTAGCTTTTTTTCCATAGAAGTAAAAATTAAATTCATTCCCAAATGTTCCAGGTCCTCAATAAAACATAAGAAGGATGGGAAAGGGAATTTGGGAGGTGAAATGCTCTATAGGAGCATGCAAAGAAGTCCTGGGAAGGTTGGATATTCTCCAGGGCAGAAAGGTGTGGCCAGAAGGGAGCCTTACAGAGCCAGTGCTTGCAGCAAGAAGTGGAACTAGGTGTCTAAGAACACTGTCAGAAAGTATTCGGTGTAGAAGCAGTTCCTCACCTTGCTCCTTCCAACAAAAAATAATTGAGCTTTGTAGGATTGGAAGGTATGTTTCTTTCTGGTAATGAGCTAGCCACAATTCATCAATATTCAGTTATGTAGATATGAAATTTATATTAAACTTTAATATTACAAATGACTCATTTCTGTCCCCGGTTCCCTTGTAGGAACAATGGAAAAATACATTGAACAGCAGCACATAAAACAGGGTGAATAAGAATAATTTCTTTATCTTCCATCAAAACTCAATTTCCCGATTGAAATATTTCATGTGGATAAGTAAAACACAAAATAATGAATGAGTTTTAAAATTCTCTTGTCTAAGCAGGCTGATCTTGAGCTGCAACACAAATCCTTGTGGGTGCAGAATGGCTGCAGGCTGTTGATAGGAGTGGGAAGGAGATGGGAGCTGCTGTGTTGCAGGGGAGCCACCAGGAGATAATAATTTAATGTGGGTGTAGGGATGGGTGACACAAGGATGCCTTAATGCCCTAAGACTTTCATCAGTGCTAGTGGAAGGAGAGGAAACTAACTAATGGAATTTTCTCTTTGGTACAAGCCTTTCAGAACAAATAAATCTCTCCTGGGGGTGGCACATCCCAAGTCAGAGATGCACAAGTTTAGAAATTATCAGCTTGAGCATCTTAGCTAAAATTAATTAGCTGGAATGATCATTGCTATGTGCACTAACAGAGTCCCCTCTGACTAAGTAGAGAGGATCACACGCTAATGAAGACAGAAAGCTCTGCTGTTTGGAGCCAGCAGTGCGTGTCCTCCTGAGCTGCTCCGGAGTGCCAAATGTAATCTCCAGGATCTGGGACAGAGGCAAAATGCCTCTCAAGGATACAGCACTCACTTTACTGGGCACATTTATATATAGGTCACCCCAACATTCAGGAAAAGGAAATCAAGCCAATTCAAAATCTATTTCTTTTTAAAGTTATAATTGATTTGCATTTAGAGAGGGCTTCCTTCAGCTCTACCTCATATGTCAGTTTTAATTCTTCTGTGCCTGGACACAGACTAACAGAGCTTCTATTTCAAAGCATTTATAATCCAAATAGTCCTGACTCACTTGAGAAGTAGATCTATCTTTAAATAAATGTGGGAGACCAAGGGGTGGGAAGATGGGATATCTTGGCTTATGGTATGTAAATATGCACAATGAAATGTTGTCTATCAACTCTTCCCCCTCTCAAATTTCCCTTTTTTTTTAGCAGTCCAGCTGCTTACAACCACCTTCTTCTGCACACATTCAAATCTCAGTTACCCAAGGACTCCTTCATTTATTTTTCAGACATTTTAAGGTAATTTAGACAAATCCAGAATTTTAGTGTTAAAAAAAAAAAAAGACAACTTTTTGGAAAAAGTCATCATGGGAAAGTCAGAAAGATGAACTTAAAATACATCTAGTTCCAGGCAGTGGAAAAAGTGGAATGAACACAAATGAAAATAAAATGATATCAGAAGAGATTAGTTTATTCACCATGAGGCTGATTTGAACCCATCAGCCTGCTGTACACAAGGACAGTCTCTGTCCCAGCCACAGTTCCTCGAGCAGGAGTAGCTCAGGAGCATGAGATTGATTGCCTATAAGTGTTATCTACTGTTCATAAAAGGGAAATTGTTCCTTCTCATTCTTTTTGGCACCAGTTTTAACCTTGTTTCGCCTAAAATATGATTCCTTAATGCATGAAATTTTTAAGTATTTGGACTATCTGTGAAGGCTAAAGAAGTATGTTGGTGGTAAATGTGATTATAAAAGGTTCTTTAATAGACTCTAAATGATGCTTTGTACTGGCCCCAGCCTGACTGCAGCTCAGGAGTCTGGGGCTGGGACTGTGCAGCTCTCGCTCCTGACTCTCCTTCAGTGGTGCCATGCCCTGATTTGGGAGCCCCTTCAGGAACTCTGCAGTCTGATGGGTGCAGAACCTGCCCATGCTCGTTTCAACCTCCCAGTTAATCACTGCCAGGCTCTTGGAATGTTGGTAGGGCAGGCAGTGGACTGGATCCTGGTCAATTAGTTCACTGGGCTCCATACTTTCCACAGCTGGAAAGAGCTGATAGAAGAGGAGACCCAGAGCTGCTGATAAAGCAGCCAGGCTGACTCACACTGGTATGGCCACTACAGATTTTCTCTGTTAATTTGTCAGATTAAGCAACAGCAGAGATGTTCTCTGTTTATCACCACAACACAGCTGCTCTTTCAGCTTACAGCAGGCTCCTCTAAGACCGAAAACTTATCTTTCTTCTTTAGCAGGTTCTTCACTTTACAGCAATTTAAACGTGATCTAAAAAGTACCATGAACTGGTACTGGAGCTTTTTTGGCCATGTCTCTGACCTGATACACGCACTCAGTAGAACAGTCATTTTAAAAAAAACTTACAGCACGATGGTTTGCCAAATTATCACCTCTTTGGCAAGATATTTGCCACTAATTACACCAACACTGCTTCATGCACACCATTTGTCACCATTCCACATGAAATGTGGTGGTTCCTGCCGAGCTGGGAACTTGTCCTTGCTCTGCTGTGCCTCCAGACCCAAGCAGTGGCTGATACTTCTGTGACTTGTCTGGGTGCAAATCCCTGAGAGGTTTTATGGCAGAAAAATTCTTGCTTGTGTATTGTAGGTGTATATGGCACAGGCAGTGAGTTGGCTTCATATTTGTAGCTAAACTATAATGAAAATTATAATTATAGCTAAATACAAGTCAGCCTCTCTTTGTAGCATAATTATAATGAAAAAAGGGATACTGTAGGTTTTTGGGGAGTTGCTTTCTTGTGTCTGAAGCAGCACATCCAACAAGCACAGGTGAGAGTCCAGTGCTCTGAATTAATCAGGGGATAACATCAACCTCCCTGTGCCAGTGCAGAAAATCAAGGCTCCCTCCACATTTCAGAAAAGAAATGATGTCAGTGAAGCTGTTATATTTCTGTAGCTTTAAGTAACTGTCACGAACACAATTTCAAAGATAATTTCAGATGGCTGATTGGATTTGCTTCTGAAGCAAATTGTGTCATTGCAAAGACAAAACAAAAATCCTCACAACATTAGAGCTGCTTTAATTGCCTCTTAATGCCTGGTGTTACCAAAATTAGAAACATGATTAGAATGAAACAGGTTTTTGTAAAATAACTTTTTTCATTAGCGTTATCGTGTTCCCTTGAACGGTTTCTGTAGTCAGACAAAAATGTAAGTGGCTTTTGATACAATCTTTTTACAAACCAAGTGACCTGCCACTTCATAAAGAACAAGTTTGTTTGGTTTGTTTTCTTGTCCTCCTAATTTAAGTTGCTTCTGAATTCACCTCAAGTTCCCTTAGGTTTGCAATTACTTTCCAGTCTACAAATTGGAGTATTGTGGGCTGGAAGAATCAGAAATACTTTGGTATAAATGTCTAAATTGTATTTATTTTATTGATAACATGCAAATGAGTTTATGCAAAACCCACACAGACAGGTGGTTTCTTTTTACCTGTGCCATTGAGCAGGGAAATATGATGTGAAAGAATGATCTGAAATACTCCTTTGACTGCACCAGCTCTGAAAATAGTTTAGGCAATGCCTGCTGTCACAGATGCTGGCATGCTGGTGGAGTTAATGACCAGTGGATCCACAGTGCAGGTGCAATATGGCCTCATCCTTGTTTTATTTTGAGCTAATTTAGATTACAGCTTTTTGTTTGTTTGTTTGTTTTTCCATTTTTAATACAAAAGCACTGGAGCCTTCTGAGTTTTAGAAACTTGCAGAGGAGGTCGAGAGAGAAGAGCTTTTGGCTGTAATTCTGTCATTATCCTGCCCTTACCCTCTCTGCATCCACAATTTCATTGCTTGGGAAGAACTGAGCCCTTTATAGGGATATGCATAAAGAGAAGTCCAAGCTGGAATTCTGCTTGGTGTTAGAGCACCCTTGAAGAAAGGCTCTTACTTGATTAACTACAGGTATTATTTTTTTGTGTGTTTAATTAGCCAGAGTAATACCAAAGTGCTTATGCTATTTCTTATTCCTGATATTGCTTCAAAGGTATTCCAGTAACCTCTTTTAATGTCTCCTAATTTGATTAAGAATGTAATCAGACTGTTATATAGCTGAATCTCATTTTTTACTACTGATAATTAATTATTGAAATGCAAAATGTGTATATTCTGTACTAAATATCCGGATCCTCTTGTATTTATGCATGGCTATATCACTTTGATTTCTTTCATCACTTCTGCAGTACAGAAGCTACTGTGTGATTTCTCATCAAGACAACACACGCTTACACACGTTGCTCTGTTGATTAGGAATTTACTTTTTCCGTATAGAAAATTATTAAATTTCCTTACTAATAAATTTTTGTTAATTCAGAGTCTAAAGAAAGGCTTTATTAATTTTCCTAGCACAGATGAATACTAGTTTCCAAAAGAAGTCTCTAAAACGGGAGATAAAGATTTTCCTATCTCCATTTTCATCTGTTTTCTCATTAGTTCTCAGTTAGACCACACCTTTTCACTTTCTCTTCCTTTTTTGTACTGGTGTTTGTTTTGGTAGAAGATGATCTTTTCCTGAGAAAGAGGAATCGTTCTTGAAAAGCTCTTGAGCCTTTAAAATAATTATTTAACTTTAATTGTGACTTAATATTTCCCTGAGACCCCCATCATGCTGAATGTGATGCTGAGCAAAGAGAACACCTCCTCAGAGGGTTTGCCAAGGTAATACCTCATAGCCAGCTGTATTGGGGGTTTTCTCAAGGGTCCTTTGCAGACAACAAAGATAAGGATCTCTGCTGATTTTGTGGTTGTTTTTAGGGATATTGATGTTTTGGAGTTGGGATCCACCATTTATATGTTAAAAGGCTCTCAGAATTTCTCTGAAATTCTGTAGTTTCCACACTATATGGTCACCCATATTTTTTCCCTCTAACAACCCTGAAAAACTTCCCTCCCCCACCAAACTAAACCTTTCTTCTGCTCCCCAAAAGAGACATGCTGAAAGCTCCCTGTGGCTGGAATCTGCTTATATTTGGAGGAGGCACCTTCACCAGCAAAAAAATACTCTAATGCTCCCCATTGGTTTCTCGTTTCTCTTTCTCCCCCCAGTTCCAATGTTCCCTTTGGATCCATCAGGGATACATGTTCCCATGTTAAATGGGCCATATCCAGATTAAAATCTCAGTGGTGTCTGAACTTGAACAACAACAGTTCATTTGTATACATTGTGAATGATAAACAAAAATCCGTCTGGAACCAACCTATTACAAAGTCTGATCAGTTCCTATTTCAGATGACACTCAGCAAGAGCAATTCTAACTCTGTGATACGTGTGACAGCTATTTCCAGAGTTCCTGCAATTGTGTGGCATGAAACTGTTTTTCTTCTATCCAGCTTCAACGGGCAGAAATGTGATCTGATAATCAGAGCAGTAAAACTGTATCCTGCCAGCACATGGCCTGCGAGCAGCGATGTTTAAGGTCACAGTGTCACTGGGTGCAGATGCCTACCATGAGTGTTTCAAGAAGAACAGTGGCTTTTAGCCTTTGGGTTTGCAGGAAGTATGTGCTATTTATTTTAAGCAAGGCTCCCTCCTTTTGACATGAGTCACTGGCATTTCTGCCCAGCACACTGGGAGAATTAGCTGCATTGTTTCAGATGGCAGGGGAAACATTTTCAGATTTAAAGGATAAACAGTTATGTGCAGCGGTAATCGGTGCAGCAAACATTATTCCAAATCAGACTGATTAATGATTACATTCTGGTGGGTTCCAAATGACACAAATCTGGATGCTGTGTTTTTGGCAGAGAGCAAAGACCATGTGTTTTGACTGCTTGGGTTGGTTCAGAAATTGATGTTCCTTTTTGATCGATTCCTGTAAAGATCTGTTTTTTCTCTCCAAAAGCCTGTATAAAGATGCAGAGCAACTTTATTACTTTATATGGTCCAGACATAAAAATTGACCAAACCTGAGATTTTTTATCTATAGCAGAGTAGGTCTGTTTAGACATACAGACAGTTTTGCAGGGGGTTGTTAATCTTAGAGATGTTTGTGCTCTTTTACTTGAATATCCTTCTCTTGAATGAGATTATCCAGACACCAATCAAAAATGGTTGGAAGAGTAAGTATTAATATGCAGCCTTGACTTTGCAGTGTGGCTAACTCATTTTCCATACTCATGCAATTCAGACTGAGTCCCCAGAGGGGTGGAAACTTGATGAAGCAAAAACTAAATGTAAAACAACTTTCTGAACATCTTTACTACTAAGCAGGAAAGTTTTCTGTTCTTCTGGTTGATGAGTCAGAACAATGCATTTTTATAAAGCCAACAGAATGAACTGGAGAGGTTCTGAGTCTAATGAGTAGATATTTTTAATCATTTTTTTTATCTTTTTGGTGTTTCTCTGGTGCTCCAGAACTGATGTTGTAGAAAAAGGTTGGGTGTTACTTCTTTCCTGTTATTTTCATTTATTTTTATCTACTTCCATCTTTTCAATGTTATCTACTCTATTGCAGCTTAGTACCTTTAGCTGTCAGATGTTTGTTAAAATATCATCTTACCCTTTATTTTTCTCCTTTTATTGACTAGATGAGCATCAAAATGTGAGAAACTGCAGCTTATTGTGGGCATAGGAAGGAGATATAAAGACATATTAAGGGATGGCTTGAAGACATAAAATCAGTGTCTTCTGCAGAGCCTTTCCAGCTGGAAAACTCCTGTGTGTTAGAAAGGTTGGC
Organism: Erpornis zantholeuca; assembly: GCA_013400515.1. Lineage (NCBI taxonomy): Eukaryota > Metazoa > Chordata > Aves > Passeriformes > Timaliidae > Erpornis > Erpornis zantholeuca. The sequence goes on along the minus strand of VZTN01011113.1, from coordinate 665,846 downwards.
ACTTGTGTCACCCCAGGCTAACAGCCACCAGGATTGTCCCGAGGTACAGTGGCTCTTGCTGTGAGCAACTGCAGTACGTCCTAGTTAGGCCAGCCTAAACTTAGGCAGCTGGGTTATGTGTGCAAGGAACACAGTCTCTGGGCATTCAGATTTGTGTGATTTCATGTGATCTCAGGAGGTTCTGCAGGACTCTGCAGCTGGGTATTATATTTATCCTTGGGTTCTGTACTTTTTTGGGGGCACATTGTACTAGTACTGAGTTTGGGCATATCTGTAGGTACTAATTTCTTTGGCTGGAAATAGTAATTATGAAATTTTGGAGAATTTTATTAAATCTTGAATTTAGTGTTTAATACACAGGTCTTGAATCAGATTAATCTGTAAAGCAGAGTAACACACCTGATGTTCACAGCAGGCATTTGGAACAGCAGTGGAGACAGGGGTAGGATAAATCACTCTGAGAAACTGTTTAATTAATTGCACTTTGAATTCCAATAAGAGATACTGTCTTTTTGTGGTGAATACCATCTCCTTAATTTGACATTCAGTTTTAAACTTTGGGTAATAAACAAACCTCCCATTGCCTGTGGATTGACTTTAAAATTTTAATCTTATTAAAGAACATTTGATTATAGACTGATTTGCTATGCATGTCTTAAAGAATTCAGATTGATTCTGAGGAATGTGGGCAACTTTAAATTATCTCTTTTTCAGCCAAAAGAAAGTTTCATCTCCCATGCACTTACACTTTACTTGTTAATAAACTCTTTCCATCAGCTTTCCAGCAGTGACTTTATCTCGTCTATGTTATTGTTGGAAATAAAGCATTTAAGCAACTACTTGAGTTTCATCATGACTGTTTTCAGTAAATATGGAACTGTAAAAATATATATGTTTTAAATGTAGTTGAAGAGAGTTTGGTGGCTATAGTAAGAACTGAGGAATTGGATTTCCCTGAATAAATGAAGGTGGCTTTTATTAATTACAGGAGCAGCTGGATAGTAATATGTGTACAGACACTGCCAGATTCTCATAAATGCTCCTTCTCTGGGTGCTTCATTACATATATCCCATCTTGTTTCAGCCTTTGTCTGTCTGTGGCTGTGTATGACCTCATTTTCCTGGATATTTTAATAGTCAGTTAAGAAGATTAAGCATTTTTTGCTTATATGCTTGATCTTTTCTTTATATAAAATCTTAAAATAAGTCTGAATTGTCAAATTAGAGAAACATCTCGCTTTCCATGGATCTGAAGTCTAACAATGTGAAGATCACATTTTGGAATGTTAACTTGTGGGTAACTGTTGGACCATGGAATGTTGAACAAAAGCCTGTGTTAGTTCAGTACTGAGATTCCAAGCAGTGGTGCTTTCCAGGAAGGACCCATTGTGCATCTCTGCAGGCTTTTACCACAGGGTTTATCTATACAGTGGATTCCCTTAACCACTGCTAATAGACTGATGTCTATTGCAGAAATAGCTAGAATGTCAAAGTTATGCCAAACCAAAGGACTTGATGAAGTTCAGGTTGTATTCCTATGAAAACATTCATTTTTGCAGATAGCAGATCATAATTTCTGTGGAGAGTTAGCTCTTGGATGAGACCACATAAGTCTTTGCCCATTTGGAATAGGATGCTTATAAATCAGAGATGATGGATTTTCACTGGCAGTTTTTTCTATCTTGATTCAAGAAACAAACCTTTCCTTCAGCCCTCCTTGAAGGAAAAAAACAGTGTAAGTAAAAGTCTGCTTTGGTTTTCACAGGTGACTGCAGACTATTCTTATCTCAGTACAGTTCTTTCTCAATATATTTTATTATTTTTTAGACATTGCAGTGAGGTTAAATTCTCTAAAGAACTATTCAGCTGTGTACGAGAGCAGAGCTGTTAATCCAGAAATTTTAAATAATTAATCAGGACTATTTATGTTATGTAAAAGTAACTGTAAGGTGCATCCAGATCCACGAATCAAAGTGACCTGAACAGACAAGATCTTCCTCATCTGAAACTATGGACAAAAACATAAATATAACTTCCACTCACCTTGTACACAGGAGGACTTTCACCTTCAAAAGCAATCTCTGAATGGGATTTTTTAACTATTTTTCCTCAGAAAATTAGATGGTATGTATTTGAAACAATCTAGCCCTCAATGCAAGTTAGTTATGCCTACCTGCCTTAGCAAAAGTATTTCTTTTTTTCTTCTCTTTTTTTACCCTCTTTCTATTTTTTTAAACATACACCATTATCTACTACACCAGGGAGCAAAATAAGTTAAGTAAAAGGAAATCATGGTTAAAATCACAGCTCAAGAATTAGCTTTCACTTTGGGGGGGAAATTATTGAGCACAAAGGAAAATACATTTTAGTGAAGAAAATAATGAGAGACTTACTTTTAAAAAATACAATCATTTTCGAAAACCTTGTATACAGTGAGTAATAATCACTTCTCCATAATATTAAAGAAGGAGCACTTAAATTTTTTTGACATCCCTAATCATGGAGCCTGGGGAGCTCTACAGAACATTTGCATTAAATTACTCCTCATTTTCCCAGCCCTATCTGCCCCTGACTTAGGTTTCTCTGCCAGTGTTTGTGAATTTGGCAGAAGCCTACAGATTTCATAGCTAATATTGTTGTCTCCTGCCAGCAATATCAGAGCAAGGTGCATTAGATGCTGCATGGCAATTAAGGGTTGAGGGAAATCACGCTGATTTTCATATGTGGCACCCAGGTGCCATCGTTTGTATCAGATTACTCAAGCGGTGTCTCAGAAGATGCTCCCATGCATCACTTCTGATATCCTGGGTGTTTGTTAGAGCTCAGGTGAGCTCTAGTGGGGAGGAGGTGAGCCTGCAGTTTGCAGAGAGCAGAGGGAGAGGGATGGAGTATTTCTCGTGCCTGTGTGAGCAGTGTGTGCCTGCACTGTGCTGCTTTTCCCTTGATTGCAGAGCAGGGAGCGCTGCCCGACTCTGCTGACATCTCCTATTGTGGCCTCGCCCTCCCTTCCCCCGGGCCATTGTTTGGGCTCCCACCTTAGCACTGTTAAGTGGCCTTTTTCACACGTTCTTGGCTCAATTCTGCTTTCATACAATGCTTTTCCACACAACAACAGCTTAGCTTAGCAGCAGAACAGCTCTCTCCTGGGGCAGATCCAGCCCTGTAGGAACTCACTACATGCATGCAACTACTGCCTATCAAAACCATGCTTTTCTGCATCTTTTTTACCCATGTAATCACATTGAGTCAAAACCAATGTAGTCAGTGGTGAAAACCATAATGCATTTGGGGAATAAGCTCCTGCTGCAGAAATGTGTTAACACAAGGGCAGGTGATGATAGGACAAGAGGAAATAGCCTCAAGCTGGAGAAGGGTAGACTTAAATTAGATGTCAGGAGGAAATTCTCCCCTTGATGAGGCCCTGGCACAGGGTGCCCAGAGAAGCTGTGGCTGCCCCTGGAACCCTGCAAGTGTCTAAGGCCAGGTTGGATGGGACTTGGAGCAGCCTGGGATAGTGGAAGGTCCCTGCCCATGGCAGGGAGTGGAACAGGATGATCTTTAAGGTCCCTTCCAACCCAAATCATTCCATGATGGTTTATTAGAATGACTCATTTACACCTGATTATAAAAAGAAAAAATCCCAGGGTCTTTAGAGGAATGGTGTGTCTGCTTTTGAAAATCAGAAGTAAATGTGCCCGAGAACTCTGCAGCAAACACAAGTGTGTACATTTAGGAATTACCCCTGAGGCTTTTAACCAAGGTCTGTTCTGCTGGCCATGATGCTACAAGCTGAGGAATCTTTCCCCTGCTTCCTGAATTAACAGAGGTGGAATGCATGTTTCTTCCCAGGATTATAATTATAGATGACACCCTTAGGAAAAAGACAAGTCTAGAGCATCTGGGTTGGGACTTCTGAGACGGAGTGAAACAAAATTTCAATTAAGTGCATTGGATTAGCACTGGCTGGGAAGTGGAATTGATATTCTGACGGAAAGGAAAAGACTTCAAGGAAACATTTGAATATTTCCCCAGTAAAAATGACTATAGAACCCAAATGCCAAAACAAACAACCCCCTGGAATTGTCTAAATGCAATATTTTCTCATTACTGAACCATTGTGTTTTGATATTAAATATTAAGTTCTTTGGCATTATGTAACTCAATATTATGCAGATCAAAACATTAATTCCATTGGCATCACTGAAGTGAAGTTTAAACAGAAATACATGCTCTTGAAGAGTTTTATTCTTGGTAAAACCACCTTTTCTAATAAAAAGCTCCCTTGTTGAAAACTAAATGGTCAGCTCTGTGTTTCAGCAAAATTATCCCATTTGTGTATCTCTGGCTCTCTCCCAATCTGTTTCTGCTACTAGAACTCGATTTCTATTTTCTGATTTGCAGAGAGGGTAAAAGTATTTGGCATGCATATCTTCAAGCACACTGAGTAAAAAAGAAATAATAATAAACATCCACTATGGGCTCTGTTTATTACTTCCTCTGTTGATATGACTTAATATGGTACAGGTTAAAATGAAGACTATTCTTGTTAAAACACACAATGTGATTCAGTCATCATAGGGAGCCCTTTTGAGCTTTGTGGGCCACCTCCTAAAGCCCCACACCATGGAAAGCCTCCCTGGGCTGAGGCAGGTAAATGTCATTTCCAGGGAGTGGCAAGGAGGTGTTAATATTTTAGCAGGTACAAGTCTCACTACTCTGTGCCACAGGGTCTGCCCCATATTTAGGGTTTCCATCCCATGAGAATTCTGACCTAATACTTTTATATCCTTTGCTGAAGCTAAGTCCCTAAGTAGGCTATTTCAATGAGATAGAATATCCTCTTGTCCTTGGTGCACACAGCTAAAGTCATTGAACTCAAAAGTAGAGTTACTGAGGGAAAATATTTGGCATTTGCTATGTAGTAGTTTGGACCTGGGTGATCACTGTGTTTCTTTTTGACTTTAAAATCTATGTCGCCTTAGGAACTGCAGAATTCTAAGAAGATTTATAACTGCTTCCTGGGAAATAGTCCCAGGGATAGTATCACTATAATGCTACAAGGGAGCCAAAGTAGTCTCGAAGCCACAAGCTTCATATGTCATGTAGGACTTGAGTCTATTGAACAGCCCCACTACACAGTGATTTCTGGGGAGGGAAATTAAAAATGCAGTCTGAAACACTCCAGTGATTTACCACAGAGTTTGCAAAAGCAACAGAACTGCTAAGTCTACCTTCTCTTGCTGTATCTTTCTCATTTATCACAGCTCTTCAAGGAGTTCCTCTTTGGGAGAACCCAATTCCCTGCTTGCTATTATGTCTTCTTATTGAGATCATGAATCCAGAGTACAGAAGCGCTGTTGGATGGGATTCTCTTCTGAAAGGCTGGGAACCCCTCTGATACAAATTTTAATCCAATTTCCTGGCTTCTTTCACTAAAGGCTCAGGCAGTGCAATGGGATCACTGCTGTGGGACCAAGATCTCAGCTGGCAGAGGCAGCTCTTCCCTTTGACACGTGGCTTTCTTTTGCCACACAGGTAGACTTTGTATTGAAATGAGCTCTGAAAGCCAAGGAGAAAAGGGAAATTATGCTGCTGTATGCAAGTGGGAAACAGGAGAAATTGTGGATTGGTGAACAAGCCTGGCTAAAGTGTCTTGAGAACAAGCACAGTAGTGTAAAAAAGGACAGACCTATTTGATGGTTGCTGTTTGCTGTGTGAGCTCACTCCATGTCAGCTCAGCAGGCTGGCATCTCTCGGGGTGGGAACATGTGCTCTGAGTGGAAAAGAAATCTTTGGGCAGCAGGATATCTTCCTAATGGAATTGCTGTGTCTGTCCAGGAGATGTTTTTAAGGCAGCCTGGAAAGGAATAAGGAAAGTATAATCAAATTATATTGACATAGAGCATTTTCATAACAGTCTTGAAAGGACTTTAGTAGAAAGGTGCATTGGTTAAGAAGAAAATGTTTAGAGCTGAAGTAAAGAAGACTTTCTTTTTTTTTCTTTTTTTCTTTTTTTTTTTTTTTTAAATCAGGCCTTCTAAGTGAAAAAGTCCTGTAAATTTGCTCTCTACAGAAGTGACAAATACTACCTGTGGAGATGCTGGTGGCTCATTATTCCACTGAGTACAGTACTTTGTTTTAAAGACTCTTCTTACAGATGATTATTCTCCATTTCTGTCAGTCTGTCCTCACACTTGGTGGACCCTCACAGAGCCAAGTCATTTAAAAGTCAAAAACTCCATAAGTGCCTTGACTTTTTTTTTTAAACACTGAATACGGTAGCAAACATATATGTGACATCTTTCCTTTACTCCTTCATTGCTCTGGATTCTTTTTGTGTTGATTGCTATCATGTTGCCAGTGCATGGAAATAAATAGAGACTTTGTCTCAAATCCCATTTTTAAGGCTATGACTACAAATTGAGAGGACTGGGACAGCAGAGATGTTAGGGAACTTTTTAAAAGGAAATTGCTTGATATAAATGTACTGGCCAGGGGAAGAATTCTTAGGGTCCTTATCTGTGACCTGATCTGAGGAGAGACTTCCAGTAGACATTGGATCAAATCAGATATGGTTTGTGTGGCTTTGAAATAAGAAACCTGAAAAAGAAGATAATTTCAAGGACTAATGTGGCCTGGATCACTGATGGTGTGTGTCACCAATGTGCAAATACATTCTAAATATAAAAAGATCACTTAGATGATCTAATACTCATGCTTTGCATCCTCCCTGGCTCTTGTAAAATTGTATTAAAATAAAACCTGTTCCATGATGAAAAAGGTGTTTTAAAGCATCTACTGTTGGTTTAGAGGGTTGGTAACTAAAACAGAACAGCAAAGAGGAAAAGGAAGGACAAACCAATGTCACTCAGTCAATGAAGTTTTCAAAGTCTCAGAGAAAGAACATGAGAATACAATTTTTTTTGCTCTAGGCTCTGACTTGCTGAGACAAAACATAAGATAGCAAGAAATATTTTCTGTAGAAAAGGAATATTCATATGAGTATTGTAAAATAATATAAATGGTAGTCTTTTCGCCACGTCATTTATTACTTAAGATACTCTGCCTTTTATTCTGCTCTTATTAATTTTGTCAGGAAGAATATTTCTTCCTTTCTATCAATTTACTCTTTTTTTCTTTCTATCTAGGAGATGCTGTAAAGCCTCCCTTTGATTGTGCACTGATGTAAAATTGAACAGCCCATGTTGTGTATGTGCTGCTGTCCCCTGGCAAACATTGGCAGATGTTTGGGTACTTGTTACTCTCACTTCATGATCTTAGAAATGTGTTCTCATTTTATTATGAGGAAATATTTCATTGCTTATCTGATCCAAACCTCATTATGGTTTCTGGACAGATTTTGATTGCTTTCCATAAGTTTTGCAACATTTCTTAAGATCTTTCGGTTCAAAAGCAGCTTGTGGCAGTGTAGAAAAAGGAAGATCATAGGGACCTTGGCAGCTTTCTCCCTGGATTTCCTCAGAGTCTCTCTCCCTCCTAAGTCAAGTCACAGCCTCCTTTGCTGCTCCTGCCATCCAGAAGTGCTTTCCTATCGCTCTCTGCCTCATTGATTCTCCATCTGTTTTGCTCTGAACATCTTTCTGGTGACCTATGTTCGCATCTGGTGTAAATATGCTCCTATTCAAAGTGTTTTTACTCTGTCACTTACCATTTCAGGGAGTGATTTATTGTAGCAGGGGCTGTGTGCTCTGTGCTGGGGAAAGGGAGGAAATCCAGACATGGCCTTGAGGATTTCTTAGGTCTCGCTTGACTGGGATTGGGAAGCGCAAATCGACGTGGTGCCAAGAGCTGTGACTGATAAATCTGTCCCCCCAAATTATGGGATAAATAAAGGAGCTGGGGCTCAGACAGGCACAGAAGGCAGCTGCGTTAGACACATTTCCTCCAAGTTGTGAAGGACCCGAGCCAAACCTCACGGATGTCACTCAGAAGTCTGCCAGCCACTCTGAAAGACATTTGAAAACAAGTGCTGGAGGTTTGACTTGGTTTTGTGAGTTAGAGGACAGTGCCTTCGTTACAAGCCGCTTCTCTCCTTCTGCAGCTAGAAAAACAATATAATTCTTATAGATGGAGCACCACATTACCATCTAATAGCAATTTGTATTCTAAAGGCTGTACAGATTTTTCCCTTATTTCAACACTAGATTAACAGGGGAAAGAATTGCAAAAGAATTGTTGTTGGAGAAGAAATTTGAATACAGACCAGGTGGCTAATTTGCTCCCATTAGTTAGTATGTTTAACAAGGATGGGTGCAGTCTGCAGGCAAGCTTCTGGAAGAACATCTCTATTGCTATTAAGCATTGCTACATAGCTTTGAATTTTTGCCTGCTTTCTTTTGTGCTGTAGCATTTTTTCCCCCAAAACACTGGGCAAGAAAAATAGCATATGGATGAGAAGTGGTATATCTGAACAGCTATGTGTGTCTATTACATGAATTGGTACAGAAGAAGAGGATGCATCATCATGCTTTGATAACAAGCAAATCAGGAGCAATTACTTTTTTCTTTCAGAGAAAAGAGGATCGCTTACAGTACTTCAAAATAAGATCTTTTTTTCCCCCTGGAGAATAATAATCATTCCTGTGTAAGCTGAGACACTATCATTGCTTTCAGTCTTGCTGAGTGTGAGCCATGCGTGGTGTCTGAATGCATCTCTGCACTTAGGAAATAGATTGGATAGGCTGTGGTGATGTCACTTCTTAAATATCACTGACTCCTGATCCAGTTGGATGAGATTTTGATCTTTATAACACATCCCCTATTCTGAAGGAGAAAATGAGTAGAACAGATTGTTTTCCATAAGGTTTTGGCAACTAGAAAACATTTGTGAAGTGATAACGTAGTGATTGCTCACGTCTGACTATGTAGAATGAAATTCTATAAGGAAAGCACTTTATTTCCTAGCACAAGCTCATGGCTTACAGATCACAGATCACAAATCACAGGTGGGGAGAGAAGCCATATTGCTACTGGACAATAAACAGAATGTTCAAATAATGTAGATTGATATTAAGAACCAAAGACAAGTGTAAATATCAATCTGTTAAAACGATTATTTTTTCCATGCCCGGTTTTATTTGCATTTAGTTGCTATTTTCCAATGGGATTAAAAAACTTCAACAGTTTCATGGCAAGGTTTATTTCTTTAATACTTGAAGAGGCTGCATGGAAAAAGCCTGTTCTGCTGATTATAAACACCGGTCCATAATTAATGAAATGAAACCAGTTTATTTGTTAGCCAGTGGTACAACATGCAACAGGAAAAGCTGGGGCCTATTTTCTCAGCTGCATTTTTGTTCTTATTTTCTTTTACTTTTAGCTTTGCTGCAACACAGCAGGCAACAAATACACTGGAATGGCTTCTGAGGCTGAAGTTAATGGTGCCTCTCTCCATGTCTTTTCCTCAGCCAGCTGTAATATCAGACTGGTCCTTGCCCTGCTCGGTGCCCTGGTGTCCCCTGCAGGGCTGTACCTGCAGGACTGCCCTGGCTCCAGGCAGAGGAGGTGCAGCTCTCCTGTGACACTGCACTTTGAGCTTTGCATCCTGGAAGCACAAACAGGACAATTTCTACAATTTCTTCAAGCCTTGATTCACCGAATCGGCCTCTTTTTCATCTTTTAAGTTGCTCCTGAGCTGTTGAAAGGCTGTTTAAGTTTGCCACCTTGCTCAGTACATTTGCCCTCTTTCTGCTGCTATTATGGCAGAGCCACAGAGGGATAGCATTACACTGGCTCCTACTGTGCCTATAAGAATTACAGGAATCAACAAAGCAGCAGTAAACCCTGTGCTAGGAGCAAGCTAACGATGGAAAAAATACTCATAATACCTGTCTTTTGGTGTCAGTTGTTGTCTGCAAGGCACAATAGAACATCTGGAAGCAAGAGCCCTCCTATTCAGGTAGCTGAAATTGCATTAGCTGCTCTGGCATAAAGGACAGGATTAGAATGACAGACCTCCCCACTGAAATATTTGCTTTTGAATAAACTTGTCAAATGCAACAAGAGGTGTCATGGCAAAATTTTCCTGCTTCTGCTGTGAGAGGAGCTTCTGTTTCTGTGATGACAAGAGGGCTGTGTTTAATTGAGCTGCGTTTTGCCGCTGTCTGCTGTAGGCAGATACAATGAAAAGGGGACAAAGGCCAAGTTCAATTCATTGCTATCAAGCTTCCTTTCTTCTAGGAGCAGGTAACAGCAAAATAATTACTGCAGGCTTAAAACAGGTGCGTTGTGGCAAGAATGGTGGAAGCAAGAAACTGCTGCAGCAGCTTCGCATTAATTTATGCTCAAGAGACCATTCTTTATAGCACAACAGGGGACCCTAAAGATAATGGGGAATACAAACTAAGGAAGACAATGGAGAAGGAAAGGGTCCTTCAATACCTTTAGAGTTCATGTGTTATTCCTGTTTGCCAGAATCCACTTTGGTGAGCATTCGCTCAGCATAACGAAAGAGTAGCTTACAATGTAGCTTTGTAGAAACTAGGTCAGGTAAATCGGAGATGCTATTATAGCTTAATTCATTTTTTAAACTATAGATCAAGTAGTTCTAATGAAAATTTTAAAAGGGTAGTTTTCAGTAGTATCCATCACAAAACTATCATGTCATTCAGGACATTAAAACTAGACAAGGAGCACAGGTGTGACTTGTAAAACTTTATGAAGTTATAGGCAGATTGTTGATAATTGATGTACTTCAAAACATGGTCCTGACTTAGAAATGTTTGTCTTTACTCTTTATGATTACTGTTTCTCCCCCAATATTTATTCCCTTGTTTGTTTTAGGTTATGCTCTAAGAAAAAACAATACCAGTTTCACACCTTGGTTGGGGGTTGGAAAAGCATCTCCCCAGCTGGGCACTGCCTTTGTCAGCCTTGCTCAGGGAGTTTGGGCTCTAGAAGCAAATCTGTTGCGTTTGTGTAGCTTTCTTTGTGGCTTAAGGTTTGTCCAGCCTGTCCTGGGATGCCTCTCTTGTCACTTGTGCTACCTTGACGTGTCTATAAAGCACATTACTGAACTAATGCAGGGGTCATTTGCCACCATAATGATAAAAAATATGGATGAAATTAACCAGAAACTCATGCTTCAATGAGCCTGTGATGTGGAGCCACACAGGCAACAAGGTGTCCTTTCTGATTTCTTCTAAAGAGTTTTGCCTTTTCTCCTTCATTTAGAGATCAGAAATGGGAGCATATTTTAGATTGCTTCATTTCTAGTTGAGACAATTCAGTTTTGAAAGACTAAATAAGAACTCTCTCTTCGGTTCCAGTTTAAAAATGATTTGGGGTGAGGCTTTATGGCCTCAAGGTGCCTCATCCACAGACCCTGCAGGGTAGCAACACATCCAGAGTGGCCACTGAGATGGAGATCCTGTCACACACAAAAAGAGAGACAAAATTCCTGGCTTCCAGGACATTACACAGCAATTAAAGTATAAAGGCCAGCTAACGTGAGTTAATTCAAATAATTTGGCTCTTAAAAAATGAAGGACGTTGATTTGGGAGTCTTAACTGCTCATTTTCTTCGAAAATGGTGAACCAAAGTGATTCAACACTTCCAAGATGTTTGTTTCCCCTCCCCGCACTTCTAAATTTAAAAACAGTTTTGTTGGTTTTTGTGGTTCCAGGGTTACTTACTCCTATAAGGCAGGACTTGCCCAGGGGAGGGGGAAAATCACATTTCAGTTCTTTCTTAGAATATTGGTTTAAGTTATGCACAACAGACAACAACAAATATGACTAATATTAAGAGAATGGGATAGTTTTGTTTTAATTTCTTCTTTGAGATGTACTATTCTTCTTCATGCTTGGCTCCAGGGGGAAAAAACAGTTTAATGTGATTTCCGTTCCTTATTTACTGTTTGCTAGTCTCAGATGCTTTCTTCTGCTTTCCCACTGCAGTGTTTTAATAGTGACCTACCTCAAAGATATGGACTTTATTGTTTGTCCCCTGGGCTCTTGACAGGCAGAAAGGTGCATATCAATTATCCAGTAGGAATTTTCTCCCTGACAAAACTTTCCCTTGATATCTTAGCTGGAGACAGCCTTACTCACATACTGATCTCTTGCATCCTTTCAGCTTAGAAATCAGTGTCTATTAATGAGTTAACTAAGCTAATTATTTCCAGCTCTAAATGTGTTTAGTGTGCTTTAGCAGGAATTAATATTTTTGAGGAGGTGAAGGTTATAAAGTGTGTTTGTCTGGTCTGGAAGCTGCAGTGCAGTTTCCAGGAGAAATTGAAATTAAATATGATGGTGTGTGCAAGTGTATGAAAAATTCTCTGAAAACATTGCCTGAAAGCACACAGACCACCTGCATCTTTGTAGCTGGCACCTGGACACTCCTTGGAGTCAGGTGGATGCTCCTGTCTCTGTTGTAGCTGTGGAGGGAATTCAGGGACACAAGGCCCTTTCAGCTGTTCAAAAATCCTGGCAGCCTCTGGGATGGGGGATAAGGAAGCAGAGATGAAAGGCAAAAAAGGGAACTGAAATCTAGGACAGAAAGGTAGCTAAAAACAACAAGCAAATTGCTAAGTGAAAAGGCATGGAGATTAAATAAAAATAAATGGGATGGGATTCTAGCTCTGTCACACACAAGACTTTCCTCAGGGGTTAGGATGGATTTTGCCCTTGTTGGCTGATGGAATTCTCCATCCTCTCAGTTGACTAGAGCAAGCTATGAAAAAAAGAGCAATTATTTCTTCTTTCTTGCCTGCTTTTAACAGTTTTCGGTAAGCGTGGAAACAATATGAACTATCTTAGTGAAACAAACTGGATGCCAAGAAAGACTGGGGCCCTTGTACAGGACAGAAAAACACATAGTCTGAGATGTCTGTGAGCTATTGGGGGCTGAATGCAGAACCTCAGAACACTTCTGTAAAAACTCCTGTGAGCTTTCAGAGCAAACAGGACAATTCTTCCATGTCCTCCTCCTCGTTTCTCCTTCAAGTTCCCTCTGTTGCAGTTCTTCCCCCTTGGGCTAATTGATTTTTACTGAGTTTCTTCCTCTAGTTTTTTATCAGTTGATTAGAAAAAAACCCAGAACAAACCCACAAGTGTCTTCTTATCTCACTATACGAGAATAAATTACGGCAGCAAACTCTTGCTTTTCAGGAACTTTTCTATCAGTAGATACCTATTACCGCAACTATTATGCCTATTTTTCTTGATTTCACCATTTAAAAAAAATAGTAAGTAAAAAATGAGTGGTTTCCCAGACATCTGATCAAATAATTTCCCATTCTCCATCTGCTCCATATAATATTTTCTCCTCTTGCTACTTGGCATTTATTTCTGTGGCCAATGGATGCAATCAGGGATTGTAATTTAATTATTGGCAGAAGTTAAGATGATCCTCTCATTTGCACTATGGCTTTGCTTTTCAAAATTCCCTTTGTCTCTTACAATGCAGATCACTACTTTAAATTAAGATTGTAAAATTTTGTCCTGTGTGGATTTGAAAGCCACTGTCAGAGCATAAATATCTTTCAAGGGCTTTATTCTTCAGTATTTTGTATTAAACCTGATTTTATGTTAGTTACCAACAAAGCCTTTGCTGTTGTCAAGGCACTAAAGAGTGTAAAGGGAAAAGACAACATTGTAGTATGTGTGAACTTAGAGAATGAGTTTTAATTGATGAGTTGCAGTTCACCATTTATAGAATGTGAATTTTGTGAACGACACGGGTGGTGTGCTTTGTTTGCTTGTTGCTTCTTCAGTAATAAAGAACTTTCTATCAGTGCTGGAAATCACAGAACTGAAAGTTTGTTCCAATTTTCCATGGTGTTGACAAGGTCATAATGCCTGGATGTTTGCCTTAAATATATACCTAGAAATAAACCTACTTAGCCTGATTAAAAAGAAAATAATTTGGAATCTCAACTTTTTAATTATTATATTTTGTAGATATTTCTTCCTTCTGTCCTCTAAAAAAGTGTCTCTTCAATAAATTTAGTGAAGTAAATCACAGAACCTCCCTGCTTTGTGTGTTAATTGCATTATTTTCATTTACAGATGGGGGGACACAGGGAGGTTAAATGGCTTGCCTCTGGTGGGGCCTGAGTTTGTCTCTTGCAGTGCATTAGAATTGAGGGAGGGAAATCCTTATCACAGTGACTGGGAGCATTGGGAATAACTGACAGGTCTAGAGTAAAGCCTGGAGCCTGCTCATACCTTCTGCACTAAAATGCCACTGCAAAATGGGTGGGATACAGGTGAAAGTGGCCATATATTAAAATGAGGCTCCAAATGACCCTTCTGTGCCTTCTGGCTTGATTTTGGCTCACTTCCTAATCTAGTTTCTCACAAGAGAAACTCCTACTGTGCATAGCTGCTTCTTAATAATAGAATATTATTTTACTGATGACTATTTGTTGGACACTTAGCCTAATTACGGTTTCTCACAGCTGCTTTAATTACTATAATATGAAGTTTAACTTAAGCAAAATATTCCAGATGAGTTTAGCGATGCTTTGCAACTTAATTCTGTACATGGGAACACGGCAGCTGACTACTGGGAGAGAGGAGAACACACTCCTCCCTGAACCCAGGACACGTGTTTTTGGATGATAAGATATGTCAGTGTTTTTGTTCCTGAATCAAAAGATGTAATACTGAGGATTTACAGAAGCTGGGAACTCTGAAACCTCAGCCTGGGGAATAGCTGGAGTGAACATGATTAACTGGATAAAGGGGAGCTCTGTGTAGTGCAATTGAGGATGTCAGTGTTTACTTGCTAATTGAAATTGGAGAGGAAGAATTAAAAGCTTGTGATTAGTAAGGCATGCCAATATCTTTGAGTGCTAGCTGCTATCTTTTCAAACCTGCAGAGGAACATGGGATTGCATTTCTTGGTGAGAAATTATCTGTTTCTTCTACGTCATTTGAGTTGAAAAGCGAAAGGTGAAATATGGAGATAAGACTTTAGAAGAAATTAGTCACTAAGTTTTTCTTTTCAGGATATCCCATTTTAAAGTGGAGGTGTAGTCCACATTCATATTCTTGAATATCTTGGTGGGAAGCACAAAATACTTGGACAGGATTATTGTAGTAAATACATACACCCTGGCATTAATGAAGGATGCCAGGCATGAAAAAAGTAGAAGATTCACTAAAAATGTGACATGGCACCTGAAGTTCTCCTACACTTGTACATCTTCAGTGCCATTTGCAAATGTCACATATTAATTTCCTCTCCTTTAATAGAAAAATGCTTGCAAGCAAAGTATGTCCTTTACTATTGAGAACAATAACTGAGTTAGCAATTAAAACCCCAAACCAAACAGATTTCTGTGCATCAGTCCTGTTAAACCAGGAATGATGTCCTTGAAGTCCAACCTGAATTTTGACATACTTTGGCATTGTATTTACCTTAAACTTGCACCAGAAGTATTTGAGCTTCTGTATATCTATGATAAATGATTTGAAGCCCATTTGATAAAATGTCTGATAAGACAAATATTGTGGGAATAAATGCTTCTCATTTTTTCAGGGACTCAGACTTCATTAAAACTTGGTTCTCCTTCTTTGAAGTTGTTTATATCAGTTTAGGGAAGTAGAAATATATGTAGCTTCTGAAATGCTCCTGCTTCATAAGATGTAGGAAGGCATGGGAATTTGATTATGGAAAAAAGGTCTCTTACAATATTTAAAAAAGAAAAATTAGGTTTCTGGTTTTGCATAATGCTGATTTATTGTGGAGTGTAATGCTTTATGCTTTCACCCTTGCAAACGAATTCTTATTTAGGAGATGAAAGATCGTGCAAAACATAATATTCTTGTATAATTTAAACTGCCTGATAATGTGCTAGAGCCTCCTAGAATTCAGTCCCAAACATGAGGCATTGATTTAAAAAAGGCATTTAAATAATTTAAAATTACTCAATGCTGAGCATGATCAGCACCCCAATCATTTTCAAATAAAAGTACCTATAAAAATTGAAGCAGTTGAATAATTTTAAATTGCTTTATACTGTGCAAGCACGGAACCCCAATCACTTTCAGGCTGAAGAGCAGACCAAAAAAAACCAAGATTGAAGTGCTCCAGTAAATTTAAATTGCTATATACAAGGAAAAGGGCCTTTAAATTATTGGATACTTGGATTTTTTTACTAAGTTTTCTTATTTTTATGTACAACCCAAATAGTTTTACTTTGTCAACATGAGCCAAACAATCTGATTTTCTAAACTTGCAAAATATTCCATTAACCTCTGTTCCATATGGCAACGGTGGGACATTCCACAATCAAATGTCAGATATCCTGCTGCAGGAATTCTCAGTACTGTTATTATTAAAGCAGGATCCAAGGCAGACATTTATGCTTTTCACAACTTCTCACGTGTTTTACATTTATTGCTTGTGTCTACTGCCTGTTGAATGTCATGTGGGACAGCTGATTGGTTTGGCAAATGCAGATAATTAAAGAACAATTAAATGTACTGGAAGTGCTGTCCACAAGGTTAAGTGGGGAGCCTACAGTGGTTTCCTGACCACTGCAGGAACTGAACTTGATTTAAATGATGAATTCCGAGAGCAAATTATAGTTTATTGTAGGGGCTCCGTGGTGGAGTTTGTGGGATCCAAAATCTGTCCTTGTGCCTCAGGACTGGCAGCTGTTCCTCCACCTCAGGAAAATATTGTTCTCATGGGTACAGATAATTTTCTCTGATGATGATTGTTTCTACAATAAACAAAAAAACCCCTTGAACCTTTTAGCAATTTACATCCAGCATTTCCCAGCAACACCATTCCATGAAAGTTGAAAAAAATGTTCTACTGTAAAGAAGTAAGAATTTAACTGGGTGTTACTGAGGCGTTCTCCAATACTCCTGAGATCTCATTCTCAACGTGTCAGGGTTTTCTTTGACTAACTAATACATGTGGGGTCAATAGTTGTATCTTTTGCATAGAAGATTCCATTCAGCTTGTAAATTGCAAGCAATTATAAGAGAGAGGGTTGTGGACCAGGGTCTTGCTTTCACATTATTTATGTTCTAATTAACTTACCAGACTGAATTTTTTTTCCTCTTCTTCGGCTACTAAGTGTTGATCTTCAATAGTTATCATGTTCCTAGCATTAATGGGTTTTATTTCTTTGGAAAGGTCATTCTTGATGTAATGTCACTGTTAACACAAGGGAGCCTGTAAGTCTCAGACATTTTGCTTGATTGTGATGTGCTCAAAAATGTTGAACTACTTGCTGTCTTTCCCCTGGGGGTTGCTTTCACTCAACTCACAAGAGTTAGTAAAGGTTCTTTTTTATTTTTGACTGGTTTTTTGCAATTCATGAAAAGTACTCCTCAACAAACAGCTGACACAGGCAAAAATACCTGGATCTTTTTTAAAAAATCCTTTTATATTTATTTCTAGATCATTCCATGAGCTTGAGGATTACTTTTTGTTGTAGGTAAATACATAAGGTCTGGACTGGTAAAATGAGCACTGATGCAAAAACTTGGGTCAAAATGAATTAAACCCATGTATGGTCACTACTCTGCTACTACTACTAAGGTACAGTTTCTGCTCTTAAGGAAAAGAAAGTAAAATCACTTAAAAACCAGAACTGAAACAGATTTCTAAGCACAGCTCATGGGATTTTTGTGAAGATGAGAAACAGATGAGAAGATAGAAAACATGTTAACCCACTGAAAAAATATTAAGGTGATTTACAGGCCCTGTCCTTATTAAGAGTTCACCTCTGAGCTTGGTTTATAAAAAGAAATCCATAGGAAGACAATCTTCACAACTATTTATTTTAATGCTATCATACGGTTATTGCTCTGTATTATTTGCTGTAAAGAAAAAACAACCAGTTAGTGTGCAGATACCTTTGTGAAAAAAGTTTTGTATAGCTTGTTTGACAGAATAGATTGTCCTCTTCCTGTTCATGTCAAATAAAAACATGTCAAAACTGGTAGACAGGTTTGTGTTGGGCTCCTTGTAGAAATTTCTCAGTTTTTATTATGAGTCTTTGGATGTTAGACTTGTTTTTTCTCCAATAACCTTGCTGGAATCAAGGGATTTTACTTGAAAGTATTAATTTTTAAAAAATCTTGCATTTGTGAGTGTTTAGGAGAAGGTCAGAAAACGTTCAACAAATCGTTATTTGAAGTTGAAAACCAGACATCTTCACTTGCCCTTATACTTTTATGAGTTCTGGGGATTGGTTCCTTTTTCTGTAATGTTTGAAGGTGATAGAAGTGTGCTTGTGTTTAATCCTCAAATCCATGTTATACTTTCAAAGATTGTTTTCAGCAAGCTCATTTTCAGTTTTAGTTTAGCAGTGCAAAAGACAGATGTTCAGTGCTACACCAAGTACACTTTGTGCTGCAGTAATAATTGCTTTAGACTCTAACTTTGTAGAATATGAGGAAAATAATAGGTGGAAAGTTGCTTTTTCTTTTTGATAACTATCACACTGCTGGGAAATTAAACATGTATCATGTTCCTTAGAGTTTCTAGCCATCCCATCCAAAACCCATTATCTGCTGTAAGAAATATGATTTTAATTTTTTCTCTAACATCTTTTACCACATCAGTGTTTTCCTATGTGGAATAATGACTTTGTCCTGTGTAACTTCATGTGAAGGGTTATAAATATTTTTAAACAATTTTTAATTTATTTTCTTTTTAGAAAACCAGAGTTCCATATTTTCATTCATCTAAGTGCTTCATGAAGTTATTACTGCTGGAAAAGACGATCAACCTGTTTATTTCATGAGGCAATAAATAACAGAAATGTTTTATATAAGCAGATCTTTGAACAGGTTATTGTTGTAAGGCAGTTTAGGTTTCAGCAATTCCACATCTTGCAGTTCAACCAGTCCAGAACTCTGACTTTCAATGTTTCTTCTTTATGCCTCCTTCACTGGTACAGGAGTGCTATTGAATGGCTCATTTGCATTATTCTGTGCCCTGTAAAATGAATTTATTATGCAGCTTCTCTAAATAGGCTAACCAGTTGTAATCTCATTCTGGTGGTGTATGGGTTTCAGCAAAACATGATTACTTCTTTCATAACGCCCAAAAATAAACAAAAAATAACCTTGGAGCCCAACTCATCCTTTTGCTTGCATCTAGTGTGTTAAATGGTGCTATTAACCACCATGGGTAGTTATTTACTTGTTAAATACTTGAGTAATTTAAAATATTACTTATTTTGAGCACAAGTAACATGTTTTGGCCTCTGTTATTAATTGTTAAAATACTTAATGGAGTGGGATGAGAGCCATTGCCTGGACTACAAAAATCTGAAAAATGTTCAGATACATCTACATAGCTGAAAGAGTAAGTTGATCCTGCTCTCTGAGCCATGTGTGCACAAGTCATTCTCAGCTGGGAGCTCTGTCAGATCCATGGGCAGATCCTGAGCCTCAGCTAGGAATTTGTATGGAGAGAAAAGGCTGAGCTCGGGTTCTGGGCTGGAATAGCTCTGCTGACCATGGGCAGGGCTGGTTCCCATCTGGTCAGAAAGTGCATAGATTTAGCAATGCATGAGGGTTGGCATCTGTGTTTGTATTTCATAAAGGTTAATCCTGGCTCTGTGTGCAGAAGCTACTTAACATTGTTGTAGGTAAATGGTGGCCATACCTCCACCGATATCAAATTTCTCAGCTCTTGGGTGCTGGTTAATTTTAGAACGATTGTGAGCCACCAGCATGACAAGACTTCAAAAGGAATTTTAGGAAGTGTTAGGCAACATATTTTGGGCTTAAAGAAATATCCAGACCCTGGAGAAGGTTTATCTGGAATTCTTCATGCATTTTGCACAGGTGGAACTTAAGCACAACGAAATGTTACTGAGCTGATCCCAAGGATGTATCCATATAGAAGGAGATGGAAAGAGCTTGGTTTGTCTAGCCTAATAAATCGAAGATTTAGAGGGGACAAAGGTTAATTAAGTTATGAGACAAGACTTGTACAGGAATAAATGGCTGTAAATTGACCGTGAACAAATTTATTCTGGAAGATATAAAATGACCATCCGAATGAGGGCTGGGAATTGTGAAATGTAGGAATTATTTATGATGGCGATCAACTGATCTGGCCAGGAGACTTTATGTTGTGCCTGCTTGTGACACCAGAGTCATTCCTCTCTAAGGATTTCACAGAATCACTGGACTGTTGGTGTTGGAAGGGACTTCTGGAGATTATCCAGGCCAACTCTCCTGTCAAGTTGGGTCACCTGGTTCAGGTGACACAGGAGTGTGTCCAGATGGGTTTGGAATGTCTCCAGGGCTTCCCTGAAGTTCCCAAGTTTTTCCTGGATTCCCAAGCCAAGGGAAATCAAAGCTAGATCCAGTTCTGAAGCATGGAAAATATGTTACTAAGAATTTATTGAGAAGCTTATTTTAGGGTGCAGTTTCATGGCAGCTGCCTCTGGTTGGGGTGCCAACTGTGGGGTCTCACACCAGGCCCTGTTTTTCCAGCTACATCATCCTGTGGGCACTGGGTTTCACGGAAGTCCCTGGTGACTGGACTCAGGGAGCTGACGGGACTTGGAAGAGCAGGAAAAATGACTGGGGAGAGAGGATTGTCCCAACTCTGCCTTGAAACACGGATGCTGTCAAAGGGCTCCTGCACTTTGCAGGCACTGCCCATATTATCCTTCCTCACCCTGAGCAGTTTGGGTTCTGTGGTCACTTTGATCTCTGAGCAGACCCTGGGAGCAATAATAAATGAATAAATCATTTCTGAAGAAAATGGTGATGCCTCTTGCAGAGATCCTCAATTTCAGAAGGCGAGTGGCTGTTTGAAGCTGCCTGTTCTGACACTACCGCTGGCAAATCTCTTCTTGAATAACTTAGCGAGATTCCCAGCGCCATGGAAGATGCACACCTTTTACTGAATGTGCGATAAAATTCTTATAATAAACAGAGGTACGTAAGGAAAGTGCTCATAAAAGGAAAGTTCCTGTGGTAGACAGTCTCACAAAAGAGTTTGTCACATTTTGTTTCCAGTTAATGGATGCCTACTGCAGTCACACAGCTTCGGTGACAGGAGAACTGAATTCATTTAAGCCAATAAAGTCATTCTAATTTGCATTTTCATAGCCCACTCTTCAGTACACCAAGTGTGACTTTCCCTTTTAGGATGGAGTTGTGCAGTAAATGGATAGGTAGGCCCTTTAAAAGGATATTTATCATCTTTGAAGAATCTTAGTGCCAAATCTTAATAGCATTTCTTATAAAAATGACTGGAATTCTCTATCAGATATAGAGGTAGAGATGTGGAGATTGTGAATAGTCTTTTTCTTTCCTTCCCTGATAAAAATAAGAGCAGTTACAGCCTGAAACACTGAAAATTTCCCCTCAAAATGAAAATATTACATTAAAAAATGCCCCAAATCATAGCATATTAGAAATCAAATTAATTTAAAAGAACTATGTGTTTAATTAATTTAGTCGCATTCAGAGATTAATAATTCAACATAACTTTATGTAAAGTTAAAACACCTTTGTTAATTATGCCAATCAGAGAATAATTTATTTAGGCTTTTGAGGTGGTTTTTTTTCTTTTTTTTTTGTTTCAGTTGATATTAAAAAACACAGAAGACATGGAGAACTTCATGTCCAGTCTGTGTGTATGATTTGATGAAATAATTGCCTTAGGACCTGCTGACACTCTAATTGGAGTCCTCATAATGCAGAATCAGAACCTTACTTAGAGCACTGCTCTCTTTATTTTAAGTATCCCTCTGTTAATTTTATTTAAATAACTCCCTCATTTAGATCTAGAGTGAACACTTCAAATTTCATCATCTTCCTTTGACTGTGTGCTGTTTATCACTTGTTTTCCTTCTCTGACAGCCTCCTCCCTATCCATTTTTGTGAGTCTGATGTTGCAGCACCTGAACATGGAAAAGGTTTTAAGATTCAAAGATCTCAATCTGCATGATAAAAATATTTTGTCATGTGCAATTTAATTCAGTGTTGGCAGTTCTCATTATTCTGATTACTTTTTTCTCTCCCTTCTCAGCTGTAAGGATCATGGTATTTCTTATGAAAATCCAAAGTTTTCATATGCAAAAAGCAAATTTCTAGTTCTCATGTTTCCATAGAAAGCTGAGAAGCATAAATTTTCGAGACCCACCTCCAAGTAAATGAGTCAAAGAAGAGAACCCCCAAAACCATACTTAAAAAAGATAAAAAACCCCCGACCCTACTAGAAACTCCAAACAAAACAACCAGAACCAAAAACTCATCTCTCAGGCAGTGACTCATAATTGTTGATCTCTTGAAATGATTGCTTTTAGTAAAAACGAGTATGATTTCAATTTTAGCTCCTCCTTTTTGGGGGTTCTGTGTTGGTTTGTTTTATTTCAGGTTACTCTCCTGAAGTCAAAGGTAGAATGTGGTCCTGCAGAATATTGCCCTCTGAAATGAGATGTGTTTACATTTGCTGTGTGCAGAATTCCTGTCTGGGCAGATGGCGTTCGCAGGTGTCTGCACCATTTACATTCCTAATTAAATAAAGCCTTACACAAGGATGAATTTCACACCATGAGAAGGTGTGTGAAATGCAATTAATATTCTGCAGCTTGTTCCTGTGCTAGGTGATCTCCTAAAGGTAGGGCTAATGAAGATATGAGGGTGTAGGCAGCAAAAGGTGAGAAAATTCATTTGCAGAGTGAGCATGTGGCCAAACTGAAACTGTGCAAGTTGAAAAGAACATAAAGATTCTGAAATTCTTTGGAAAGACCTTTCTGAGATGACTTTCAGTCACCAGAAGAGGAGGTAGAAAGACCCTGTTTTTTTCAGGTGTCATGACACCCAAAGGTACTTTAACATCAGGGGCTTTATTAATTTCCTCTGCAGTACAGTATAAAATTGCTCTACTTTTTTGCTTTCCAACCATATTCTACGTGAGCAGCTTTCAGTGCAAATGTTGAGGTCAGTAAAGGTCACCAGCATGTGTGTGCTGGTTTATTAACTAAAAAAAAGGTGTTTCTTAGGCTTGATATCTCACCAGGAGTACAGTTCTCTAGCCCAGTGGCCAAACTAGCACAGGAGTTACCTGAACTATGACATTTCCTTATGCCAACAGACAATAAATTCTGAAAGAAAAATTGTCAGAATATTAAAACTGAGTCTTTGCTCTGTACATTTCTGAAAAGCAGGGGGGTATGAAAAACTTAGATTTTGCTTGTCAGTGAACACAAGATCTGTATGTCTGAGTAGTCATTACTCTGCTTCTCAGACTTCTGCCCTTTTAGATTTTCCTGAGCAAATTGTTTGCTGCTTAATTATAATTTTTGTTCAGGAATTTTGCTTTTTTCTTGCTAAAAGGTGAAGGATTCTTTTGTACTAATTGCTCAGCACCTGACTTGATGTGTGAACAATATTTATATATTCAGAGTTCTATGTATGACATTTAAATGTTATTTACAGTGTATTTAGCTGAAGTCTTTCTTTAGACAGCTTTCAGCCCATAAACCCTTTTATTATATCCAAAAATACTAAATCTACATGGTGTTTAAATTCAGAATGTATTATGCTTTGAACAAGTCTCTTTGCCTTAAACATATATCTGCTTGGCTTATTTTTTCAAGATATTTTAAAGACTACTGTCCCCAGTGTGAAGAACCTTAACAGAAATTATTTTAATAACATAGATGTTTAGTTCAACAGAAATTTCTTCCCGAGAAAAATAAATTGCAAGACTAATTTTCCTTTTAAAAGATAATGAAATAAAAACTGTCCATGTGATGACAAATTTAACATTTTGTCTGACATGTTGAGAAGAAAAAAGTGCCTGGAACTGCACAAGTGGAATAAAATGTTCCATTTCACAGCAAGGCTAAGCTGGAGTCTTGTAATTATTTCAAAGGGAGTAAAGGTCATTTTCTATTTGCTGCATCTGTATTATGTGAGGCTTCTGTACCAGGCTTACAGAAGTTAACTCATGACCCATTTAGATTGCCCAGATTTCAAAGTCAACTTATACTGTCACAAATCTGATAAAGTAGACATATTCCCTTCTCTAAATACTGCCATAGATGATGTCCAAAGAGGCTTTTTATTTATAGCTCTGTAAGACAAGAGTTCCAGCTTTAAGACTTGAGTAGCTGGGAGATCAGAACATGATTTGCCTCTTCTGAGCTGTGTTAATCCTTTAGGGGAAGAGTTGTTTGTAGATAAATTTCAGGATATATGGCTTGTTCTGTTTTTCTGGTGGGGACTCATTATGTAACTCTGCTTACATCTTGAGATGGGAAGAGGTTTTCTCCTGCCGTGATTGCATTTTTGTGCATATTCATTCAGGAACACTGAGTCAGAAAGACAGGTACTTTAAACCTGCACCTGTGCACACAGAAAATGTGTGCAGAAGATGCATGTGTGCCTTTTTTCCTGTGCACGTGCCCATTGAAATGCATATAAGGCAGGTTTTTAACAATCAGTAATCAAGCTTTATGTACAATTTTCAGGGCAGCCTCTGAATACCTCAGTTCACATTTGCATATGTCTCCTACTGGAAGAGTGAAGGGGACACATCCAATTCTCCACTCCTATAGAGTCCAAAATCTCCAATAAAATCAATATATCAATGTCAATAAGAGAATGAGGAAGCTGTGGCTTTAAACCTTTTAAGAAAGGCAGGAGTCGTGTGATGATGCAGAAATTAATTGTAGTCAAGAGTATTGCACTTTTCTTGCTGTATTACTTTAAATCTTTCTCTTCCTTGGTTAATCTTTCCAAGGGACCAGCGTGGAGCAGGTCAGGATGGAAGGGAAAGGTGTCCATCTGCTACCTTTTCCTTCCACCAGCTTAACTGCAATAAATATTCTGGCTGTTTCTAGCAGTCTGCTGGCACTTCTGGCTAAGCTTTTATAACAACTGTCAGTGACATGAAACAAATGATCCAGCAGTTGGTTTCCATAAGAACAACTAATGCAGACCAGGTGGGGCATTGCTGCCTTTGGATTTTGTAAATGGGATGCACAAGACTTAAAATGAGTGGGAAATGCAAGAAGGGAGAGAGCAGATCATGTATCACTATGATTTAGCAAATGCACTGTGAGTGGTAGGGAATAGGGAAACAGGGAGATGCTACAATATCGCAGGACCTCTCTTTAGGATCAGGACCAGCAGACTTGGATGATAAAGGCGTGGAGGTGAGACTGAGAGATGCTGCTGGTGCTTTGGGAGTAGTGAGTGCAGTTGTCTCCTGAGCTGGTGAGGAAGAAAAGAGCCTTCAGCATTCACTGGTGTGGTATTGGGGAGAAATTGTCTTCACTGTACAGCTGAAGAATTTATTTGCAAACCTGTAATTGTGTGTTGAGGATATTTTGAGGATATCTTGAATAAATAGGTCTGTTTGTGTACAGCCACTTGAGTTTAGGAGCAAATGTCATTCAGAACCCATGTTTGTTTCCTTCTTGGTTGCCACATGTGCCTTCTCTGTTTGACTTTGCCTGGGCTGCCTGACAGGAGGCAGATTGGCCATAATAACTTTGAGATCAGAGTGTCCAGTGCATGGCCTGAAAGTCAGATTTTGTAAAACACCTTTAGATGTTCTAAAGCAGAAAGTACTTCTGAAAATGCACTTACACATATATGGGTTAGAAAATATGATTTAGCTTTTCCTACTCTCAACCTTGCCTCCTTTTGCCTCTCTCTTTAACCTTTTAAACTTTTTAGTAATTTCTTTTTGCTTGCTGCTTCTTTCTTGACCATTCTTATCTCCATGCTCTTGTTTAAGAGCTGCCAAGAAAAAAGAGCCCTTCAGGTTGTTTTCTCTCTATTTGGGGATAAAACACTTCAGAGACTGAGATTAGAATTGTACCTATTCCCAAACAATTTTATTTTCCTTTTAAGCTTCCTCCTTTGATGTTCCAGTGGTAACACGGAACTTGAGTGACCATGTACTAACAGTGACACAAATTGTATTCAACTGGAGCCTTCAGATCCACCTCCACTATGATGCACACATTTCTTTTTCAGTCTTCCCTTGGTGTAAACAAGCTTTTGATTATAGGGAAAATGGACAAACTGTGGCTTAGAGTGAAAGAAAAGAAAAGCAATAGTTCATACTTGCTAGCAAAGGATTTCTTTTATACATGGAACTCCTGTATATGAGACTTTACCCTTGAATATAGAATTTTTTCTCTAACTTGATGATCAACTTTTTGAAACAGATTTGAAGATCTTAATTTATCAATTATCCAAATCAATTTGCATGTGCTTAATTTAAGCATATATTTAAATCTAGCTTTATTCAGCTGGGCCTAATTCATGTCATTTTTAGGAGCAACTTTACATTGTGTGTTTTTACAGACCAATGACATTCTTTATTGATATTCTGAACTGAACTTCACCTTGAAAGCTACTATTTTGTAATTTCAAGGCCAGCCCATATATATATAAAAGCAAATCTCTTACATAAAAAAATTGTTTATCAAGATTTGAAGGGGAAGTGTGATGTGATGGATATTTTGTTTTATGACTATGGAGCCCAATGTTTTGTTTTATGAGCACTGAGCCTAAACCCAGTATGGTTCCCAGAAGCCAACATGATGGATGAAGGAGTGGATGTTAAAAGTCTATTTCTGTTTTTTTCCCCCTCAGGTTCTGCTGCTTGCATGTGCAGAAGATTTAGAATGTGTCCCTGGATTCCAGCAGAAGGTTTTTTATATTGAAAAGCCATTTGAATTCACAGAGGACCGGCTGGTTCTGAACTGTATGTTATTTTCATATATTACTATTGTGCAAAAATCAGAATTGTTTATATATTCATTTCATTCGAGCCATTTATCAGAAAGCTTTTTTTTTGTTTTGTACCTAATATTTTGGATATTGTCAGGATTCAGTCTGAGTTCCCCTGCATTAACCCTGTCTCTACAGACTTTGCCCTCTTTCATGTATTAGAAATGGCAAAGTACAGTATATAATCCTTCAGGAATATGTGAATATTGTGAAAACATAGAACTAGCCACTTTTTAAGAATTAAATTTACTCTGATTTTTTTTATAATCTTACCTAGAAGCTTGGAAATCTGGACTTGCCTATCAACATTTCTACTAAATTACCTCTGTAATTCAGATTTAGAAGTTTGTATTTTGAAAGATTTCAGAGTTTTTGCAGACCAAGAGGCCTCTTTCCTTTTCCAGAGGACCATTCACAAGTCCAAGGCTTTGCATGAAATTCAGAGGCTGGAAGAAGTTTGGGATCATCACTAATAGCAAAGTGTCACACAACTGGAATATTCAGTATATTTCCTCTGACAAGGTGTCACATTATGAAACCCAATCTGGCACCCTATACTCAGAGCATTAAATGAAAGAGAATTAACTGTTTTTTTCAGTTCTGATGCTAGTTCATTCCAGTACTTCAGGATTATAAATTTTTCATTCACTTCTGGGACTTTGGGATTTCAGCACTGTCAAACAAAAGTGGTGCCTTATCCAGTGGTCTTTAAAGATTTAAAAATGGATTTATGTGCTGCCATTTTCATAACTTCCAAACACGCCTGCATTTTCACGTGTGATATTTATTACTAATGATTTCTTTGTTGTGCTTGGCTGCTGGTGCCAAACCAGGAATTTTTTGGGGTGTCCAGCACCAGGCAGTCGTGCTTGGCTTCTGTGGGCAATATCTGGATCCTACAATGGGATGCATCCTGTAGCTTGGTGGAACCAAGAAATGCAAACCAACATTACTCATCAAATGCACACATTTCCCATCTCAGTTCCCTCCAGAAATCACTGCTACACATTGATGTATTTTCACTTTGGATGGAGGTGTAATCTGTGCACATTCCCTTTAAAATAGCACTAACTTTTCAAAATGAAATGTCAGAATTAGTCGCCAAACTCAATTGAAATAACTCCCTTAAACTCAAGTCATTCAGCCTTTGGAGGTACTAAAATAAACCTCTAGGATAACATTTTTAGCCTCAGCATTTTGATATGTTGCTTAGTCTGAGCTGCTTTTTCACAGGAACTTTACATCATGAGTAGTAATTCTAGTCAGAGATATGAGATTGTGGTTCAGCTTAGAAAAGAGATTGATGCATCCTGTTTTCTTTGGGAAATTTTGTTTTCTCTGGACTTCTTATTTTAGAGTTGTCAAGCACATTATTCCTACATGACTAAAAGTTGAAACGCTTAGAATATAATAGATTTAATAAGCATGCAAAGTTTATTTAAAAAAGCAATTATACCTATTAAAAAAGGCAATATTGATAAATTAGTGTTAAGTTGAATAAAAACAACTTTTGAATATTTTGTCTGCTTCAGAACTTTGAGGCTGTAGTGTGTCTGGCCAGATCTCCTGCTGATGTGGAGAGGATCACCCCAAGGGTGAGTTGGTTCAGCCAAACTGACTGGGCCGCTCTGCGGTGACCCAGCCATGTGCTGTGGCGTAAAATGAGCACAATAATTAAGATGCCATCATTAGCGTGAGGAGGAGGGAAGAGCAGGAAGAGACTCAGAAATGCCTGGGAACAATCTCTGGAATTAAATTATTTTAATAAGCAGACACTAAATTGGCCTAATGTGCAGTGTTGGACAGAGGCAGGCTGCCGGCACATGATCCTGGTTAATTCAATCACCCGTAAACAGGGTGTCCTTCATGCAGCAGCATTAAACCTCAGCACAGTTCCTTCGTTTTAGCTGTCAACAGAATTGATAATTTTAATTGTCTGTTTGAATATACTTTGCATGCTCTTGCATCTTTTTATGCCCATTACCAAGAGCAGTGTAATTTAGCAGTTGCGTTGCAATGCGAGGCTTACCAGGGCTGTGTAAATTAATAGAGCAAATATGCAAACCAGGCCTATAGCAGAGATTGTTTTTGTAGTTCTTAATAAGCCAAGGAGCTCCTTAATTCTTTTCTGAAGTGCAATAAAACAGTCTTTTTCTTTTTTTTTTTTCAATTTGAACAAGAACCTACTGTACATTTCATTGCTAGCATCTCTGTTGTAATTAAATATAGGTTGTGGCTGGTTCTTATGTATTTATTACTTCTACATATGGCAATGTTAATTACATTTTACATTTACTGATGGGAAGAAGGAAGAGAAAACCATACTGAGGGTACAGACTTTTCTCTTATTTCTTGTTCTGATTTGTAGCAATTTTTATTAAAGCCTATTAATAAGCTGGCCATAACAAGTCCAGCTGTGTGTGCATATTCCCCTTCCTATTAGTTTCACTGGTATTCAGTTGCTGTTAGTTTTTCTGTTACCGTGCTTGGGGTGAACTGGCTTTTTAATTCTTATTTATTTATGTGCTCTCGCATCTCATTTAGTAAGAGACTTCGACCATTTCTTTGTCCCAGTTTGGTCATTATTTTTTTCCCCTCAGATGCCTTTATGACCTTATAACTTGTGTTTTCTATGACCATAAACAAAACAAGGCATTGCTCTTTTACTTTTGGTCTGCCCAATTTTTACCTCTGTGTACCTCTACGTACCTCTGGTGTTCCCTTGATGTATTGGGAAAAGATCTATGGAGTCACTTATGTCCACATAATTATTATTCTAGCAAACAATTGTGTCACCGTTTATTCCTTCCTCATACCCTTTTTTTTAGTTTACACCTAGGACTATCTTTGCAATCCAATAGAGAAGATCATCAAGATTTCTACATTCTTGATGAAGTGATAATTGACAGCATTTAATTACAGGTTTTACACCTGCCAGGGGCACTTGTGGCCATGAAATGCCTCCCCATCAGAAAGCCAGTCCCTGCCAAGGCTGACAGGTCACTGGCAGTGACAGAGCTCTGTCACGCTGGGCTGAGGGAAAGTTCCTAATCAGCCTCAACAAACGTGGGAATGTAATTGTGTTACATTAATCACGTTTATACTTAACACACATCGGGCTTGGCTTTTGGGGCTATTTTTAATTGACAATGAATCAAATAGTGCACTTGAATAATGGAGGCAATTAACATAAAGCACGAGGTGATGCATTGTGCATACTAAGCTGGGGAAGGCATTGCCGGTGCTTTAAATGTCAAAACAAAGGAAGTTTTGACCCTTACTTGAAAAGCTTTAATTTGGATGTTAATTAATGGCTGACCTCTTGTGTCTCTTACGTGATAGACTGCATGGTCAGAGCCTGGACTGCTCCAAGATCAAGGCTTTGTCTGTCTGCGTTTGGGTACTTTTTGTTCTGTGGATTTTAATGAAGACTTTTCTATTCAACCACATCAAAATCATTGTTTACTCATATGATGTGAAATATCTTAGCTTAGTTATTAATGCTTAAAAAGAGGTTTTCAATTGTCTAGCAAAGCTGTGGCCTCCATCAAGATTTACTTTATTCAAACCAAATAAAGCCTGTGGAGAGATCAGAGAAAAACATTCCTCCTTCTCCTCATGTGCGTGTGGATTGTGGCCCTGATTGTGCTCACATCCAAACATTTCCTGTTGATTCTGAGCTGATGCCACGTGGGAGCTGTGATTTATCACATCCCCTCTTCCCCCTGAGTCCCTGCCAGGTGACTGCACAGATGGCTTCTTCTCGTGCCTGTTTCATGCTACCAATGGTAGTGCTGTTCTTCTCCTGCTCATTCTGATCCCAGAGTTATCACACCCACTTCATTCATCTCCCCTCCTTCCCTTTCCCCCTGCCTTGCACAGAGCCAGCATGGCAGCTCATTCAGCCCCCTGTGATTTGCCAAAGCCTCTGCAGAGTTCTGACACGAGGTTTGGATGAGAGTGTTAACTCCTGGTGCTGAATATTGCAGGGTTTGGTTAAATGGGATTGCAGATGGTGGTTGTAGCTTGCAAAAGAACAAGGTAAGATTTTAAGCTTAGCAATTTCTTGCAGGAGAAACTGTCTGGGCTTCTGGGTAATAGCTAGATAACTGTGGATTTTTCACCTATTCAATGTGTCCTTGCTGAAACAGTCATGGTTTTTCAAAATGAAGACGTTTTTAACGCATTTTTGAGTTTTACAAATGTCTTAAATTTTCCTTCAATTCATATAAATCACTCACTGTGCTAAGAATGTGCTTCAGAAAATTTGAAAAATGACTTGGTTCCTGTTCCTTGTGGGAACATGTCATGTTCCTTGGTTCCTGGCATATGGGAACAGGTTCAATGGAAAGGCATCTCAACTTTCCTACCCAGATAGGGGAGTGCTTCTTATATGCTAAAATACATCTTAATGGGCTCGTATGTGTGGATAGGACTTAAATACCCGAGCTTCAATCTGACCCTTGGGTACATGGTTAAGGTTAGGCACCTGAAACTCTTATTCCATGTGGACAGAATTATCAGTCAGGATTTGAAGCCACACGCCCTAATCACACTATTCCTATTTAAATGGTTATAGGAAGCCAAACTCATGCTACTAAAACTCCAGGAAATATCTGGGAGTGAGAAAAACGGTTGCAAAATTGTAGAAGTTTTAAAGTGGGAGGTTGGGAACTTTGCAACATGTTTGTGGAGGCAGAGTGAGGAAGATCCTTTTGCATCTAAATACCTGAAGCATTGCCTTTTGATTGAAGTTTGATGCTGAGCTCCTACACGGAGGGAGAAAGTTGTCTGGGAATACATGGTATGACTAAATAATATAGAATGTCTCAAACGTGTCTCTGAATAGATCTGTGCAGATTGGTGTTGCAGCACAACAATATCACATCATCTGTTTAGCTGCTTTCACACATGATTAGAGCAAAACAAAATTGGAAAAATAGTTGTTGAGTGCCAGGTGGTCAGACAAATCCCTCCCAAAGAGTGAGTGTCAGCTTCCAGGACCCGAGGGGGAAGGAGTTAAAAATAGACTGTTTGATTTTTATGCATACACATTTAATTAAACTAGTGTTTGTAAAGGTAGGACATTAGACTGAGCAGAATGAAAGAATTATTTAGTCTCTGAAACACATCTTCAGGGCTGAATCAAAACCTCTCAGGGGTGCAGTCAGCTCTGGTGGAACAACAGAGGGAAAGGCATATGTGTTGGTGAAACCTCCTCTTGGCATTTGAATTCCAAGGTGCAGAAATGAGGATCTAAACACAAAGTTTCTTGTCTGTTTTATTGAGGAAAGCCACACAATCCTGTTTAAAAAACAAACCAAAACAAACCAAAACAAACAAACCCACAGGAATATTGGGTGAGGATCTTTGCAGTGACAGTGAATGCTCTGTTAGTGGCTTGGTCAGGATTTAGGAAGATAAAAGTAGCAGATTACTTGGTTTGAAATTTAATTTGTTTCTGGAGACATTCCAAGAGCCATAATGTTTCACAGCTAATACTTTTTTGAAATACGTGTGGGCTTTGGTTGGCTGAAACATGCCAGCTGTTCTTCTAATAACCTAAATCAATGGCCAACTGCTCGGGATTAGCAGGTTGGGTCTCTTGCTCCGTGCAGTGCAAACCTTGTATTAATAATATCCCCAGGTGCTCCAGTGGAAGACTTCTCTGCTCATTTCCAGTTGGCAACTTCAGAACAAAAAAATCAAATTAACTAAGCTATTGCTCCTGAACTGATTACCCACGCAGGCCACGAGGCAGCTCCTGCTGGAAGGCCAAAATCTCTTTTAGGAAAATGCAGGTGGCTTAGAGCAGGGCAAAGTCCACGAGAAAATAATCTGACTCTGATTGCTTGTGGCTGACAACATTTTAGCAGGGTCAACTTCCTGAGGAAATGAGCAGCAGGGACAGAGGTTCCTGGTTGTAAGTTAGAGCTGGGGTCACTCTGGAGAGGCTGCAGCACCAACCCAGCTTTGTCAGGAGGAAGTTTTGTCCACATTTGACAAAGAAACACAACCCGAATCACCCCACACTGAGATATTAATGCATTTCTGTAGAATATTTCTTGGTATTTTCACAGACTGCCTTTCTGACAGGACTTTTAATTTGAGGATCTTAGGAAAGCACCATTCAAAAGAATCATGGCTAGCTAACCTTTTCCATTACATTTCAAAGTGCAGCGTGGACATTTAGCAAGAATTAATGGGAGTATGGGAGGTTAAATCTTCCTTTAAACATAGAATCTCATTTAAGTTAATGATATCTTAAATCATGCAAGTATTCTTGAAAATAATTGTAGATGTAGTTCATAATTAATTCTGAGCTTTTAGGATTTCTCTCTGTTAATCCAAATCAAATTATAACTTTTCTAATGTAATTATGATCATGCTTCAACTTGCAGTTTTTCTTTCCCTTTGCTTATTTAAATCAGTCCTTTTCAGACAGAGCAGTCTGTCTGCTTTAATGGACACATCTCCCTTTCACTCAGCTTTCCTGTGCCATGTGATTTCCCAGTCTTGCCTTGAGAATAAGTACCACCGGCTGTAAACTCAGGAAGTCTTTCAGGTATTTTTTAGATTGAGGGATTTTCCTAGCTGGAGGCTAACTCTCTGATTTTGTTTTATGCCTCTCTTCAGCCTATCCACCTGAACTTTTTCCTCTAGAGAAGGGAAAGGAAAGGTAACTTTTAAAGGATTGAATCTGAAAACTCTGGTCGGTCTGGAATGACTTCCGGCATATTTGTATGCCTTGTATCTGCTGCTTCTGGGGCAGACAAGTGAACCTGTAGATAGAGGAGTAAGTGCATGTCATATTCTGTGATCTGAATATTAACTAAATTGTTTGTCTTGTGGTTTTTTTAACCCCTGAAAAAATATCAACCTGGGCAAAGGATAGAATTTGCTTAAATAAGAATTTGCTCCCTGCCTGAAAGGGATTTTCTTTAACAAAGTTCAAAATTCCTTTACTGAGGAATCCTTTTAAAACAAAAATAAAACTGAGAGCCATGGGAAGGTGTAAAATATTCCTGTAGTGATCTGGAATGTTGCTTTTTAGACAGGAACTCCACTCACAATACTCACTTTGATTTATTTGCTTTCTTTTAAAAAAAAATAGCAGTAAAAAACCCAGTGCAACCATTGTCTCTCAGCTGTGGAGAGAACTGAAGCAGAACTGAGGGGCCTTTAATAAGGCAGCAAAATGGAGGCAATCCTGGAGCAGCTTTACAGGTAGTCGATAGCAGAAGAGAAATTCTTCCCTGAAGTTGGAGCCAGCACTGGTAAATCTCTGACACTTTTGAAACACTTGCTGGCAAGTACCAGAGCCTAAAAGCAGGTTAGACTGAAGTAAGTGATAACCTCCTTGATGTACAGGACCATTCTGCTGCCAGGGAGTCAGGTTTGTTTTACTGAAGAGCAAATTGTGAATCTTTTCTACCTTATCAACAGCATTGGGGATGCTCTCACTGGACCTGGCCTTATCTATAAACTGAGTTGTCTTGCCTTGGACTTTTTTTAAAATAATATAAAGCAGGTTGTAGAAAATGGGTGCATTTTTTATTTCTCTTAGTACTTTATTCTATAATTAAATATATTTCTATTCTCTACTAACCTCACTGATAGGAAGCATTGTTTATGTAAATTTATTAAGGCACCTGGGTTTTGTTTACCTTCCTTTGTGTGGCAGTGAACCAGAGGCAACACAAAATGTGCTCTGGTCTGCTAAAAACCCAAATTGCCTGGTTACAAGTAGGACCCCTGCAGACTTTATTTAGCTGGAATTTTAATTACAGTGCCAGCTCTCAACACTTACAATAAAACAGTAGGGAGACAACTATAATTTGACCTTTATAAAACATTAACAGCAACCTATACAAAAACATAACTTCAGCTTAAAAGAATACAGTGGGAGGTAGAATTAATGAAATTGTAAAAGCAGTGTACTTATGATATTTTAACTTTTGGAAAAAGCAGAGAAATGTGCTGGTGTGGTCACCACAGTGTGCTACTGGTGTGTTTGGTTCCCTGAACCATCCCTTGATCCTTGTACAGAAATGCCCCATACAGAAAAGCTCATGGCTTTTTCATGTTTTGGGGAAATCTGTGCTGCTGTGAGGCTTGGAGCAGAGGATGCTCCATAAACCCCATGGGAAAAGCTGATGGATAAACCCCAGCTTGTTTCTTTCCCCAGAAATGCAATTCAGGAAGCTTCAGGTCCCCACCCATTTCCTCTGAATCTCTTCTTTGCTGAGGAGTTTGTCACAGTCCCCTGTGGTGAGTTGCACCCTGGGCCAAGGGTTCCTTTCTGCTGGTGAGGGTCAGAGGAGAACGAGGTGGGGAAGAGGATGAGTGGAGCAGGACAGTCTGTGCCTGTGTTGGATCAGAATACTGATGAGCACTGCTGACCTGTGAGAGGGCAACAGGACTGGCTCCAAGGTGTAGAAGCACCAGAAAGGGCCACAAATCCAAATGTATTTTTGGTTAATTCTGGTTAAAAAAGTCCCCGAATCATGGTGTGGCAGCTCACAGTTTATTTTAGTTCTGTCATCACACAAAGATGATGAATAGTGTGCTCCACGTCTTCTCTTGTTGTTAATTTAATATATAATAAGCATAGTTAATAAATGTCACCTTTGTTTTTTATGAAACTGACTTGAAGCTGTAAACATAAGGACACTTTAAATTACCATAATAAAAGGAAAATTTGAAGATGCCTGAATGCCAAGCTTACAAGTTGCCTTTGTGTGACCTGAAACATTTTTCTTTCACTGTTTGCTGACAGACGAAGCATCAACTGCTAAAATCTCTTTTTTCTTAGCTTTTAATGTGATGTTTCACAACATGTTGTATTTGTGTTCAAAGGTGTTGCTGGATGCAAAACAAAATTATGGAGGGTAGGAAGGCAACTATTAGATATTGTGGTCAAGAGCTTTCCAAGGATTCGTTTTACCTGAATGGGAGGCCATGAGCTCAGCTGCCTAAGATTTGGTGTTTGACTGTCCATTTGCTATCACTCTGGCTTTTGGGGATTTTTTTGGTGTTTGTTTTTAATCAAGGCTCTTCTAGCTAGAATTTTTATTCAGCCTGATTTGTATTTATGGAGAAACCACTCAAGTGCGTCATAAAAAAATAGAGGAAATAGTGATTTTATAATATTTTTCTAGAGCAATGAAAGCAGTATTGTGGGAGTTATACAGTGTAATTTGCAACCAAAGAGCTCATTTCATTTAAATTTTTAAAAGTTACATTTGTGACACAGGAAAGAGTCTAAAATTATCTTTAATAACAGAGCTGATGAGTTCACTCTTCCGATTAATAAGAAAATGCAACTCTCTAAATGTTCTGTAGGATTTGGTGTTTCTTCTGAGAAATCAGTCAGATCTCATGCAGGTAGGCAAAGGGTTTTGGCATACTAGAATAGCAGCTTCTCTCAATTGTAAATCAAAATAAGAAACTTTATTTAAAATGATATTATTACTTCTGGCACTTCACTTTTATTCTTTGAGACACTGCCTTTAATAGCTCCTCCAATAAAGTTCGGAGAAGCTGAAATATAGAAGCTTTAACACTTCCATAATAAATCTATTAATCGTAATGCTTCTGAAAACATTAGGCATTGACTACTTACTGCTGTTTTATAAGTCAGCATCACTTCCCAGAACTGTCTGATACTAACCACAGTTAGCACTGGTAATTAATCGAAACGAAATTACTCGAATGATGAATGAGGTCTGGACACATTTCACTTAACTCTTTCTGGCACTGTGGCTGTGCTTTAGATCCTGATTCAGAAGGTATTTAAGCAGTGCCTTAATTTCAGTTCCCTCCACACTCTACTGAACTTTATGTCCATGTACCAGAGGCCCAAATTCTCTCAGCTTCAGCACCAGTTTTTGCTTACACAGAGTGTCCTTTGGGAAAGGCTGGGCTCTGGCTGAGCTGTGAGGAGGCTGTTCCTGATTCAGCCATGCAAAAGCAAAGGTATGAGAGCTTCCCAGCACATGAATTTTCTGTGCTGAAACAGATGATTTGGGCTGATTACGCTCAGAACCACAAATCCAGCAAGGAGTTCAATTTCCATGGTTGAGTGCTGCTCCCGCTGAAATTGGGTTTTCCTGCCCAAGTCTGTGCCAAAACTCTCATCCTTCCTGTCTGCAAGTGCTACTGGGTTTTAGGTAACTGAGCAAACAAGCCTAGCCTGGTCTTTTGGGTGTTCTCTTAATGACCTCTTAAATATAACGAATCTCTGGGTAGGGCTGAGCTCTGGAAATCAGTGCATGGGTGAGAGCCTCGGGGAGCTGGGCTGCTGAGCATGGCTGGGGGGAACAGCTGGCTCTGCCCCTGGGAGCACTGACACATTTAATGGTTTAATAAAGACAGAAATATTTGTTAAGTGAGATTAAAGACTGGGTTTAATGCAGCCAGATTGAAAATGATAGGTTATAGGTAAAGGTGAGAGAATTGCTCTCATTCATACAGATCTCTGAAGCCAGGTCTATAACAAGCTAAAGCTCGGGGTTTAGAGAACCCAGGGAGAGCCTCAGCTTTCAGTTTGTCCTCTGGGAAAGCATCTGATGAGTTTAACAGAGCTTTGCCAATTTAGGAATGGTGGGAGAGCCCCAGTTTCTCTAAAGAAAAAGTGTTCCAGATTTCATCCTGAGTGGTTAAAGTGGTTGTTTCAATCCCTCCTCACCTGAGTCTTTATATTTTTAATGCTTTAAATCAATCAATCAATAGATAAAACCATGAGAAGCATCAGTGATTTCAAAATAAGTATTTTTATGGGTATTTTAGTAACTATTCAGGGAGCTGGAGTGTGCGTGTAATAATTTCAAAGTATGTAGGAACATTTAAACTTTGCTTTCAGCAGAAAAAATTTCTTCCTTTTTCAGAGGAAAAATTGCCTTATTTTCTGGATTTTTCAAGCCCCATGCTGGAGTATCATTCTTATGGTGTTTTTTTTTCCTTTTTTCTTACAAAAATTAATTGGATACTGCTGAAATGGTTCCAACAAAAGGGGGCTGGCACAGCTTGCTGGCATAAGAGAGTTTTCTGTAAAGTAGAGGGACAGCAGATGCTCCAGTAGCTTATAGCAAGGACTGCAGCTGAACTGGAGCCTTCCAGATCCTGGTGGGATTCTGGAACTCCCAGTTACATGAAGGACATGAGGCCTTCCCCCTCCAGTGTACTTGTAATTCTGGAACCTTATTTATTTTTCCTTCATTTGCTAGAAATTTAATGTTTGTTTGTCAAGAGGAATACATTCTCTTGCATTGAACAGTTTTTTACTTTGTTTATATTTTTGTATGAAAAATGATTTTTTCTTTTGAATTTGATTCTGGTGGAACTCCTCAGCACCTCCTGCTTGGCAGCTGAACCAAAAATAAATTATTTGCACAGCTTTAATGGTGTCAGTAAATTGATTTCCGTAGAACACGAGGCTGTGTTTCCTCTCTGGAATGCCCTAAAGAGATCGTTATTAATGATGAACGACAATGGAAATTTTGCAGAGAAATTAATAACTGGGATGTTGCTCTGAAATGAGAACAGCAATGTGGATGCCCTTGAAGGGTACTGAGCACATCTTCCTTCCTTCCTTCGCACCTCAGCCGCTCCTGGTTCGTGAAGAGATTCTGGAAAGGCCATGCTGTGTTTTCTGTGCCAGCTGCTTTGCTCTGGGGAGAGCAGCACTGTCAAAAGCAAAGGTGATCTTACCTGGGCCTGCCCTCCTGGGGGGAGACAGGAATGGTTGGAATTTGACTCTTTTTTCAGAGCAAAGCTCAAGATCGTAACTCTCTGCTGGTGGTTGGTTTCCAGGAGCCCATGGGTTTAGTGAGCATACCTCAGGAGGATTAGTTTTGGAGACTTTAGATGGGAAAAAGTAGAGAAACCTTCCTTTGAAAGAAAGGAATAAAGCAAGGATGAACAAATTATCTTTAAAGAAGTTTCACTTAACAGCATCTCATTTCCTTCCAATAAATTGTCCTGATCTCAAAGCTCCTTTTCTGCCATGCTGAAACCAGTGATGGTTTTCTGCCAGTTCTACTGGCAAACCTGAACTCTGCAAAGTCTGATGTACAGTAATGAATGCAAATAATATTCTGTGTACCTCCCTTCCAATTCTGTGCTGCAAAATATACCTCATTAGAAGGATTATAGGAACTGAAACAAAATGGGGGGAAACATACATTAATTTTCCTTGGAAAAAGATAGAAATATTATTGACTATTTTGGTCTGAAGGTTCCAAGGGTGTGTTGGACACTATTGAGGTGTAGTCATGAAATCTTACAGGAATTATAAAAAGTGCTGAACACTGATCTGCAAATGCTATTTGTAGCTGACTTCATGCAGTTCTGTTTTACCTCTGGAAAGTAAAATCAATTTCAGATTAACTTTGACAGGGAGGTGTTGAGGTGTGTGAGTCAGCACTTACTCAGATATTTCTGCCAGCCTGTTGGGAAGACAAAGAATTGTGATGGATATTATCAATAACAGTGCTAGCCTGAAAGGAAAATTGGCAAACTAAGTTAAGAAACACTTTTCTGCCTCGTCCTGGCACACTTCACAAAAAACTAAATTATAAGTTGTTATCAGTGTACAAAACTAAAATTTATCTTGAGATTTAAGAACTTTTTTTCCCTGCTCTACCCTCTTTTTGTAAAAAACCATGCTGTTATTGCTTTTACTGTTTTTTCCACTTTGAAATCTGGAACAGCTTCTTTTTTTTTGTCTGCAAATGTGTTTGGTAGAAGTCAGTACAGCACGATTGAAGCAATGAGGGATTTCATTCTTTTCATCCACAATTGTGGAGCTATATTTAATAACCCTTTATAATAATCTTTCCACTATACTGAATTATGTATTGATTCTTCTTTTACAGTAGCTTCATTGCAGAATTCCAGAAGGAAAATAGGCTTTTAGATGTCAACCTGAAACTCTTCACAATTTTGAATATGGTATTACATATAATTCTGTGAGGACCTAATCACACATCGTTTGATTTCAATGAAACAACTCTCATTGGCTTCACTGAGAGCTGGCTGAGACTTGGCTTGAACTATTGCTGTGTTATTGAAAGTATAATAAGCATTTTGATTCAATTTTCAATCTCTTTCAAGTCTTACATTTTTAGCTCTGCTGTGCAGGTGGTCCTGATACACAGAATCATGGCTTGTTAGGTCAGAAAACCCTCCCAGAGCAGTGAGTCTAACCATCATCCCACCACTAAATCCAAGTGCCACCTCCAGGTCTCCTAAATGCCCCCAGGGATGGTGACCCAAACACTGCCCTAGGAATCCTGTTGCAATAATTAATAATCTCTTCAGTGAAGAAATTTTTCCTAATAGCCAATCTAAACCTCCCTTGGTGCAATTTGAGACCATTTACTCTTTTCCTGTCACTTTTTAATTTTGAAATCAACCCCACCTGGCTACAGCTACTTTTCAGGGAGTTGTGGGGAGCAAGAAGGTCTCCTTTGATCCCCTTGTTCTCCAG
Source organism: Erpornis zantholeuca (assembly GCA_013400515.1). Classification (NCBI taxonomy): domain Eukaryota; kingdom Metazoa; phylum Chordata; class Aves; order Passeriformes; family Timaliidae; genus Erpornis; species Erpornis zantholeuca. The sequence continues at coordinate 625,633 of VZTN01011113.1, read as the reverse complement.
GCAAAACATCCTCAGCCACTCCTCCTCAGGTCTGGGCTCCAGGCCGTTCCCAGCTCTGTTGCCCTTTGGCCACACTCCAGTCCCTCAGTCTTGTTCTCACAATATCCAGGGCACTGTGAGCCCTGGCTGGAGCTTTCAGGAAGACACTTTTTGAAAGTAAAAAATATTTAGACTTTTATTTTATTACAGATATTGTAGCTGGAGCTCCTACAGCTGCTGTTTGTGACAGAGGAGAGTGGAAGCTGGATGTGTGGCTCTTTGGCTGAAAAAAAGCACGGGCTCCTTTGGCTGAAATTCCAGGGGTTAACAGCTCTGGTGCACGCAGGCGTCTCTGCTCGTTGGTTTTTAGTGGTTGCTGTTTCAGAAAGTACGAGTGGCGTTTAAGAGAGACAAAGCACCGTATTAAAGTTAATGCCTTTGATTTGCTTCAAATCATCTGTAATCCACGTGGACATGTCATAATTTATACCTGGCTCGGCCACAGCAACGAGTCTAAAACTGTCATGTAATCTGTATCAACACTCGTGCACAAGAGAAATGGCACGTGCTGCTCACTGCAGTGGGTGCAGAGGTATTTATCTCTCCTGGCCCAGAAGGCTGCCCTGAGCTTAATTGGTGTTTCTCATTATTTATACTGCTAGGAAAAAAATAGGATTAAATACAGGGAGAGGAAGATAACAGAGGTTTTGCTGCATAAGAGAAATAAAAATCAATTCCTGTTTGTTTCTAAACATGATAAATGTGGTTAGGTTTTTTTGGTCTTCCCCACGGCCCCCAAAGTCTTGGGGGTCTCCTGAGGATAACCTTAATAGGATAAAGTGGTCTCTGAAAGGCAATTAGCAAGATTCCTATGAACTGGGCCATGCATGGGCCGTGCTCGACTCTCTCCTGATTAATGCTCATCTTAATTCCATTTCTTGGGATTTGTTTACTCATTTCACGTGTAACGTATTTAGCTCCCTTAGCTCTGCTCTGTGGTTTGAAAGCAGCCTGATGCCTTTCCAGTCCCTGTCCAGCTGTACTTGGGAGCAGCCAGCAGCCCCAGAAGGGCTGGATAACAGTGGAAAGTGAGCTTACATCAAAATCCATACAAAGTCTGGTCAGTACCAATAATTAAAATAATTAATACTCTAATGATGCTTACAAAAAGGGGGAACAGCAAGGAGGACACTGGGTTTTTTAGGATGAAACTCTGCACCTTGTGTCAGCTCTCTGGATTTCGTTTAGAGGACTCATGTTTCTTTGGAGGAGTGCAATTCACAGAGTAATAAAGCTCTGGGGAAAGTTCTTTCCTCTTACCATATGCCTTATGTGCTACACCACTAAAAAGATTTTTATTTCTTTATTTTTTAAATTCTTTCCTAAGATAGAAATTCCAAAGTTTGTCACTACTTACCCAGTCTTCCTCCATGGCGGCATTTGGAGAATTCCAGGACAAGGCAGGATCTGTTTAAGTGTTTTCCAGCAGATACTATTACATATGCTTAATTAATATTGCACCTTTATTACCATAACTCCTCTACTCAGGAAGACTCTACTTCCAGGAGGCTTTTGAACTCATTTGATGTGCTTAAACACCTTTTGTGAGCTGCACTTATTTCTTTTATGTTTATTTCTGTCTTTGGAAATTGGTGCAGTGGGAAAGCAAGGTCTCTGCCACCCACCTGCTTCCTTGAGCTCAAACACTCCAGCACCAGCCCACCTACAGAGCAGAAATAAGCAAACAAACAGCTCTGACCAGAAGGTTTCAGCAATCAGCATGTCCCTCTTGTTCTAAAATTAAGTGAGATGCAGAACCTGTCTCAAAACAGCCTGTTTGAGGGGTAATAGAGAGGGGAGGTCCGTTATTGAAATTGCATCCTATTTCCACCACATACAGCAGCATCCTGTAGCTGGTAAATAGTTCTAACTGCCAGAAATAATATGACCTCTGAGGCAGGGAACATCTTCCTACATCTATTTTCAGTTACTGAGAATCTTAGTACAGCACTGCTGGAAATAACAGGAGATTAGTAAGTTTTCCTGGCTTTACAGTACTTCAGAAAATGTTGAAAATATTAAAATAAGTCAATATGTCCTTGGAAGATAAACATGAATAGGGTGCTGGAGGGTTTGGAGTTTTGGGTAATGACATTTCTCGGGGTTGTTTGGGGGCACTTTGGCCAGTGCACAGGCTGTTGCTGCCAAGCTGGGAACCCAGTGCTGAAGGGACCTTTACTCTCAGATGGTCACTATGAGCCCCTCATGCCAAAATAGTTGTGGGTCAGATCTGAACTGCGTGGAGTCACTGTCAGCACCTGCTGCCTTATTCCTTTATGGGCTCCCTCAGGATCTTTGCAGTGTTTCCCACCTGGAATTGCTTTTGTTTAGCTGGTTGAACTGTGTATTGATCTTCGGCTGTCAGCTAATTTACAGGCAGCATTCACCCAGCACAGTGTGTACGCTGCGAGGAGAGGAAACAGGAATTCACAAAGTCCTGTGCGTGGTGCTCATTAATGCTCTGCAGCCACATTTCTGTGGTGGCAAACAGAGAGTGCCCAGCACTGCTCCATGGCACCTGAGCTGGTGGGCTCTGAACTGCCTGTAGCCAAAGCTTTAAATTCTCTCGCTCTCAAAACCAGAGTGGCTGTGTGCAAACTCTGCCCTGTGCACCATCCTTGACCCCTCGAGGCAGGGCTGGAAGTGCAATTAGGCTGCTACGAAGAAGCACAAATGGAAAAGAGAGGGAGCTACACTAAATGGCATCGAGGGTTTGGGTGCAGCTCTTGACAGCAGTTACCAGATGGAGCAGTTTTTCCTTGAGCATTCAGTATGGAGGGAAAATTTAAGAGCAGTAAGAGCTGGAAAAAAGTGCTTAGGAATGTTGGAAATGCATATGGTTATGGAGTTAAGATTCTAAAAAAATCACTGCTTTTCCTGCTTATTGCAAAATGTACATAAGTACTTCCAGTTAAGTCACTGAGGCTGCTGGCAAACTTATGCAAGCACTTATGAGGAAAGCATATGCTTGTGTGGAATGCTGACTGGAAGTTTAGCTAATGATCTATTCAGCTCTGGGTGCCATACACAGATCATGAAACATTTACTTCCAATAATTAGCTGTTTTGTAGTTTGGGGGTTTTTATTTTTTATTCCTTTTTGTTCTTTTTTAATCCTACTCAGGCATATTGACAAACATGGCTTTTTGCTCTGCTCTTGGAAAAAGTTGCAGCTGCAAAGGTCCCTTGAGTTATGCCAATCACTGGCAGACGTTCTTCTGGAAGCAGAAATTAAATAGAGTTTCTTGATGCCAATTAATTAAAGAAAAATATTAGATAGGCTCTTATCTCTAAAAAGTGTGTGGTCTGGTCACAATGCATCAGTGATGACCTTTTAAAGGAAAATACATTATGCAGTAGCTGTCTGTGTATTATACCTGTGGAATGCTGGTATGCAAAAGTCAAGCTATTAAATAGTGGGAGAAATGGACTGAAAATAATCTATTTTGCTTTTGTCTGCTATTGCTGTTCTGATAGACACATTTTTCTCTTTTTCTCCCTGTGTTCAGTCATGCTTTTCTTGAAACCATAACACACAGAGTTAAATCAAATACACGATAACATTTTGGAACATTATATCCTGCTGAGTTTTGATGAGTTAGATCAAAATCCCAATGACCAAAAGCTGTTGTTCAATAGCAAAAATGAGCAGAACTGCAGAGGAAGATAAGCAGGGCTCTTGCCTACCCTCATCATGGTCAGACCATTAAAAAAGGAGGAACAAATATCAGTCTAGAGACCAGGCCTTTGCTCAGAACTAAGAAGATTTCCATTTACTCCACAAAAGATCAGATTTCATGTGAGTAGTTTTTTTAGCAAAGATCCCTGAAAGGTGTTAAAGTGCTTTTGGTGATCTGTGCGCAGTTATTCACCTCTGTCCATCACAGAGATGTGGAATCAGAACTCCTTCTTTTTTTACAAGTGTGTTCTGTTTCTTTTGAAACTCACGTTTGCAAGTTATTAAATACCTTTGGGTACTGAGTCAATTCCAGTCATATTCCAGATATTTGTTGGAGAAATAAGACTTAATTCCTAGGGCTGTTTTTCTAAAGCCTTTTCTACCAGTTTATCCACTTGGAAAATATGGTTGAGTTTTTTTCTTTTCTTATATCTGCAGAAAAAAAGAGGAAACTTCCTTCTATTTGGCTGTGTCCAAAATGGGTGGGCACAAGACAAACAGGACTATAATGTTTTTGAGCTTTAAGAAGCTGTGTTTAAGAGAAGAAGGCTTTGCTTCTTGGCCTGGAGATGACACAGCTGTGAGCTGCTTTGGTGGACTGTGATGGGAGGGATATAAGATTTTAAGAGATTGATAAGGCTGCTTCTCCAGACACCAATTTTGAGGTTAATCCCAGTGAAACTCAGTGCCAGGTTGGGCTCTGTGGTGGTTGCAACAAGGAGCAGCTGCTTAGGCCTTGGCACTTGTGGAGGCTGGCAGGAATTTCCCATTCCTGGGTGTGTGTCTGCTGGAATGCTCTATGCAGAGCCAGCATGGAGGGGTTTTCTCCCTGTGAGCATCACATCTTTCACTGCCACACCATTTGCAAGGGGCTCTGAGACAGCACAGGGAATGTGAGATGTGTCGTGTTTGCACAGGGAGTTAAATAAACATCTCACACTGTTATAATTTTCTGGTTTTCCCACTGTATAAACAGCTGCTGGTAGCTTGCCAATCAGCTTCTACTTTGGTGCTACTAATTACACAGGGAAACATTAAAAGCTGACTAAAGAAAGTTTCAAGGCTGATAGCAGAGAAGTCAAAAGGTTCTCAAACATTGTGTTTATCTACTCTCAAGATACAGGTTTTCCAGAAGGCCTTTCAACCTGGAGGATCAAAGGGAGCATTTTGTTTGTAATGAGTACCCATCAGTGCATCCTTTAATTACCATTCTTCTTGGTGCCTATTAACAAAAACCCACCAGGCTCTGCAGCAGAAAACATTAATTTATGAGTAAGGGACAATGTTGTGTGAAATATATTGCTAGATATAAATCATTCAGTGTTTGAAGGCTTAGACCAAAGTCATGTTTAGAATATTCTGTGTTCCTCCCTCCAGCTGATGCTAATTAACAGTAGTGCTTTGGCACTGTAGTCAGCAGGAGATGTTGAATCCCTTCCTTTGAAAATGGGCCCCTGTCTTGGGCTGCTGCCTTATAAAGGCTCCCAGCCTCTCTCTTCCAGCTTGGTGTGTCTGGAGAAGAACTCATTTGAAATTTGTTCTCCAGAGAGCCCTTTTCATATTTACAGCCCTCAAACCTCCCCAGACTACTGATCAAACTCTTTGAACATCGAAATGAAGCATCTCAGCATTATTTAACCACCTTGGGGCTGTAGTTCTGTGGATTCTGTGGTAGCTGCTAGTGAGACCAAATTGACCACTTTGATCAGCATCATTGCAGGTCAAGGCTGTTTGTGTGCCTGGCAGTGGATTTGAGCACATATGGCAATGCCAGCACACGCCAGGCGTGTTTCTGTCAGGTTTCTCATGTCAGGATCAGCAATATTGATGCTCTGAGCATTCAGTGGATGAGCAAGGCCCTTGTCCTTGCCTGGAGAGGATATTTAGCAGAGAGTAGCCTTGGCCAGCTGAACTTGCCTGGGCTGCAGTGTGTGCACAGCAGGCCCTGACCCAGGTAATGAATAAGTTTAAAAGCTTGTGGCAATTTTTAAAAGCTGCTCTGTATTTATAAGGTTAAGGCTCCTCAGTCTGAATTATCTGCAGTATAGAACCAGTGCAATAAACACAGTAAATGTTGTAATTCTTGCTCTGAATATGCTGACCAAACCTGCTTGATCAGTCATTACAAGTGGGCAAAGTTTAAGGGCCCTTTGCACGTTCATGGGTCTGTTCTGCAGTTCTCAAAAGTCAATCTTTTTCCTGGAGGATTCTCCATCATTACACTCTATAAATTTGGCAGTATCTGAGCCAGTTTAATCTGGGATCCCTGTGAATGAAAGCCATCTCCTGTGCCTGACTGCATTGTTGCTATCTGAGTGTTCTTTTTAAATTCAGGATGTGCAACTCTCTTCTGATAATGTGCTCTTAGAAATCTTATACAAGATAAACTGCTCTTGTTGTTCTGACTTTTTAAATCAAAACCTCCATTTGGTGCATGTTTGCAAACTGATGAGAGAAATGTTCTGTATTTCCTTTTTCCATTTCCTTTCGAATCTTAGGAACACTAAATCAAGTTTCAAAATGTCCACTTGCTTTCTGACTTCTGTGAGGTGTTTGCCATCTGTGGTAACTCTGGGCATCTCTGAGCAGGGAGATACAGACTCGAGGTCAGCAGAACTGAAGGCAAGGATTTTCTAAGGTTTTTGTGTCTAAATTGGCACTTTATTTCAAAGCACACAGGGAAGAACTGCTGACATGGAACATGTAACAAAATTTCAAAGCCACCAAGAATGTTTTTATCCATTTTTCTTTTATTTTGAAGAAATAGTAGTAGTTATCTGTCAGGCTAAAACTGAGTTTTGTTCTAAAGGGTAATCTTGAGAGTGCTGGACATTTGGAGGGAGAAAAATTAGATTAGTAGAAGCTCAAGGATGTGTTTTTAATCCGGAGGTTGATTTCCTATCAATACAATCTTACCAACTTATTTATTTCATCATTTATCCTCATTAAAAGTTAGTGAATTTCAGAAATTATTATTGTACATTAGGAAATTTTATTTTATAGATACTGTAAAACTTTGAAGAATTACTTTCCTCTCTAGAAGAGTAAATTACTTTCCTCTGTCCTCCTCATGTATTGGGATGTTTATTGCACTTATGAGAATCCTAAATTGCACATTTCTAAATTTCACATCATGATAAATGTCCCTGCCCCTCTGGAGTTTTTGAATAGTATTAACCTTAAAAAAACCCCAAACCAAGCATCAGCATTTAAAGTTTCGCTGGAAAAACAATTCTGTAAAGTATTCCTAAATGATTTATGATTAGAGTCTGCAAATATTGGAGTTAATGTACCTAAATGGACTTAATATAGGTGGAAAAATAAGGGTATGTACAGTGAAGGTTGCCCAAGCATTTGCATTCAATTTATTAGTTTTCTTAATCTCTCATATTTGAGACATTTTTCTCAGTAGTTGGAAACAGCAACAACTGTTTGTTGTCTGTATTTTTATTGAGTTTGAATTTTATTTTATCTTGGAAAACAAACTTCAACCAAAAAGAGCAAAACACCTTTCAACTCAAAAAGGAAAACAGGTATTTTTATATACAGCTGACAGAAGAGTGACCATTTTCTTTCTGTAAAAACAAATCTTGTGCAGCTCACAGTTCAAGGCGTGTAGGAGGACAACTGAAATTCAGTAATGCAGAATTCCTCATTGTTAGGAAATGTTTGTATTTGGGTGAAAAGGGGTTTTGATTTGGCAGCAGTAGAGGGCTTTGTTTAAATAAATAAAATAGTATATTCTGTGTGTTTGCTTTATTGGGCAGTGTGAGCAATTTCTTGAGGCTTCAGTATTTTTATAAGATGCAGGCTCAGGCAAAACCACTTTATTTTCTTTGTACGTGACATGATATCTGTCCCAGAAATGTGTCTTGAGTTCTTCTCCTTCAATAATATATGGTTCCAAAATGGTAGAAAATTCTGTATTAAGTGAAGAGTAAGATTTTCCAAAGAAAGTGCAAAATTCCAAATTTTACATGAAATCTCAGCTTCCTTTCCCCTGTAAGAGTGTTCTTTAATTGCACAGTTCCATCCTATTTGTCAGTGGAACTTTCTTAGCTTTGTTTTCTTTTGAGACCTCAGCAGAATTAGTGTCCATGAAATTAATTTATATTTTAGAAACCTTTTAGAACATTGCAGGAAAAAATGGTGCCTTGTTGCTGTGAAATCATTCTAAATAATTGTGCTAAATTGTATTTAAAAAGCTCCAGGACAGAGAACACTGAGCAGAAGGATAAAGGTCATGTATAATTTCTCCTCTGCAATTCAAGTGAGGCAATCTGACATTGCACAGTCAACTGAAAGGCATCTTTTGCAACCAAATATTTGGAGGATGAATACCATAATTCTGGCTGTTTATTCCAAGCCATACTGTGAGGGTAGTTCATCCAGGGAGACTCTTCCTCTTTTGCCTGACTCACCTGGGGAGAGGAGTGGAAGGGAATAAAGGAAACACTGAAACATGTGCTAGTCCAGAGGCTTTGTATATCATGGCATTGCTTTTGGAAAAGACCCTTCTGACTGGACCAGCAGGACATCCACTGCTCTCACACAGTCACTTTTCTTGGCACATCACTTGTCTGTTTGCAGTTTCTCCAGCCCAGATTGAATTTGGTGGTGATGAGTGCTTTTGACTTTCCCCTGAATTGCTGAGGAGGAACACAAGGCAGAGGGGAGACCTGCCCTGAACTGAGCAGCAGAAGAAAAAATGTGAGGCCATGAGAAACCAGGCTAGAATGTGGTGCCTCCTTGAGTAACCTTGTTGCTAAAGAATTCTGTGTTAGAAACACAGAGCCTTCTGCCTGTGGATCACAGGGGCAGAAATCAGCCCAGCACGACCCACTGAGAGAAGGGATGGGTTGGACATGCTGACAAAACAATGTGTGCTCCTTATAGATCTTTGAGGGTTTTGGATTACAAGACAACTGATAAATTCCAGAAGCAGAGGAACTAGTGCTAGATCAGTCTCTCATCTAGACCTGGAAAGGAAGGGGATGTCAATAACATGATCTTTTCTTTGCTTTCTGAAGGGAAAAGAGGAGTTAAGGGAACAGTGTTGCCTGGAATACCTCGCACTTTAGAACTGCTAACAGGTTCTGGGGTACTCTTTGAGCAATTTGAGAAATAGATAAATACAGTGATGATTGAGGGTTATAGAGTGAGTACAAGCTAAAGAGAGACAAATGTGGCAGAGACATGGGAATCTGGTGTTCATGGTACAGGGGAAATGGGAATGACAACCTCTGGGTGAATGTCAGGGTCAGAATCCTATTTTGCCATAGAAGGAAGAAAAGCGGCTGCAATGTGCAGTAATCAAACAAGGATTCTGCTGGAGGAGGAGGATGATGATAAATGTTCTGTCATATCTCAAACAGATGCCAGAATTCAACCAGGCCACAGGATCAAATCCTGATCTTCTGCTGGCTCCCCTCTGGGCTGGGACTGCAGGGACAGGCCAGCAGCTCTGGAGTGCAGAATTTCTTAGGCTTGGGAAATTATCTCTTGAGAATGCATGGTGAAATCTCTCCAAGGCCACTGCATGGATAAAGTGCAGTTATTAAAAGGCTCGAGTGATTCTCAAGGGTAAGCAATGTTGGGAAACTTGTGAGACAGAGATGGGAAATGTCCTATGCTTCAGAGCAGCAAAGGACAGCAGTCAGCTCTCTGGAAGAAGGAGATCAGCCTGCAATGACACATAAAGAATTGGAGGGTTCATTAAGCAGGGTGTGATGCATGCATATAAAATATTTAAGTGGGGGGGCAGCAGAACTAATCTGGAGAAATTGTAAAACTGGGAACCAAGCTCATAAGTTTCACATTGTTGTGTTTTTGTTTTAACACCCATTCCTACCTTGTTTTTTCTCCTTAATTGCCATTTCTAGTGTATACTTCAGGCAATTATATTCACAGATTTACTTTTTTATTTGCAAAAAGGGTTTGAATAAACACTGTGCATATTAAACAGTCACCACAGTGAGTTTTTGTCAAAACAGATGATTATGAACATAGTACAACATGTTTTTCAGCTCACTTGTGTTGGATTAGAGCTTAATATCTTTTCTCTTTATGTTTATTTTAAGATCCATTCTTTAATCCCATTTTCATGGAGTTGAAGATTTTCTTTCTTGCAGCTTTTTCTGTTTTCTCTGCCTGTCACCTTTGCTGCAGATCTGAACCACACTTTTAATATTTCTGCTTAGACTGACTCTTATTAGTTCAAAGCCAAGCTACATATTTTAAATTGATCAAGGTTTCTGAAGCAATTATAACAACTACTTTTGGAGGACACAGTTACAGTTTTCATTTTGATATTATATGAAAGCGTGTTTCTTCAAAGCTCCAAATGTAAGCTAGTAAGAGGCAGCTGGTAATTATTCTCTAATAAACAGAGTAGGAAGTACATGAAAAACCTTAGGGGACACATACATTGCTTGCAGAGCAATTAATAAAAATCTCAGGACACTTAAAAGAAAATTCAGCCTGAGAATATGTGTGCATTTGGCTGTGTATTTGAGTCCATTCCAAATTAACAGGTCTGTTGTGATCAAATTTGTTTTTTGTTTGCTAACACCTCTTTGCTTGTTATCGTTCAACAGACTTTCGGAGATAATATTTATTCTTAATCAATTCTTAATTTTATTTATAAAATTCATTCAACTTCTAATATCTGCTTTCTCTAAAATCAAAAAATCAAAGTTTGATATATTAATTCCCTCTCTTTTTTAACTAGTTTTGCTTGTAAATATTTGAGCACAGGTAAAACTTAATGAATCCCCATTGAATAACCAAACCATTCTAAACAACTGGCAAAATTCCTGTCCTTAACAATGATTTATTTATGCATTATGCCTCTTGGTTTTTCTGGTATATTATCACCTTTTCTGACTGCATTTTGCTAAATCAAAGCTGTTTATTGAAAACTGAAAAGACAAAACTGTGACCACTGGAGACCTTGAGAAAAGAGCAGAGAAAGTATTTATTGTAGAATTGCTTTGTGTTTGCAAGGCTTAGGCCTGGCTCAAAAGAAAACCTGAAACCAAAACTGGACCTGAGCAGGAGGGAGGCACAGGGTGTTTATCTGAGCTCAGTATTCCCCTTCAGGGATGGCAAAACCCTGACAGGCTGCAAGGTTACCCTGTCAAAGCAGCACGTCTGGCAGATTTATAAGGCAGAGATGGAGTAATTGGATTGGGTGAAATGTGTTCCAAGAGCAGGAGAAGACAAAGTGAGAGGAGGAAAAACATAACTCAAATTTCTGTAACATTTAACTTTTTCTTTGGGTGGAAGAGTAAAAGGTTTGCTTTGAAGAGTTTATCTCTGTGACATCACCAAATGTAGGCAGTCGTCACTTTCTGAGTGGAGAATTTTTATGAACCTCAAATCAGTTGGGCTTGTTACTGCCCAAGGAACAAACTCTGAAGAACTTGCTTAAAAGGGTGAAAGATGTTAAAAATGCAGAGTGTATGCAGCCCCTGATGAAGCTGAGAGTTGTGGGATTGCCATTGAAAATGTGTTATTGTGGTTTTGTCATTTAAATCCAACTCCTCATGTTGTAGCTTTGCCATAGCTTCCTATTAATGCTCTTTTAGGATCAGTCCCACTGCTTGGGGTGGGCTGCCTTGCCAGAGATTATATTGCATCCTTTTGTAACTTATTATGTCACAGGCACTAAAATTGTGATAAATCAGGCAGGTTTATGTTCTTTGGAGAGGTGTTGGATGTCTGCTCATTGAGACCCAATCTTTCCATGTGCTCCTAACCCTCTCTGCTTAATTTCTGCACCTGACAGTGTGAGACTTTAGCCATTGGTACTGGGGAAATAAAGAATGAATAAAAGTGTACAGATACATACATTCATCCCAGCTTTCTCTAGAATTTATTTGGGATACCAAAGTGAGATGGACCAGGGCACTGTAAGTGATGGTGATATCAGTGGAGAAAATGTGGGTACCATCAGAGCGTGATTTCAGCCTTCTAAAAAACACACTCATCATCTCTGGAGGTGACCCATGCATCTGTGGAGGGACCTTGAGCTGACTGAGCCCCTGTTGAACACTTATAAACACTGCTGAAGTGTTTTACAAGACAAAATCAAGTGGAAAAACTCTGCATTTCTGTCCATTTTGGTTTGGTTTTTTGAATCTCCCTAGGAGAGAGGGTTCTCCCAGTGTTTTAAGCTGGTTTGCAGCAGGCCCCTGCTGGCTGCACCACTGGCTGGTGGGTGCTTTCTTCTTGGCAAAAGGGACTTCAAGGTTATTAAACACAGCTGCTAGAGCAGATATAAACTGGTGTGTGCTGGAGCACCATAAATCATGCTGCCCCAAGACAGTAAACACTGCCTGCTGTGGCCTACACCCAGCAAGTCTTCGTGGTTTTCCCTTTTAATGCAAACCATCCCACTACGAAACACTGTAGTTTATCATGTCCTGATGCTCCTGCACCATGCCAAGTGTGCTGGCATGAAAATCATTGCAACAGGAACACCTTTACTGCTCTGGTTTCTGTCGTTGCTTCAAGAGCTAGAATAACCACTTGCTGCACACTCCGTTTGGGTTTTGTGATTTAATTTTATTTTCACAAATAACTAGCATTTTAAAATAAACTGATAAAAAGCCTGCTCTCTGCTGATATGGCAGTGGCACTTGTTGTTGCACTGGGTGTTAGGCAGGGGAGAGCATTCTGTTACTAATGGTTTAAGTCATGACTAATGCTATGTGCCAACAACAGAGATACAGATTCAAATTTAAATGAACTACCCAGGCAGTGTTTTACAGGATGTGTTTCTTGTTGGCAATTTGTTGTTCCTGACAACCTCAGATCCTCAGGCCGTTGTTACGCCAGCCGCTGGGATTAGAACACACACAGGCTGAGCTTATAAATGTTTCAAAAGTGCTACGATGGAGCAGCAGAATTTTAAAATGTAATCAGATATTCTTTTGAAAGTGGCTAATATGAAAGAAGCCAGATTTGGTGGGGTTTGATTTTAATTTTGAAGCAGCATCTGTTTTAATACTTCGGTATGTTTTTCTGGTGCTGCTTCCTACAATCTACTGACTTCTCTTGTCCATGAGAAATGAAAAAGCCAAGGCAAAGCTGGAAAGCTACAGGAAGAAAAAATTTTGGTGCTAGAAGACTCTTCTGCTTCAGGCCCATAAAGGAGTAGATTTTTGTGGGATTGATCTCTTTGAGGTAGATGTGTATACAACACTTCTTAAAATCATTTCATTATTGAAGGCTTTCTTTTTGATTATGTTACAGTTTTTCTCATTGCACTTTAATGACAAAGAAGCCTGTTTTGAACTTTAGAAACTTAGGTTTTGTCAGTCTGGCTTTTTATTTAGTCTTTTTTTTTATTAGAGCAATCCTTTATAACAAGATTAACACATGGAAGGTGGATGAGATCTACTCCACAGGGGCCTTCACCTTTATCACACCAGTGCTTCAAAAGTTCCCTGACAGCAGCTCACAAACCTCTTTGTGAAGTGCAGCCTATTTCCTTATCTTCCTGTGGAAACGCTTCCCAAGTGTCTGTCCACAGGCATTCAATTCCAGATCTCCAAATTAAAAACTGCTCCAAAGGAATACATGATAGGCTGGTGCTCTTTTGTCTCCTGTATCGGTTCCTGAAGTGAGATTAAGGTAAAAGGTACTTTTATAGAAAATGAGGTCTCCATTTCTTATCTTTGTGTTTATCTAAAATGTCAGAGTTAAATTTATCAGACACAGATGCTTTGTGGTAGCAGAACAAACAGTTTATCAATCTGGTTATGATTTCAATAAATCCTTTGATCCTCCTGATGCTGCTGCTTCCCTCAATACCCAATCTGATTGATACTAAGGTTTTTTCATTTAGGAGTTAACTGTTTGGCTTGCTGTTTTGGAATAATAACAGGGCATAGAGTTGTGTCGTGATTATAGCTTTTGTTTATCCATGGCTTTTAAACCATATAATTATAGAATTAATAGTCCAATGTGTCATGGAACTAACACATTATTAGTGTGATTATTGCAAAAACCCACAAAGTTGTGATATTTAACAACTTATTCAGTTCTTTTTTCATGGAGAAGCTGTACATTTTTTGGTAAGAAAAAAGCACCCAAACCCCTGATGTTGTTAAGATATAAGTGAAACATATGACCCTGAAATACAAACTGTTTATAACTACTCCAACCAGTAATTATAAAGTTACACTTTATGATAATCTGCTCTAATGCATTATTCAGAATCATGTTTCTTGTTTTTTATAGTTACTAAGAATCTTTACTTTTGTGATTAAAATACTGGTTTGAGCCTCGCTCTCTCAAAAGACTCAGGATCAGAAAGTTTTCTTAAAATATATTATTTTACTCTGTGTTTTTATTTCTGCTCATACAAAGGTTCAGGACAGAATTAGTCATTCCTGAATTATTGTTTCCTTTCTGCTGTGATGAACTCATTTCACACACATCCTCCCCCACAAAGCCCAACCAAATCACGTTCTTTAAAATCATGTCCCTAACTGTCATAAAGTGGTGGCATTGCACTGACTGAAGCTCTTGTTCTCTTCTTTTAGAGATCTCAGATAATTCCTACAGAGGCTTTCATCTCTAGTTGTGTTTCTAGGACTCTAATCCTGCTCTCTAGGACAATATGGCAAAAGTCCAGTTAAGTTCTTTGAAGTCAAGAATAAGGCGACTCCTCAAGATTGGGTAATAGGAATGTGCTGGTTGTGTCATGATCCTCTCAATGTGATGTCTTGCACAGAGTCATCTCTGACAAAGTGCACTCAAAAAATGCAAGTTATTGTTTTCACAGCTATTACTTCAAATTTGATCTGTCCCATGTCTTGTTTGGAAGGTGACTGAACAAAACAAGATTTTCTGTGCCTGTCAGTGTCAGGCTGGTAAAAGCTCTGCACTGTAACTTGGCAGCAGGTCCAGCCTTGCTGCCCATGGGCCACATCCACATGTGGCTTGGAATTGGAGCAGCCCCGTGAAAAAAGCAAATTGCACAGCATGAAACAAGCACCCCAGTCTTGTTTAGTTCTGCACCTTCAGGCTGCTGAGCCCTGCAAGCCTGGATGTGAATGTCTGTGGCACGGGGATGGTTGTACGAAGTATGATTTATCCCTCAGACCTACAAGAGAGCAATTCATTACCGAAGCGTGATTTAATTCATTAGTGTCATTAGAGCAGAAGATAATTTGCCTATCAGAGCTCAGAGAAGCACTGACAGTGCTCCCCTTTTTCCCCAGTACAGGATGAGTGTGCCCAGTGCTCGTTATCTCTGTGTACAGTATCTGACTCCTGCTGTGGCATGAGATATCTGCTGTGTAGCTTTTGGTGATGAATGGAGGATTTCTGTGTACACATGTTTGGAAAGCCTCGTGCTCTCATGAATTGTTTTATCTGGAAACAGCACTGCTTGTGCACTTCTATGGCCTCACAACAGTAGCACAAAGTGACCCCAAAGTCAGCTTGACCTCCACGTGGAGCTACCTGAGACATGAGTTGTCTCCGTGCCTCAGTGCATGGGGTGACATCGTGCGTGCTGAGCCCTAGCTGGAGTAGTCACATCAATTAATTGCTCAGAACAGAGAAGTATGTTAGTCAATAAACACTTTTTGTGTGTAATTAAATGGTAAACTGAAGGTGAGGGATTTAGTAGTCGCTAGGAATATTTGTGAGCATACTGCAAATCGTTGTGTTTATCTCCTCCTGGATGGTGAGAAAAAGGGGCTCCACAAGGTTCTGGGTTCCACAAGGTAAAAATAACGAGGAAAAAGCTCATTTTCTGTTGCCTTGGAGCACTTGGTTCTTGCTCAGTTGTTCCACTACTAAGAATTAGATTCGTATCCAAAGGCATTTATAATTAAAAAAAGGAAACAAGGAGTTTCTTCTCCCCCCAAAGAAACCAAAACACACTCTCATATCTAGAAAGGGAAATAGGAAACTTTCTCTGAATTTCTTGAACTTGATCTCTTAATGCACTGGGCTCATTCCTGGCAGATACAATTTAACCTTCAAAATTGTACAAGAAAGTATCAGGATGTACTTGTAGACTTCAGAGTTAACCAGATATGAATTTATTTGAGGCATTTAAACAAATCCAACAGGCAGGAGTCTGAGAGGAATCTTTCACCAAAGCTGTTTTCCACAAGTTTCAAGCTGCTTGTGTTAAAAGCTCTGCTCTAATACCTACATTTAATGTAATATTCAGGAAAAAAGAATAATCTGTAATAGGTTACAAAAATAAAAGCCCCACCCAAACCCAACATAACATCTTTAAGGTAATTTATTTTCCTGCAGGTAGTACCTTACTGTTTAGATGTGATTCTGAGAAAATTTATGATCTCATGTAAGGAAAAAAAGTGTATTTTTTCCCCATCATTAGACTTTCCTCTAAGAATGCCTTATTATAAGTTTGGTAGTGCAGCAGGATTTATAATATTGAATACATTGTGTCAGCTCTCTTGTTTGCAGGAGGATAAAGTTCCATTATTCAGAGCTTTGCTTCAAATCCTTCCATTGTAGTGCAATTAAACAGAGTCCTTTATTTTAGGGCTAAACCTCATGTTTCAAGAAAATAAGCTTTCAAGATGAAGTATGTAGGGTTTATGTATTACAGGTAAAACATCGAGCTCATTGTATGGAACACACCAGGTCTGAGCAGCTGAGGCTGGACATAATCTCTGTTCATTTGGGTTTTTAATTTGTGCCCTGGCCAAGGACCATGTTCAGGTTGCAGAAAACACTTGACTTCCTGGATTGGAAGGATTTTTTTTTTTTCCTCTTTCTCTATTTAATTATTACACTGGAAACATGAGCTGGGTTTTATGATGTAAATAAGTGTTAGTATTTTTTTTTGTGCCAGAGAGCTCAAGATATTTACTTGGGCCTTGTGGAAATATGAGGGATAATGGTGAAGGGGACAGAGAGGACTTGTAGGTCTTTGTGTTTTCTGTTTTCCTGTACTTCATTGAGGACACAAATTAACATGGTATATGCCTGAAGGGCTCCTGAGTACAATCATGTGCCCCAGGAGGCCTGCAAGGATTTGGGCAGCGTGTGAAGGAGATATGAGATTGTTATTTGTATTCTTTTAAATTGGGATTAGTCACCTCAAAGGAAAAATCTGTATATTCACTGAAGTTTCTCCTCTGGTCTTTGTTTTTTTTTCTGGATCGTTATATTAAATAGAGGATGAACCTCAGACAGGAATGGTTCTTGTCTCACCCAGAGCTGGAAAGTTTTATTTTACTTGTTTGTGCTCAACTCAGACTAAAAACTCACAGTTCCATTTTTGATTTATTTGATTATTACTGTCTTTATACAGTGGGTGTTTTACGTGGATGCTGTTTTCTTGTTGATGTGCAATTTGTATTCTTAATAGTTCTGTGTTTTATTTAAATGAACTTATGACTAGGTTCTACAGCATTCAGAGCACTGAATTTCAAATTCAAGGAATCTGAATTTTTGTAAATATATCTTTAAAATTCTTCACCACATCCAAGAGCTATGGGAGCTTACACTTCATTTCTTCTTGTTTGAAAATAAACAAGTTCTGAAATATTTCAGAAACGAGAAAAAGTATAAATATTCCATCTAACAAGTCCTTTGCCTGATGTAATTCCCAGAACTCAGGTCTAAAGCCCATCTGTCACCACACACAACTAAAACCAAGGCAGAAATAAGAATAATCACAGCATTATAATGCAGTTTTGAAGTGCAATGGGAAAAGAGCCATTTCCTGCCTTGTGATTCTGGTGTTATTTATTGTGTTAGTACTGCTTATATTCAGTTCATATGACCTTTTCCTTCTGCTGTATTTTAAAATATATACCTTAGATATTGTATCAAGTGCTATGAATGAGTGCTGGAAAATTTAGTTCCTACTGTTCTATATTGTCTTGATTTCATAACCTAAGTTCCACTCATAGTTCAAAACTACAAAGAAAGATGTTGCTTTTCTTGAAGAAGGTAATTTGGGGAATTCTTTTTGTTGATTTTCTTCCACTAACGTTCTTGCTGGAAGGGAATTTTCTGAATTGGAGGGTTTACAGATTGCCAGGACAGTAATAAAACAGATGTTCATATAGATTTCAAAACCTCCACAAATTAGACTTTCTCCTTACAACATCCCTAATGTTTCAGCTCTGCCGAGTTGGAGTTTGCAGTTATTTACAGCCCAAACTCCACTGCACTTACAGGCTCGCAGCCTAAAGCTTTCTAACAAGTTAAGTCTGTTGTTAACCAGCTTAGTGTATTATTTATAACCAGAACATCAGTTAAGATAAAGACTCCACTGCTCTGTGCCTTGCCTGGAAGGGTTCTCAGCCTAATTACAGAGTCAAGTGGATTTTGCAAACACGGAATACACCACAGGACAGCTCTGTGTGTGCCCAGTCAGTTCTGGGTCACTTATTTGTGAGTTACTACCAAGTTTCCCCCTGAATTCTCAGTGCACAAACTCCTGTTATTTAAAGAGGAGTAGATTTGTTTTTGCAAGGAATGAGATGAGGCTGTCACCTCCCCCTTTTGCCCATTACTGCTGCTGATTCTTCTGTGAATCCCTAAATAATTCCTTTCTCTTCCTGAGAGCTGCCCTTTTCCTTGTGTTTGCACAGAGCTCTCAGGTCCCACCTTTTGTTTTCCCCTAGCCCAGCTGGATAGGTCTGGCTCTCTCTGTCATTACCCCAGATCAATATTTCTTGCCCTTAGATTATTTGTACTTCCCTCCAGTGCCTTGTCAGTGCTTTTCTGCAGGGCAGTGCAATATTCCAGATGCCATCAGGGCTATAAAAAGCATCATTGCTGCTCCCTGTGCCAAAGAGTGATGCCACTGTGGTCGTGTCCAGAACACCTCTCTCCCCTCCCTGTGCCAGGCTGGGATGTATTTTCCCCCTGGGCTGGTTGAATTCAGGACACTCCTTCCTGTAACCACTGAGCAGCTTATTATGAGAGCATTTTATCTGCATTTATTCATGACTACATGTGATGAATAAACATTCTTCAGAAGACAAAGACCTTGCTTAAATTCTTCTTGGAATAATGGAAGGAATTCCCTTTGACTTCAGAGACTTTTCAGTCAGGCCTTAACTAAAATATTTCAGATACTGTTGTCAAATTATTGTTCTGTAAATTGTTGTCTTTCTCTTGGTAGCAACTGCTCTTTCATCTTGGATTAAGATGCATATTTTGGGTCTTACATGTTCATATTTCAAAAACAACATGTACAGAAGTTACATCTATTCTTGACTTCTGTTTGTGTTATTGCATATAACACAGTCAGAAAAATAAATTTACACTTTATCCTTGGGGAAGAAGTATTTCCAGGCAAATCATTATTTCAGGGCTCTTCAAAGATCAAAGACAGGGAAAGCATTGAGGAAGAGTGAAGGAGATATTTTTTTTATCAAAATGTAGGTTTTGTTTTACATGATAGGAGAGAGACAAAGAATTTCTGAGCTGTGATTTTGGAATGGATAATTAAGAGAAAGTTTATTAGTGACCTTCAGACAGGGCTAGTACTATCGATTTCTGTCAGGTGTTCATCTGACAAAAAAGCTTTTTTGCCAAAGCTTTTCTTGAAATAATTTCGTAACCAACCTGATGTTAAAGAAAGCAGGATCTTAAATAAAGCAGTATATAAAGATGACCTAGTTAATGTTGTTTATTTTCAAGAATATCTGGTGAAATCCAACAGAAAATTACAAAGTGTGTAGGCTTTGACATGAAATAAATAAAATGGAGAAATATCTTTGTTGTGGAAGCATCCCATGGCAGAAACACTACTTTTTAAATAAGGGAAAGTGTGCTATCGTTTGGAAAGCCAAGTAATGATGACAGGATGCCCAACAAACCCAACTGAGCAGAGACTCACCTCTGTTTTCATAAATGAGAGTCAGTAAGAGAACGAGACAATAAAACTGGAAGGCTGGATACTTGGCTTGGAACGAGTGCTTAATCCATCCTTTAATTTACCAGAACACCCAGGCTAATGAGCATGCCTCTACAGATTGTATTTAATGTTAAATATGTGCCTGAGTGCCTCACTTGCTGTTAAATATTCACTGCATGGGCAGATCCTCTGACTTCAGAAGGATTATTAGTGAGCTTGTAAAATACAAGGGTTTGAGTGTTCTATTAAATTGGGCAAATTATGCTTGGTTGCCTCGTACAGGATCAGGTCCGAAATCTGGCACTTCCCTTGCTAAAGCAGCACATGATACTGCAGCCAATGTAAGCTCCCTTGTTGCTTTCAGGACAAGTCTATATTCCACCAAATTTTCAGTTTCATCAGTGGAGTTATTTTACTTTATGCTGGAAGATTATTTTGTTAAAATGTTTTTTTTTTGTTTTTTTTTTTTTTTCCTGGCTCCATTTAAGAGGAATTTTCAATTGAAAATAAAGGTTTTTTTCAATATATAATTTATTTACATGAATATTTTACAATTACATTTGTTGCATGTGCAGAAATAAGGGGAAATAGTTTGACTTATACTTGCAGGAATCTCAGTAAGGAAGCTCTGAATAATTTTCCTATTCTCTCCTCTGTAACACCACCCCCAAACCAGGTGGTTTTTTTGTCCTTTTGCTTGACTCTGAAAATTTTGTTAGGCATAGCAGAGAATAAATAAGAGGGGCCTTCTGGCTCCCAGCTTCGTTTTTCCCTCACCCTGGTGGAAAGAATGTTTCTCAGCTATAATTTGTTTTGGTGCTATAATTGTTGTTCTCAATAAATAAAGTAATTTCAGAGTGACTAAGGAGGCATGTCGTGCATCAGATACACCATGAATACGCAGGGGATAATTATCTTAATTGTGTTATCCTTTATTTAGCTGGGTGAATGACGAGGGATCATGGATTTAGCAGATGGGTTCAAGAAGAACAGGATCATTTTCACTCCACTGTGGGAGCATTTGTGTTTCTGGGGCCTCTGCTCAGAGGATCAATACCTGTTATGTCCACAATGATAACAGAGAGGTACCAGGGCACAGACCACACCTCCTTCACCTTCCACGTGAGAATAGGAGCAGCTTTGATCCCTTCCCAGATTAATTCAGAGTCCAAGTCCCCACTCATCAATTGCTGAGACTTTTTGTGGTTCTGTTTTAAATGATGCATGTGGGTAAATACCCCTTAAAGCAGTGAAGGTGCTGGATTCAGCAAAGTCATGGTACTAGACTGACAAAATCAAATGAAATAGCAAAACCTTGAATCCTGTTAATTTTTTCCTTTTCATTTTTATCTCTCTCTGATTCAGAAGCTTAGAAAATCTGTTATCTCAATAGACATCTGCATCATCTCTTTGAATCAGAATATGAAAGAAGCAGGGCTGTGCTGCTGTTGAATAATTCTAATATAACATTATATTGACTAGTTATGTTTAATTAAAATGGAATTTTGTGTCTCAGATATGTCATGCAGATAATTTTGTTCAAGGGTGAAATTTAAAATAAGAATCAGAGATGTTATACCTCTCAATAGTGAATCAATAATCAATCAGTAACCCTCCTTAATTGAGTGCCAATCAGTTCTAATCATTGTATCATGTACTATAAAGCCATTTAGTCTAGAGAAGACTTTGTTGTCTCTTTCAAACTGTGACTTATAATATCACAGAATGCATTTAAAAAGTTACTTAAAAAGCTGCTGGGACAGTTGTAGTTTCTACTACTGAATAAGTAGAAAATTAACCCTAATATTCTCCAATATAATTAATTTATATTTATATTTTCTATGTATCTCAACTTCAATATACCAAATTTTCTAAGTGAATTATGCTACAAGCCTTGACTAAGAATGTTGGTTTGACTTTGAAAATGCCATCATGGGGTTTAATGTCTTCCATTACCTTGTGATATCAACAGATACTTCTGGTTTCAGTAATTAACATTCTCTGGAGAGAACTCAAAACTTACATGTCCACAGAGGACCCTTATGACCCCTTCACTCTACCCCTTGTATTTCTGGTTTCCCTGAGCTGGTTCTTGACCCTGAGCAGTTCTATGGGGAGAAAAACAGAAAAAAAGACAATAAAAAATGACCAGTATTGGAGTACAGAGAAGAAATTCGATTTCAGCCTCTGCAAACAGCACCTTATTTGTGTGCTGCAGCCAAGCAGGGTGTCCCTCGTGCTCCCTGCTTTCACTGATTGCAGTGTGGGGTCAGATTAACCCTCAAACCTTCCTCTGGCACAGTCCCCGAGCTAGAGCAGTTCCTGCTCGCAGTGTGCAGTGCCAGGAGAGTATCCACGGTGGGATTTATGTGCTCACAGAGTGCTCACAGCCTGCCTGCTTTGGCAGCCCCCTTATTTTCCTACAGCGCACACATTCTTCTGCACTGAGACCAAACAAAGCACTTTTCTGATAATAAATATTTTCTTACCCAAGGAGATATAAATTAAGCCTCCTGGTTTATTCAGCTTCAGTTAAGTTCTATTAATGTTGCTCAAGTCATAATTTTTGTCAGCACTCTATTAGCAGCAGATAAAGTTGAAAACCAGGGAGCAGAACATGTGTTCCTGTGCTGTGTTGATCACAGGCAGACTTGTAAACCCACGTCAGATAAAATCAACATGTCAGCAAGCAGCCACAGTGACTGCTTTATGCAAAGCTTTTGGAAAAGGCAACTTTCACTCCTTGTTAATTTGGTTTAGAAGCAAATGTTCTTCTACAGCGATGTCTTACCTGCTGACATCCAAATTATACCATTGCTTCTGTTCTCTCATCCTTCTGGGGAACACACAAATGCTTTCCATCAGCTTCTAAAAGCCAAATTTTCAGCTGACATGAATCAGGAAATTTCTATAAAAATCATTGTTTTTCTGAGATACATAAGCTGGCCTTAAATACAGGAGGTGTGCTGAAGACTTTTTTTTTCCAGCAGAACTTCCCTGTTGAATTAAACAGAGATTTCTGCTAAAAAAATCAATATCACATCATACCTCACTGACATTATTTTAAAACACAAATGATTTTCAGTTCTAGATCTATATCCCAAAATAGATTTCCTTTGCACTTTTCCCCATTTACTCATAGCATTAGAGAGGTTGTATTTCCATAAATATGTTGGAGTCCATCTTCAGTTCCATTTGCAAGAGTTAAAGGAGAGGATTCATAGCAGGTTTTTGTTTCTTGATTGCTTAATAGAAGGACACGATAAAAACACAGTTTTGACAGAATCATTAAAGGCTTTTTGGATGTGCTCTATTATAGTGCACATATTCAAATACAAGTTTAGGCCAGGTTCTTCTCTGTTGTACTTAGCAAACTCTGGAATAATTATTTATCTGCATGCACTGCGTCCCTCATCAGAAAAACATTTTCGATTTCCATTGCCATGGTCAGGGACATTTCAGTGCCTGTGTCAATCGATGCCACTGGCAATGGCCATACACTCTTTGCAGGTGGAACTGCTTTAAGTCCATTGGATTTTCAGCTGAGAACCCATTCCAGGTATTGAATTTATGACCAAGATGAATTAAAGCAGTTAGTGGTGGTTTTCTTTTCACGTGTATTGGTTTGATCAGGTTAATCTGAACAGGATCAACTCATATTTTGTGCTGTTTTTTAGGGAAAAAAGGGATAGGATTTTTTCTGAAATGCTATGTAATCCTCCTTGTATGCCAGTAAGGTCAATTGAGTTAAATTCACACTGATTTATTCCAGCTGGATATGTTCAAAAAGTTTTTCTCTTTGGGAGTTTCTTGTATTTAATGTCCTCCATATGCACACAAATTTCAAGAATTAGATAGAAGGAAGACCTTGATGTATTGGATGTTTAACTGATACATCAGTAAGACAGAGTTCCTTCCTGGTCAAATAGAATTTCCACTTGAGTGTACTTTAGGTTTCCATCAAAATCCTGGAGGCTTCTGAGGAAATACTCAGGGAACAACAGAATCTGAACAATTTAAATTTTCCTGATAAGTCTGTTTCTCTAGAGACACATCATCTGATTGCTCCATTTACTGCAATCTTGGGTGTTTTTGGCTTTGACTCTTCGACTTTCTCCTGCTGGGCACATTTTGGCAAACGAGAACTTCCCTACCCAAGGACTGCAGAGCAGAGTCACACCCAGAACCTGCCACCCTCATTTCATTTTCCGTCAGGTTACACTTACACAAAATAGAATACATGACATGTTAATGACATTGAGTCTCTTGCATCTCTTTTAAATAGAGAAGAAATTATATGTAAGAGCTGAAAAAGAGCCAGGGCCTTGAAAGAACTGCAGGCCTTTTAGGAGACTTTTAAACAGACAATTCTGTCAATGAACCTGTTTTTCCACCATTTCAAAATGAGCCCAAAAAAAATTTAAAGCAAAATCTTGCATAAAAAACCTCAAACCCCAAACCAAAATCACATTTATTTTTGCTGGGATTAAACGATCAAAGCCAGTGAGAGAAAAATACTTAAAAAAGGCATTACTTGTACATGACTTCAAGGCAAATTTAATTTCCTCTCCCTGTCAAATGGTGTACTTCCAGTGTCATAACAAAGTCAGGAAAAGATGTCAAATTTGTCAAACTCGTTCCACTTTCTAAAATACTGAAAATGTCTTTTTTATTGTGAAAATATTTCACTGGTTTATGTATGCTAAAATTGTTCATATACTTATTTTTTTGCTGGCCTTGTATAAGCTGAAGAAGACAATGTTGCAGTAGCCATTAACTGTGCTTCACGCACACACATTTCAATGCAAACTCAAAATCCCAGACTTTCTATTTGCTATTTGCTATTCCCACTTCCACTTACCTAATGCATTGTCTGTATGCCAGAACACATTCTGGAATTAAGTGGGACAGGGGAAACGCAGCACAATAGAAATTGCAGGTTACTGTAATTTAAAGATATTCGGTGGTGAATGAAATTTGAAAGTCTGTCTTTTGGCTAGTAACAGCAGGAGAGAAAACCTTTAAAAGGAATTGAGAGAATGAAATTTTTTAGCAAAGGTTTGGGGTGGGGGAAAGAACACCTAATGCAGGAGAGAGGAAAAGTGGCACAGGATGAGAGTGGCTCCAACTGTTCGGAAACGAGGCTTTGGAGCAAACATTTTTGGGAGAGGTCAGAGAGATGTGCCAGGAGAGCATCAGCAGAAAAGAACAGAAGCTATGTCCATGGGGTGAGACTCACATCCATTATGGTGTGGAGAGGCACAAGGAAAATCTGCATGAATCCTGAGTTTGATGAGATTTGAAGACCATCGTCATTATGTCGGAAGGCACTTGTAGAGCTTAAAGACCACGGTGTTTTTCACCTCCCTCTGGCTGCTCTCTCATATGGACAGGCTTTGCCAGAGCACAAGAACCAATTAGGAAAATGGGATAACCACAACAAAAGATAGTCCAGGAACAGATTTATATATTTCTTTTTCCTTTTTTTCTTTTCTCCCCACTGCAAAGTAAACCAGAACAATACATTGTGCTAAATAATGCCAAGGTAATAAGTCTCCCTCTGTACAGAATGATCCACTGTTATTCTTCTGTTAATAGTTATGGGAGATATAGTAAAAAATGTAGTAACAGAATTGGAGATAAACAAGTCAACAGTTTTGTGAAGATTTCAGTAATCAAGGTGCATTTTAACAACTACCAAACAGGAGATGGTGACTGAAAGCACCCTGCTTTGCTATTTAATTCTCAAAATCACAAACTAAGAGTTCCTAGATGAAGGAGCTCTTCTGGGAAATGTGACTGGGACACTGGATGATCAAGGAACACAAATGCTGCTTGGAGCTCCATTTACTAGGGGTGAGCAGCAGAAAAGATCACTTTACTTGCAGAAAATAATGTTTGCTACAGTGTGAGAACAAGGCTGGGTTTGGGAGCAATGGCAGGAAATCAGTTTGAATATGGCCTCCCTGATAACACATGTAAGGTTTACACAGTTTCCCTTAAACCTCATATGAACAACTTTTGGGGCTTCCAAGCCTTATATTTGTATTCAGACAACTGCCCAGAGTTACAGAATGGCTCAATAGCTGCTGTTATGGCTGCTACAAAATATAGCCTTAGCAGTGCTGACACCTACATTATATTCAGTATTCTCTCGTGTGTCTTTGGCTGTATTTTATTTTCATTCTTCTTTAATCATGGAGCCTCAGAGAGGAATTGTTAGTCTAATGAGCTCTCTATCCTTGTATAGCCTGATTAATGCTGCCAGGGCAGCTTGTTTGTGTTATAGTAAAGATCTCCATGCTCTGATCTCAGTTGTGGTGCTGTTAGTGTTCCCTGGCTGGTGATAAAAAGGCCAACTGCTCAACAGCTGCATTAGCCGCTGTTCCTCACTGCTGCTGCAGCAGGCTGCTCCTCCTTCAGGGATGCAGCAAGGGCTGGGAGCCCTGGTGGGGTCCCAGGCACAGAGAGGCCGTGGCAGACTCAGGCTGTGGATGGAGGAGGTTCAGCTTTACCACAGGCAACAATTTTCCTAATTTGTTCTTGATTTGCTTGCAGTGGTGGGGTCCTCTTATGTGTCTTCTGATGTAACCACTTCCAAGAGTAGAAAAATAGATGCTGGGGATATATTTTTTTTCCTGCATTTATCCAGACTGGGGAATGTCCTGTCTAGTTGCACAAAGCATTAAGGGAATTGAATTTCTTCAGGAAATCTGTAGCTCTGGCAGTGTGGAGAAGCCAGACACTGTTCCCTGCAGGCTGTCAGAAGGGATTTCTCTGGTGGAAGCAGTGGTCATTCCACCTGTCCTTCCAGCAGCTGTCCTCTTGTCCAGCTCCCATTATCCCATGGACCCCCAAAAAGCAGCCCTATAGGACTGCTCCCAGCCTGTGGGTTTCCTGTACCCTCCTACCCTTGCCAAGGAACTTTCTGCCTTTGGATAACATGAGTCTCCAAGGAATGTCAGTGAGAGCAATGTCAGAGCTGTTCCCTGGTGAAAGCTGAGGGAGGATATTCCATGGCTATCTTGAAAGCTATACCTGGGGCATTGCTCATTTTGCTGTACCAGGTACAAGTAAAGGCCATGGCAACAGCAGAGGGGTTTGAGAAAATGACCAGAAAACAGGGAAATACTTTAAAGCTTTGCTGTCTCAAATCTGTGTGCTTAAATGGTACAGCTGCTATGTAAAATTTATGGGAGAAGGATCACGTCAGGCATCATCGAATCTGTTCTTTTAGGTGGCTTTTTAGGGAATGTTCACTCAGCTGCCACCCTTGCACCTCTGTGTACATCAGCTGTTAGCCAGGCTTGACAACAAAGGGTAAGAATGTTTCCTGATGTATTATATGGCTTTTGCTGTTTGACTCCTGCGGATTGTGGATATAAAATCATTTCTTTGTTGAAAAGGCTTTTAATCCAGGTTTATCCTATGTCCATGATTTAGGACCCTGTAGGATGCTCAGGGCAGAAAATGTGCTCAGTGAACCTTTGTGAATCTTTTTTTCATCATCTTGGAGTGTGGGATTGTACAAAATTTCTTGTACCTATATTTTTTGCCTTCTCTTTTCAAAAGTCCTCCAGAATCTGGCAAATGCGTAAGCAATTCCCAGGATTTCCAAGATTAACTGCCCTGATACTCTGCCTTTCAGAAGAAATACTTTGCCTCAGCAAGTGTTGCCATTCAAGCGTATCTTGGTTTAAATTTAAATAGCTCTAAAACACTGAGCTCTACCTCTATTTTGTCTAATACAAATGTAGGAGGCTTTAAAAACTGGCCACTGGAGCAATCTCATTTTAATAAAATACCTTCAATTCTCTTTCTGCTGAGCACTGTCTGTTTTAGGATTGCAGCCCTGGGAATCTGCTTAGCAAATACTGAATGGGATAATGGCTGCATTCAAGCACTACCACAGCAATGCCAGCTCCTGTTCTGTTTGTTTGTTTGTTTGGGTTTTTTTGAGCTACAGGATGGGATTCATTAGTGGTTCTCAAGCATTTCAAGTCATTCCTGTGTTAGCTTTTGTAGATTTTTCTCCCCATTTGGGGACCAGGCTGCAGATCTGGTGCAGTACCTCAGTGTGCTACATCTCAAACTATTGTTATGGAATCTATTCCTGTAATTCCGAATCCTGGCTATTGGAGATCTTTCTTCAGAAGCCCACAGATCCCTCAGTTCTGCCTAACTTCAGCTGAGGATGTTGGAATTCTTTAAAAGATGGAGAGTTTAATCAGTCTTTTCCCTCTAAATTACTTGCCTCATTTTCTTTTAGCTTGGTTCTACTCTGGAGATTTTATAGACCTGAGTGTGGTGCACTTCTGCTTTCTGTGACAGAATCTAAGGGGGTTTAATGAGTTTGTTTGGAACGGCTGTTTTGGAATCCATAATGGAAGTTTAAGTCTCAGAAGTACCTCAAAACTTTGTCCTTGGTGCTATTTAGTAGCCAAGAGTAGAAGACCATCACAATACTACATTCAGCTCCTTAAAACTCTAACTGTTGTGCTCCTTAACACCAAGAGATACTGTGAATGGTGATTGTTTCTTTCTCCCTTCTGAATTCTCATGTATTTATAAATTTGCTTTCTAAGTTATTTTATATTTCAAGTTGTTCTGGAAATGGGAAAGCAAACAAACAAATAGAAAAAAACCTTGAAATATCTTGAAAAGAAATTTACAGTGGAATGAAATTGAATTGTTTGTAGTAACTTAGAGGCTTCTTTAAGGAGTGAAAGTGGAGAAGATATCCCTTCATAAACCAATCTGTATCTGTTTTTTAGACTAAGCCAGGAATAGCATTGTATGTTACTGTTATTCTTGTGGTTGATCACAAAAGCAGACCAGCCTTTTAATCATTGCAAATTTTGTGCACTGAAAAAATGACCTTTTCAAAACATATATATTGGGATGTAATATAATTTCAAGGCTTAATGGGAAAGGAATGTCTGGCTGGATAGAGATAATCTTCTTGATAAAATGAAGCATTCATGGAGAAAGACTTCCACTGGAGGAAAACATGGGATTTTTGTTGGGTTTTCTCTTTTTGTTTTTACTCTCTTTCACCTCATTTAAGTACAAATATCTTACATCATTGGAAAATGGTGGGTAATGAAGTGGGGGTAGTGCAGCTCCTCCAGGTGTTCCCTTGCCATTGTCCCTCTGTCTCCAAGTATCTACACTACCCACTCTATCCTGCCTTTCAGTCCCTTTGTTATGAAGGGTGTTTTCCACAGCCTTAAACCAACTTCCCTCTCTTCTATTTCAAGTCACTTTTTATGTTTCCTGTGACTGAGGAGGGCTTGGGGAGAAGACAGAAGAATTTCAATCTAATATATGTGATGGGGTGTGGGGGGAGGTTTTTCAATTTGTGTGGTTTGCCAGTGTCACAGAAATGTGTCTTAAATTGTGCGTGTGGTGATTACCTTGGCCAAAGCTGACAACTAAATTTTCATGGAGAAAACCATGGCTTGTTCTTTTATCCTCATGTTACAGTACCTTCAAGATGCACCTTTCCTAATTAAGGTGGAGGAAAATATGGACTCTTTCCAAGTTTCAGGTATTTGCCCAAGGGCAAGATACCTGTTTATAGATTAGTCTAAAGCCAGTTAAAAATCTACTGAGCAGAAATTGCTTTGGGCAAGTGCAGTTAACAGGTGAAAGCAGTGGGAAATTTATTTTTCCTAGTTGTAATTTTTTTTTAAGCAGTAGGAAGAGAGAAGCTGGGAATCCCAACCTTCATGTTCTTGATGTTAAGGGAATGATTTACCTTGCAAAGGGCAGGATGATTTAACCCCAAGGTTATTTGCTTGCTTTAGGGTATTGAAATTTGACAGACCGTGACAAAAACTGCTTAAGGCCCAAAACTGGCTCTTGTGAGTGCTCCAGCCTGATAATATGATTCCTTATGAGCTTCTGGTCTATTCTTTTGATTTATTTTCTGTTTTCATAATCCTGAAGTTTCTTTCTGTTTTGCCTAAATTGGCTCCCAAAGTTTTGTTCTCCTGTCTCTTTAAACCATTATTCAGAACAGAGGGAAAATTACGGTGTCTTTTTAGACATTTTTAAAAACTTCATTAAATATTTTAATGTGCAGTTGTAATAATACTTCAATGGAAAATTGGCCTTGGTGTTACCCAAGAATTACATGTGTGTGTGACCTTGATTGTAGCAGAATGAATGAAATGATGTTATAACATATGAAATGTGTTATTAACACAGAAAATATCTTGTCTCTGAACTGGTATTTTCCACAGTTTGTGATGAGCTCAGGATATGTTATGCAGTGCTGATAAAGCTGCTGTTCCCTGTGCCCCACTGGAAAATGATGATACCTCGAAGGTCTACTTTGTTTTCCACCCTTGGTATTTGCCAAGCCATTCCTCCCCTCCCTTCACACAAAATTTTGCCTCGCAATAAACCCAAGCATGACAGGTAGCAGCTCCAAGGCAGCCACCCTCCTCTCATGTCTCAGAGGGCTGGAGGGGTGGGAGAGCTTTCCACCATTCCTTGCAAGCTGGCCAGAGGGAAAGCCCACAGAGCAGGGTGATCTATTTCTCAATGTGTTGAAGTGCTGCTGCCTCAGTCCCACTGGAGACATTTGAGGAGAACTTTCCTTTCCTCTCCTTCTCTATCAGGATTACCCATTCCTGGGAGAGGGATGCTGTGGATGCTGACTGATGACTGCATGGAGCAGTAGGAGTGTTGTGCTGAATGCTCAATGACAAATCAGCCTTTTACACTTGCCAGCAGAGTTATGACATTTATTTCTAACCCACAGACACAAATAGATGTGGTGAGCTGGTTTGGAATTCTGCTGGAATCATCCCCACTGCTGCTGCTGAGACCAAAATCATGTTGCTTTGGGGGAGGGTCTTCTATAGCCACCACGATTCTTTGGTCAGCTCACCAGGTATCAGGAACACCTGACAAAGCAAGCATTGCTGATAAAGCCTGAACTATCAGTGAACAGCCAGCAAGGAAGGAAAGGTGCTGCCTAAAAGGGAACTATAGTGTGCTGCTCACAATAATACAGAAAGAGCACGTTGGAGTTAACAACACTGTGTTGAAAGCAGCTGTCAGGTGCATAGAAAATACAATCAGGCAGCCATCGTTTACATTTCCTTAATGCATTACCTATGGAAAACTCACAGTGGAAGAGCACAATAACTAATTGACAGCTCAGAGGCTGGGATTTTTTGCATTGCTGCGGTTTCACTGAATCTGTGCTAGAATTTCTCTTAGAAATTAACACAAGGTATTTTGTTCTTTGGCTATTAGTAATTAGGCAGATTTGTATGAATCTTTAACATCTGAATTGGGTTTGTGTGTTTTTAACTCCCCAAATTAGCACTCTCAGAGGCATTGTTGGGAGATAAATATCTTCCAGCCTTATGTGAAGTCCTGGTTCCTTGCATGCAACACTGCCTCAACTAGGACAGAGAAAAGCTCTCTCTGCTAAAAACAAACAGACAGAGGTTTTCAGAACTTCAGGTGCTCTGAAGTGTGTGCAGCTTTCAAAGGTACACAAGTAATTATGGTGAGTAAATATGTGGATGATCCATTAGGTGTGCAAATATACAGCTGTCCCTGCTCCTGAGGGAAGAACCTGCACCACTGCTCCAGTGTTACTTACAGATATCAGGACTTTACACAGATCTTATCTGATGGCTCAAGTGTTTCCAGAGAGTGCCAGAGGAGCTGTGAGGGACTGTGTGTTTTGTGAAACTGCTCAGACTGGGGAATGAGGGCTGTCACATTTTGCAGTTGGTAATCAGAGCATGGAATGTGACTCATATTGATGCTCTCAGTGCTGGCTGGGCTACAGCCATGGAGAAGGCAGGCAGGCAAGGTGTGACTGTCTGTCTTTCTGACTGCAGGTTTGTGGGAACATCACAAACTCCTCACTCAAAATTCATTAAATATTTGATAATCACTGGGGAAAAGCTTCAGGTGGATCCTACACTGTTAATATTTATTATAAAAGAGATAGTTGCAGCTCACTCCACATTTGGCAGCATCTCTACTGAATATTTTTTTCTGTCAATTTATATGAGATCATGTAACTAATGGCAGAACATAGAATAACCAGTGCAAACTGATAAACTCTGGTTTTGAGTTCCCCAGTTTTATAGATAAAGATTTCAGGATCATATCAAACACAAAAATGAACACTGCTGCAGTGCCCCTCATTTTTTAGGGAATCCAGTAGTTGTGCTATTTAGTGATCAAATTTGCTAACAGCCAGAAGAATGTACCTATACATCAGCATTACCAAAATAACCATTAGTTTTCTTAACCTAAATTGTCAGCCTAAGTTGTATTACAGATTTGGCTTTCACAATGTTGTCATTTCTATTATGGATGTCACATTTAAAGGCTAAGAAGCTCCTTTGTTTTGTAACATTCAGTTTTGTTGCTTTTTCTGCACACATCATATTTATTCTTCATATTTTACCCTGTTGTAGCCTTGCAGTGCTTTAACAGGCTATAACACAAACTGAACCTGGTCTTGAAAATAAATCTTTATCCAACAGAAATTTTCTAATTCTGTAAAAAAAAACCAGCCAACCAACCAAACCCAAAAGAACCAAATTACTTTCTTTTAGATCTGGACGAGAATTCAAAGCTGTGAAACAAGAAGGAAAAAATATTGAAATAGAAACATTACTGTAAAGACAGCAAAGCATTCTAATAGTTCTAATGAAAAACAAAATTGGTTTACAAATTTACCAGACTCTTAATAGCAACAGTAAGTCTATGAAATAAGTTTATGTAATAATAAGTTTATGAAAGCTCTATTTAGGATTCCTAAGAGCTTTTTGACATGAATTGGAGGGAAGAGGAGAGTGAAATGAATCTGTGTAATCAATAAAGAGGAAAATGAAGCATTCTTTTATTCCAAATTTTTAAAAGTAAATGTGATATATTTCTGTGAAACGTTTGTATTCTGAAAACAAAAGAAAATAAGGTTCTTGAGTTTGAGTGTTTTTCCCCACTTGTATTACAGGGCTTTAGGTAAGGAAGGCAAGGAAGCATTGCTTAAACTGTGTTACAGAAACATGAAGATTTCCTTTACCCCATTAAACTCAAGATCTAAACGTATTGATGCAGAAAAATAAATTCATTTAGTGAAAAAAAGTATTATTTACTACTACCTAGATTCTTTATTTCTGATAGAGCCAATTTATTTTCCCCAATAAGTGTCGGGAGCCATCAGTGTATTTGGAATGGAGTTTATTCAAGGTCTGAAATGAACAGAGCTCTCAGATGAGAGAGTTGAGAGGTGGGAGAAAAACAAATCATTTTAATGCCATTCAGAAGGGGCCCTGACTAATCAGATTGTTGTTCATGGCTTCTTGCTGTTTGGAGGACAAAATAGCATAATTTAGTGAAATATTTGCACTACAATGCTTGCAAATTTGTGGAAATGGAATTTGGATTAAGCCAGGATTATTTTTGATCTTATCCTTTTCTGCTTCTTTTTTTTTTTTTTTTTGGTGAA
>VZTN01011113.1:538151-592532 GCA_013400515.1 Erpornis zantholeuca | reverse complement strand
TTTTTTTTTTTTTGGTGAATGTGAGCAGTGCTAATGTACGTGCATAAAGAAAATGGCTTATTTTCTTTGAAGTGTCAATAACAGTGTCAGGCATTTATCTAAGTAAACACACAGCAGAATGATTAAGTCAGGGTGAAGCTGAATGCATGAGATACAAATTAATTTTAGCATTGTTTGTAATCTGTACACTACACAAAACCCAGAATGCTTAGCATGGGGGAAAAGTATAAATCTGTGTAAGAACTGTCAGAATGAGAGATGGGAAATGAGTTGTTACCTTAAGAGTTTTGGAAAGACCCCCTGCTTTGGATTGGTGAAATGTTTAGCAAAGACATTTCCTAACACCAGGATAGCAGAGGCAATTAGAAGAATGGATTTGCCAGTGCTGAAAATCCATATCCCAGTGTGGCCAGGGGGAAATGCCTCCTGCAGGTGTGTCTTGCACTGGCACTGAACTCTCTCTGTTTGCCCAAGCACCTTGGGCACTGCCAATATATTGTTGTGAAAATGAAGGGAGGTGAGAAGAAGAAATATTTTGGTGAAGATTGGTCTGTCATAGAATCACAGACTGGAAGGCACTTGATAACCCATCCAGTGCCAGCCCTGCCATGGTAGGGACACCTTCCACTGTCCTAGGGTGTTCCAAGTCCTGTCCAGCTTGGCCTAGGAGACTTCCAGGGACCCAGGGGCAGCCACAGCTTCTCTGGGCACCCTGTGCCAGGGCCTGCCCACCCTCTGAGTGAAGAATGTCTGTCCAGTTACATCTCAACAACAATATTTCCAACTACAGCTAAATCAGAACTTTTTGAGATCAGTGCAAAGCCCTTTGTCATCAGGATCTGAGCTTGAGCCTGTTCTGTCAGTGAGTACAAACATTCCAGCAGGCAGGAATGAGTATTCCCATCATGTGAGAAAGTAAAAGCAGGAATATTCCAGATGAATATGGAAATATTCCGGTGAACAGATGAAGCCAGACAAAGAACTCTATGTCCCAAATCTCTCTGAAGCAAAAAAACTAATCAAAAAAGCCAGGCTGTGTTTATGGCAGCAGAGAGGGCTCCTAGAAAGGACATAGAGAAGCCACCAAACATCAAACTCTGCTTAACAACCCTCTTATAATGTCAACTCATTAATAAATGAGTTAAACGAAATAGTTTTCTGTTTTATTGAATAACTTATTGAGGTCATATTAACCTTCAAGACATGCTGTATGTTAAAGATCTGAGTTGTGTTTGTACTCAGGATGGGTACTGATATTTTGATATTGCTCATTATTAGAAAAGAAAATCTCTCCATAAAATGTAATGTAGGGATCCAGTTTCAGTTTGATGTTTACACCAGTTATTTAAAAACACACAGCAAACACAATTTACAAAAATAGAGGAGGAAAGTTAAATCACTTCTTCAAGGAGGCATCATCCTATATTTATAGTTTGGTAAACATAACATTCATCAGCTGGAAAACATTCAGCAAAACATAAAACCATTCTGGGCTCTAGCTCAGAGAAATATATGTAGAAAAATATATCTAGCTTCTGTACTTCAAAAGGGAGTGCGAAGCTGCAGAACCTGCGGGAAAATCAATTTTCTGCGGCATAAGTGGCTTGCACAAAATTTTGCAGTGCACCATCTAGATTTTTTTTTTTTTAATTTAACTGATTTACTTCTGTTCCTCTAACAAGTATCTGGGCTGCAAAAGCATTCAGGTTGCTCCTCCAAGTACTGTTGAAACGGTATTAAAACCCTTGTTGGAAAATAAAGAATAAAAACTCGATGCCATTGAAAGAAATCACACGAGATGCTAATTTTTTCCAGTTTTGCCTTCAGAGGTCTTGGCTCAAGCCTGATTTCCACTAAAAATTGGGAGCAGGACTTGAAGTTCTCCACTTTGGTGGTGGTCCCAGTGAGGTGGCTCACTGGGAATTCCTGGGTGACACCTTCCGTTCCTGGCTTTGTGCACAGAGGGGAACAATTCCCAAATTTGCTGCTCTTTGTACCAAAAATGGATTATCAGATCAAATCTCCATTGGAAGCAACAAACAGAATCATCCTCTCTGTGTTTGTTCTGCTGAGAGCAGTGACAAAATGTGCCCCCAATAGAGTTTTGGTGATTTTTTAATAATCATCCCTAGAGAATAAGCATGCTGCATTCCCTCTTTGATGTGCTGCCCAGCGACTTCAAAGAAAAACTTATCCAAAATACATCCTCTTAAAAATTGCTTTGTTTCCAAATCCCAGCTACAATTATTAATGTAATGTAGGTTGACTTTTTAGATTACATTCGATTTAATTTTAGATTATGTTATTATTTCTTTGGCTGCATTTTGTCTGTACCAATATAAAGGTGCATTTCTTAGGTAAACTTCACTCCTGAAATGAGCAGGCTGAGTGTCGTACATAATCTATCCTCATTTCACATGATGAGACTTTCAAATTCAGATCTTTTCCACTGAGTGCCTCCTCCATCACTGCTGGAGCTTGCTGTTTTGAGGAAAGAGGGATGTATTATAGTAAGTGATGTGGCTTTACTGGCTTGCAAACACTGTTCAACCCTGTGAAGCAAGATCAGGTTCTCTCATGTAAAATGCATTGCTGCTAACTCTGGGAGATTCAATTATAATCGCCCTCTTCCAAGATTTATCTTCTGAAAAGTGATGGGGAAAAAGTAAACTGTTGAAAGTCTGAAAGGATGGTGAATTACCATTTTGAAACTTGGAGTATTTTCTGTCGCTCTGCTCGTTCTGCCTGTCCCTCCTGATCTGTGTGTAACCTCAGGCCATTTGTCTGTTGACAGGAGAGTCACTGGGTACAAAGCCAAGTTTTAATAGTAAAGGTGGAAGGGTAGATTCCTGGCATAGGTGGCTTTAGACACTTGGAGATGAAAATGAGGTGGTCTGCAGTAGTACTAACATCAAAGTGATCAATTTTCTCATTGGCTTTGAAGAATGAGAACCCCTCAGACTCATCTGACTTTAGGGGAACCTGGTTTTGTTTTGGCACTGAACTGTCTCAGCGTCCTCATTTCCCACCTCTTATTTTTTGGCAAAGGTTTGTAGGGGCAGAGGTGAGGCCTTCCTTCTGTGCACATCCCTGAACTCCAGGTGCTGGAGAAGAGTGAGGACTCCTGGCTGGGGCTGCCCTGATGGGATGCCAGGATGCTTTAGCTGAGGTGATTGGCAGCTCCCTGGCAGAGCTGTCACTCCTGAGTGGAGGAAATCCAAGGTCTGCATCTCCTGCTTGGAAGAACTGCTCTTTGCCAATCCTTTCCCTTTCTTCTGGGCTCTTGGGGTGAGATCTGTTGTGCTCCTCCCTCAAGTGCCTGGTGCACACTTTATGGATGTCTTGAGCAGCAACCAGCTGGGAGTGTCAGCCAGAGCCCTACTGACTCAGGCACCTTTATAAATAGCAGGAAACACAGTGGCAGTTAATGACAAAAACCTCCTCTGTCAGTCTTATGTGGCACCAAAAATGGGTGAAATAATACCACTGAAATGTCCATTGAAGCAAGATATAGTTGTGTCTACACCAGAGCTTTTGTCAGTATGGAAATGTCAGAAAATGTTATATTCAGAGCACAAATTGCAAGTCTAGAACTGACAAAGTAAATTTCGAACTGTGTACTCAAGTGTACTGCTCGAAACATATTCCAAACTGGCAAGTTGCAACCAATCATGGAACAGAAACAGCACTCCAAAAACCTGACAGAGCCAATGTTGAAATCTGAATAATTGCAACTCCATTTCCACAGTAATTTAAATGGCAGAAGCATTGGCAGAAATTCATGAATAATTTACATATAAGAATTTAGCAATCTGTGGTGAATAGAAAAATAAATGGCAAATCCAATAAATAAATGATTGTTGTGAATTATTTGCTCTGCTCTGATGTTTGCTAAGAAGTTTCTTTTATTTTGGGCTTTCATGAAGTGCTGGATTTGAACTCCTGCTTCTCAGGTAAATGCACTTTTAATGCAATAGCAGAAATATCTACCAGGGAAAAAAACCCAATAAACCAAAAACAAAACAATGTGCAACAGAGACTGTTTTATGAAGAATGCATATAAAAAGAACTTATTTGCCATGCAGCAGCTGCAATTGCAAAATCTGTAACTTTAATAAGAAATGTTAGCTGATATATATAATGATGAGTTATACATGGAAAGAGTTATCTGAAAAGAGAAATTCCTAATTCCCTCCTGTGCCTGTGGGAATGTGATATTATTTTAATAAACAAGAAATTAATTTACACAGCACCAGTATTTGTTTCCACATAGAATGGATATTGGGTCTGTGTAAAAAAAGTTATAACAGATAGTTAAAATAGAAAAATTGTTTATCTTGTTTGCCTGGCTTTTCTTAAGACAGAGAACACTAAATACTTTTACTGGTTGGAAGATGATGATTTTGTAATGGGGCTCTGACTATTTTGTAAATCTATTAATTTTGGTGGTTTTTTCCATAATGAAGTTCTGTTTCTGATATAAGTCTTGAGCAGTGTTACACATCAGTTTATTGGGGTAATGCCTCATAATTCACCTTGTGAATGTGTGAGAACAACTTCTTTTAGGCTCAGATATTTGTTTAAATTTGGAAATCTGGAGAACCTTTATTTTGTTTTTTTTTTCCCTTACTTAAATTAAATTTTTTTTAAAAAAGTCTTAAAATTAAGCTTCTTTTTTGTTTGACCTAGAATAAAAAGTCATGTTTGGAATAATTGGTGAAGGCAGAATTAAATAAATCCCACGTGATCCTTTACCAAAGTTTAGTGCTGGTGTTCTCTTTCTCCACCAGCTCAGAAAAAGGGACACTCATTTTGGGTGCAGCTTTTTCTGTCACGTAGAATCAAACACTCTCACCACTAAAGAACTCTCCAGCTGTACTGTGGCCTAAGAATTACAGAATTTTCTCAAATGACCAATAACGCTTTCCTTTGGAATATGTGCATTTCCTTTCCATTTGTCTCTTATCCATAACCTTGTAACTTTTTCTGCAATCTGAGTTTTGGTTCTTGATTTTTCCTGCTGATGTTATTCCATGTTGTATCATTTGTGCTACCTGGGGTGTCTGCCTGTTAAGAGGCTGGTCCATGTCTATAAACACTGCCTAGCTGGGAATGGGAATAGAGAAGTGGTATTTGAATCTTCTTTGGTGCATTTCATTCCATTCCTAATAACAATTAAATTGTTCAAGTTATAAAATATATTTTTTCACATTCAATATTTGCATATTCGTGTTGGTGCAACTGAAGTTTAAACATCCTTATTTAATCCTAAACATGAATTTTAACATCCCCGTCTAACACTTCCAACACCTTATAGACGTGCTTGCCCTTGAGACGAACTTTCTCAGGGAGTTTCCTTGGCTGTGCTTGGCTTCTGTAGGTCAAGGGATACATGAACAAATGAATACTTATAGCCAACCCCCATTTCAGTGCAAATAAAAACCTGACGGATTCTGTAGAAGGAG
The DNA here is from genome assembly GCA_013400515.1 of Erpornis zantholeuca. Taxonomy (NCBI): domain Eukaryota; kingdom Metazoa; phylum Chordata; class Aves; order Passeriformes; family Timaliidae; genus Erpornis; species Erpornis zantholeuca. The sequence goes on along the minus strand of VZTN01011113.1, from coordinate 587,067 downwards.
ACAATGGAATAAATTTAACACGCTCAGCCTATGAAAAGCTTTGTTGTTTCTGAAAATGACAGGCATTGTGACACTGCCTACTGTCAGTAGGTGCTTTTGGGTGGTAGTTAACTTTCTGAGACTATTTTGTGAGTGCTGATTGACTATTCTCGCACTTCAAGGTTTCTTCCTAGGCAAAGTGTTGATGCTTGTGACAAAATGCTGATTTTCTGAGATACGTGCACCTTCACCTGGTTGGTGATTCCGACTTTGTCATAGGAGAGGAGTGCCCTGCAGGGCTACGGGCTGTGGAGGTCCCTGCACTAGACAGAGCCATCCTGAGCTCTGGAACAATTCCTTCACAGAAGTGGTTGTAAGGCTTTGGAACACACTGCTCAGGAAAGCAGTGGAGTCACCATCCCTGGAAAAAAACATGTGGAGGTGTCACCTGAGGACGTGGTTAGTGATGAGAATGGTGGTGGTGGTGGTGCTGGGCTGGGAGTTGGACTTGATCTTAAAGGTAATTTCCAGCCTTAAATATTCTGTGGTTCTATGGAAGTGCCTGGATGGTAATTGCAAACAAGCAATTTACCCGGAACTCTCAACAGGTAAATGCGGATAAAATGTGGTTTATTTTCCATGGCTATAAAGGAGGGTGTTCTCTGTGCTTCAAAAGGAAAAGGGAGAGAAATGCAGTCTCCTCCTGGAACAGCAAGTGAATGCAGTAGTAAAATAATGTTTACTCCTTTGGTGGTTTGGGAAGCTGGAGGAGGAATGAATAATTGGGAAACAAGCCTGGAAAAGTAGCTTAGTTGAGCAGCACAATTCATTGCCAGTTACTGTATGGGAATGTTCTATGGAAAGCTTGTGTCAGCAGGAGAGGGGGTGGGAGGCAGGCATGGGAGCTGGGAATCACGGTAAGAGAAACTCTTCCCCAAGAGCTGAGCACGTTCCTCCTGGGTGCCTGTTTGGGAATGTGCTCCCAAGGTGTGAGCCATGTGGAGGAGCCCAGACTGAGTGTGCAAACTGTACAGAGGATTGGTCTGCAAAGGCAGGAGCAGATGTGGGGGCATGTAAAGAGCCTATATTTTATTTCTTGATTACTTTTGTCATGGTTGGCTAGGTAATCTACTTTTGCTAAGCCCGGGCTGCTGGGTTCCAATTCCTTCTGTGAGGAAATGTTCTCAACTACTGGAATTGGGATTCATCTAAGATAACTATTCCATGTCTAGGAAATGTGTAGAAGGGCTGTGTTGTTTTTGCCAGTTCTCTGCCTATAATTTACTCTTCTGTGAAAGATTTCCTGGTGAAGAATGTTCTCAATCTGGACTTGTCTCTGGCAGAACTTCAAAGCATTAAGGGACATCTTTCAGGGTTGTAATGAAATCTGGTTTTGTTCAGCTTTGGAAGGAAATTTTAATGAAGAGTTTTGCAAAATAAAAGGGCTTGGAGGTGATGATCAGGAATTGCTTTCCAAAAATAGTATGAGATGAACAAAGTAAAATGAAGTATGGTGGCAACACTGCACCCTTATCACTCTACATTGCAGAACAATAGCAGCCATTGCCTGTGCAATAATGAGTGTCATCAGTTTCCAGACAGCAGGATTTGTAATAACAGAGTATTTATGTAAAACACTGAGGGGAAAGAGGAGGGAGGGAGGGAATGAAAGTTGTCTGTCAGGCTGAATACACAAAGCATTTGGTACTTCAAAACTAATTTTATTTTTAGTTAATATTCATTGATGCAAGTTCTAGTCTATTATTAAGTGAATCTAGTGAATAATTACATCCATCACTTTGAAATGTTTGAGACAAGTGTGGAGTTGTAAAACCAGTCTTTTGTATTGGAATCATCCCCAAAATTGTGTTGTGGGAACCATGTTGACACTACAGTTTGATCATGTTCTCAGTCTGAGGGATCTCAGCACGTTCCCAGAATTGCTCCTGTGCATTGTATTTACAGGCATTATCCAACCAGTCTCCATTTCTTGGGAGCCGTGAGAAAGTGCAGGGTGTCTCTGTATTCTCATTTTCTTGGCTTCTGTCAGCATTTGAATGTGACCCATCTGTGGATGAGTGAATGGCAACTGTTTATTCCGGATTAAAGCATGTGCTAAAATGCAAACAAGCAGCCTACAGAAGCACTGAGCTAAGCTTAATTAGCTGTAGAGTTCATTTAAACTTCAAACTCCCAAGTTAACTCGCTAGGCAGCAGAGTTTATAATCCATTTCTTGCTAGATGCCTGCTAGACAGGGGAGCTGATGATATTATATTTGTTGCTAGGTGATGAGTTCTGATAACCTTTCTGTTCCTATATTTATAAATGTCTCATGCACTCTCTGCTATAGCATAATTACTTATTTATGCCTCAGATCCTGGATGGAACTACTACAAAGTTGCTAAGCAGCCGTGCGTATAAATACATAACATCGTGTCACTGGAAAACTTTTGGCAACTCACATTTACCAGATGAATTCCCTGTTTGTCACGATTGTAGCCATTAGCAAAGTGGAACACAAATGAGGGATATCAGTGTACACAAGGACAAAGCTTTATTTGTCACAGGAGACTAATGCTCTGGGAGGGGACATGAGCTGGAAAAATGCACGGATTTAGTGGTTTGGGGTTTTTTACATTTTCTTTCTTAATGGCTTTATAACCAGAAGCAAAGTAAAGATTGACTGATTATTATCTCACCTCTTTAAACTTCTTAAGCATTATAATCATTATAGTTATTCTAATGTGAAGGGAAAGAGACACTTATTCAAACAGATGTGCTGAGGTTTCTGCATTCTAATGCTGCAAAGTGAGGTGAGAGTGTAGGAAATCTGTATGAGTAATTCTCAGTGCAGCCATCAGAGCATTTGTCATTAGCGGGACCTACAGCAAGCCTAAGGAGAAATGAGGGAGGACAAGAAATCAAGGGTTTTTTTCATTTATTTGACTTTGACACAAATTTTGTTGAGTTGACAACTATGATGGCAGCTGGAATTCTCACAGTTTTAGGGATAACTGTAATTTAGTAAACCTAAGAGAGTATCTGGTAATAAAGATCTCAGATGGCTTTTCACTGCACTCTTTTGTCGACTGTGGAGTTAAATAAAAGACACAATTTTATCCACTGGTCACAGCTTTCTGTGGAAACTCTGAGTTATGGTCCTGATTCACCTTCCTGAAGGTGACAAAAACTGAACACTGCCCTGCTCCCAATCTTAGCTGGTGGTTCCAGTGGTGCAAACTTGAGTTTGGCAGTGTTACTTACACAGTGCCAAATGAAGGTAGGACATCCACCAGTGACAACCAGCCGAGATTATATCTGAAATAGAGATTGTGTGACTAATTGACACAACTTTTCATTGTCATTTGCTTCATGTGCAGTACTTGTTTAAGTGTGAGCACGTGGAGCATTTCCACCTATTTCAGTAGCAAACGTGAATGACAGCATCACCCAGACTATCAAATAATCACTATTGAGCTGTTTGTGTTTTCTTTTGTTTTTGTTTTTTTTTTTTCCATTGCTCCTTAGTTATTAAAAGAGACACAAACTTCAGTAGCCTGATGTTCTTTCCTTGATTTATCTATGTAAACAAATTTCAGGTTGCTTATAAGTGATCCTGACTGACAGAATATACTTTCCCTCAGGTCAGTTCTTTTGTAGAAGATGCCAAAGCTTGTCTTTCTTTAAAGTATAAAAGCTGATGTTTGATGTGAATAGAAACTGTTCTGGGAATGACTGTGCAGAGCAAGATTACATGGTGCAATTTTAATTACATTGTTCTCGGCAGTGCAACTTGTCTGATCTTAGTGTGAGAGTCAAAATTCAAACCAAGGTTATTTGGTTCTGTAACCGTTAGTCAAGCACTGATATTGTTTGAAAGAAATTGAAAGACAATAAGTTTAGCAAGTTTAAAATCCAGCAGAGTCTTGAGAAATAGCTTTCCTCATTCTTCTTAGAAGTTTTGTATTTCAGAAGGTTGATCTTTGTGTGGTTTGTAGAATGATCTCTGTTGGAATTGGATAGTTACTTGAGTAAAACCAAAGCTTAACTACCAACTCAGTTTGCAAAATTAAATGCAGTTTAGATTCTGAAGGCCTTCTGAAAGCTTATTAAAAACGCTGTCCGAGGGCTTTATTTTATCACCCTGATTTTTAGACTGAGGGCTGAAAAGGAGTGCAGGTCAGTTATCTGGACATTTATCAGATCTATCTGGAGAAATCAGCTTTGTACTGGTGACTCTTAAAAAAAGTTTGAGGGAACTCACTTGGAGAACTTGGTAAAACCACTGAGAGAAATTGTTATTCCTCTGTCAAGTTCATTGGTGGAGAAGATGAGAAACCAAAAGATTTCCCTTGAAATTGGGAGGAAGTTTGTTTCAGTTTTTCACTGAGAAAGCTGAACCATCTACAGAATAAATGGTTTGAGCAGATTTTCAGGCATGGCATTACTCATTCAGCAGCTGGGAAAATAGGCCAGCAACCTACAGTATCCATTTTGAAAGGAAAATATTGCACAGTAGATTTATTACTCACTCTCATTTCCTTTTATGTATTGTAAATGATGCGTCATTCTCTATTTCTGAAACAAACTCCTACCACTGAGTGCTGTTTAGAAATTATTTCACAGGGCACAAGCTGAAATCTTTATTCCTGGGGATGTCTTTTAAGGAAACATTATTGTACTTTTATGATTATTATCACTCCAGAAGAAAAGTAGATGTATGTAAATGTCCACGTATTTGGGGTTTTTAACATTTCCTAGCAGTACTGACCAATAGTTTGGGTTCTGTTGGAGTGTTGAGGGGAGGAAGCACTGAGCTGAATTACAGATTAGTTGTCATTCCACACAGAAGGTGAAAGCAGGACCCAAGACTGAGGAGGTGGAGGCAATATTGCATCTGTGGGTAATGTGCAAAGAAGCATTTTGCCAGGATGCCTTGTTTAATGAAAAGCTCCTGCCCTTTTGACTTCTTGTCTCCAAGCACTGCCAGAGCAGGAGAGATATCTCAAGCAATATTTTTCCTCCCATCTCTGATAAAAGCAAGTGTATGAGGCTTTGAGTAGCTGCCATGGATTTGGTATAGAACAAAAGATATTTTTTACAATAGTAATTTTTTCTTCCAGCCTCAAATCATTGAATTATTTGAACTTGCCACTGGAGGAGCAGACAAAGTCTCCATTCCTCCAGTGAGGCTCCATATGTCACTTCTATCATTTATTCGCCTTTCTTACTAATGGCCCAACCTCAGGCAAATGGAAATGTGTGTGAACTCAGTGAATCCTCTGTTCATATAAGAGAGTATCATAATTTCCCTTAGATTAAGTTAACACTGATAGAAAAATGGTATTAGTTGAGTGCTGGCAGAACCTCATGCCATTAAAAATTAAAAAAAAAAAAAGTTTTGACAGATCAGATTAAGAAATGACAGATCACTGTAATTATAACAAACTGACCTTGAAGATAAACAGTTTTAATTGTAAACTTGAGGGAAAATATCCCCATGACCTTTGACTAATTGTCTAGTTAATGGAAAACCTTTACTAAATAAATTAGTGGCTTTGGAGGCATTTGAAACACATAGTGGTGTAAATAAGGAACTTTCTGGGCTGGTTTCACTACAGGTGTTTCCTGTGAGTGATTGTTTATTGTTACTTTTTGACATCTGCTGGCAGCATTTTATTTACACAGTTAAATCTCCTGGGACACTGTTTCTTTTCCTGAACACAAGCTCAACTGATTAGCTCTTGATAAATTACATACATCGAGAAATTTGGGTTTGGTAGCACTTTGGGGTGACTGCTCAAAGATCAGATGTGTGTCAGAAGACAGGAAAATTCATGGTCAGTAGCATACAGCCTCTCCAAGCTTTATTAAAGAGCACTCAAAGGAGATGATCCATTCTATCCCACTGGGAATCCTTGTACACGCTCAGACTTCTGTCCGATCTCTCTCCTCTATAGGACACGATTAATTTCATATTGACAAGCTCCTCACAGCAATCTGCAGAGCCACAGACATATTGAATGCATCTGAATGTCTTTGATTCTGTCTGCTTGTGTCTCACACCCAGCCAGTGAAGATATTGTAAGAATCTAATTTCACCTTATGTCCTCCTGGGGACCTCAGCAGAATGTTGTGTAAATCTGCTAAAATGGAACATTATTGATCATTTGCATTGCAATGGGAAACCCCTTCACAGAAACAAAGTTAAAAAATGTCTTTTCTACATATCCCTGCTGGCTCTGGGGTCATTTGGGCTGCTCAGAATCGATGCAGCATTAACAGGGAAATGTCACATTCTTGCCCAGATGTGACAGTTCCTTCGAGACTGGAGCTCCACAAATGTGGTGCCAGTTTGTGTCCCCTGCATTTACAGAGAGACAACAGCTCCGGTTAATCTGAACTCTGTGTTGTGCTCTGAAGATCAATGACTGTGATAGAACATCTAAAAGTTTTATTTTTATATTTTTTTCTTCAGGCACTCTCCCTGACATAATATTTTTGTTGAAACAGTAATTTTTCTCTTGGGTTTAGAGCAGCAGCTACAGCATTGCCGTGCCTTATAATGCAGCCACTGACCCAGGACATCAGTCAATAACACCTCTGTGGTGTAATGAATAAGTCAAGCTAACTTCCAACTGAGAACAACTCATTACAGCTCCTTCCACCTGATTAAATTTTTGCCCTAAATAAGACAATGGGCAGCAAAATGATGTGTGAAGGTATCAATGTAATGTGAGCTGGTGAAGTCGGCTGGGGAGGAGGGAATGCCTTCAGTTTTGATTGTAGTGTTTGTGTTTTCCTGTAATCAGCCATGGACAGCTGACAGCCCTGTTGGAAGAATAAACTTGTTGAAGAATAGGAGATGCTAGTGAGGGACCTTCCTTTCTAGGGGAAAGGAAAGAGGGAACGTGGTGGGAAAAGGCAAGAGGTAACAGTGCCATGGAAAAAGTCAGGAATCCTTGAGTTTGGTGCTAATGGAGACATCTTGTTGACTTGTGTTCTGTGCAAGCACTTACTGGAATCCCAAACAGCAACCTCAGTGCTGCAGGGCAGGACATTTTTCTCCAAACTTGGTCTGATAAAAGTTGTGATGCCTCTGTTTTTAGGACAGGGTTGATCACCTCGAGTTCAGGGTACCTAATGTGAGACTCAGATCCAGCCAAGTGGTGTTGTGATGTGCCAGGAGAAGAGAGGCAGAGCTTGATGAGATGTGGAAAGATGCCAGAGTCCAGTGTCAGATAGAGCAGAAGGTGAGGAGAGGGGCAGAGCAGAGCATGGCTGATGTGGGTTTTGGTGTGGATGGAGTCACTTGTTCTGGAATCACACATCAGACCCATCACACAAAGGCAGGGGAGCCTTCAGGCAGGCATCACTTATTGCTCAGGAGATCTGTGCTGCAGCTTCAGGTTATTAGCAATTTTCAAATTCTGCTAGGACTGTAGGTGGTAGAGGATATGCAGAAGAGAGACCAGTGTGGTTCTTCTGTAAGATCATCACACCTTTCCTCGGCTGCAGCTGGGTTCTGGGTAAAATCCCTTGTCTTTCATCATCTAAGGAAGCTTATCTCCGATCTGTGATATGTGCTTGCAATGAACTGTGACAGCACAGAGAAAACCGTGGCTATTAATAGGTACCATTTCTCCAGTGGAAATGGTGTTCTCCAAGGGGCAGGAATGAACACCCCGTGCCCGATGGATGAACTGCTGGCCTAATTTTTGCATTGTAACAGGGCTCTGCACAAATTTAATCATCACACATAAACCACACAGGGATGTTTGCCAGTTTAGGTAATAATTTTATTTTTTTTCAGACTTGAAAAGTGTGTGCAGGGATGAAGTCTGTTGTTTAGTACTTGTTCTTCCAAAGAAGTCAAATATAAATGTGTATTTGTCTTAAGCAATTCTTGTTGTGTTGTGACGAACATTGTGCTGTTGTTCATATTCCCTCAATTTTTGACTCTCTGGATGCTAAATAAGTCATCACTGTAATTTACTTCAGAGGCACATAAAGAAATTATATAAATGCAAGAAAATCATAAACATGCAGTGTGAGATAATAACCCACTGTTGCTTGTTGGATTTGTTAAAAAAATCATTCTGTAGCAATTCTACGGCAGAGTTAGGATGTGGCATTGTGCTGTATAAAAACCTTCCAAAAGGGTTTTCATAAAATTCATTTTTTTTAATTTTATTAAATGTTCAATACATTTTTTTTTGTGTAAATACTTCAGCCACACTTCTAAGCCATAATTCCATTATTTCTGCAGCACTTTTATCTATGAAATAATGATAACATCATATCTTTAGGATCAACTTGTCTGACTTATTTGTTGACAGTGTTTTTTCTGGACATTATTCTGCCCTCAAAAGTGACATGGGGCAGCACTTTTTCTTTCTGCTGCTCAGGTATTTTTACAGAAAAACAGCAGAAACACACAGGCTGTGGGCTCACTGCCAGATCTCGTGTTCCAGAGGTGGTTTTGAAGGCCCCTCAAAGGAAGGGAAAGAAGCTGTTTCTCCTGCTGGACATTTTTGTTGGCTTGAAAGGCAGGATTTGTTCTGTTTCCCAGCTCCTGTGCCATTAGCTGTTGTGACAGCTTCCTCTCTTGTTCTTGGGTGGATTCAGGTAGTCCAGATGTGCTGGTTCCAGGTGGGTTTTATCCTGGATAACTCAGCCCTTGGAGCCTGGTAGCACTTTGTTAGAGCTGCTGAGGGCCTGTCCCAGAGCCAGGCTCTGCACTGAGCAGTTATTGGGGTCTCTGGGGCTGTCCCCCTCCCCAGGCACTCCCCTGCTGCTTTCCCTCACTGCTCATTGCTAACAAGAGCCTCACTGGGTCGTGGAGCTCTATGAATTTTTATATACGACAGCAGCACTCAGAAGCATTTCCATTTGCCTCAACCATCACTTTCCTCTCTTTGCAGTTAATGAAGCTCAGCTACACCAGTCTCTGTCTAACTTCCCTGTTTTGCTAATATTGTTGAGCAGGGAGGACCTGTGAGCAGAGCTGGGGGATCCCTGCTGGGCTGGGAAGTTAAGTTGCCTCTGTGCAGCTGTAATGTACTTTTCTGGCATCTCCCCATCTCTCACAGATACAGCTTCTGACTTGTGCCTTCAGCATGATCTAAAGTTATTTGTTAGAAAGGATAAGAAAAACATTCACAGGACAATATTGCTTCGATGCTGTAATTCCCACAGATTTGGGCAAGGCTAGGTTATATTTATAAAAATCATCCTAATATTCACTGATAGAGTAATTAAGTCTGTAGTTTCAATGTAAAATTTCCTTATTCAGGAGCCATTTCTTTTCTTGTTATGTTCAGCTAACAGAAAAAAATGTATAACTGTACATAGAGACATACAGAGCTAGTTTTGGTGTGCTTAAAAATAAATATGTGTATTTATTATTTATTCAGAATACCTCTGTGGAGATTTCACCAGAGAGAAAATTATGGATTCAGTATTTCTGTTCAATAAAATTATGACAATTAAACTCAGAAAAAAATTACTGTGGAAGTAGCATATATTAGGTCAACATAGGTTTTTGAAAACAAACCTATTTCAGCTTTTCTTTTCCTATAGTTTACAAGAAATGCAACTGCTAACCTTTCAATGTTTTAAAATAGTATCCTCTAAACCATCTGTGGGTCATTATCATAAATATCTCAGTGGTGTAGAAACCTTACATTTGTGATGTATCATAACAGGGAAAATGGGATGCACTGAAAGGATGAAGCTCAGGAACCTGAGTTTTCGTGCTGAGATCTATAAAGGTTAATGTTTCCAATTACAACTTTTCCTATCGTTGCACTAATGGACTTGGGATCCTGCACAAGTTCTTCTAACAGGTCTTTTGATGATGATAAGCTCAAAGTCAGTGATTAAAGCCTTGGGATGCATGCAGGTATTGCTAATAATGAATATTGCTTGGTGGAAATAAATATTTTGTACAATTCATATGTGAATTTTACAAAGAGGAGTAAAAGTCTAACAGAGGAGGCTGAGAAATGAACAGAGGGTGATGAATGACACTCATGTTTTTCACTGGGAGCTGCTTGGCAGTATTTTCATTTTGCTTGCATGGAGTTTTGGAGCATGTCTCATAGCATGTGGCATATTAGGCACAATAAAGATGTTCATTTGGCAGCTGGAGCATGACTAGGAACATCAAAAGAGTCATAGACGCATCAATAAATGAAAAAACTCCACCTTCATATAAATATTAGATCATTGTTTTAATTGCTCATTGAATTCTTGTCAATGAGACATTCGCTTGTCATGTCTGGTGCACCATTGCCAACGTTTTAGTTTGGGGCTGGAGCTGAACTGCTGCTATTATTCATTTTTTGCACTTTTGCAGCACCCTGAGCACCAAACATGAATCATTTTGTTGCAAGTGCTGTACAGACAGAGTTAACAAGTGGCCTTTGCTCTGAGGAGTTTAAAATCCAGTTAAACTCCTTAAGCTGTAACACAGAGTGAGTGTGAAGGAGAACATGAGAGGTTTTGAGGTGTGTGCCCTCTCTCATCAGGCTGCCACTTGCCCAACACGTTATAATGCTCGTGGGCAGTGGGAATAATGTCAATTATCCATCTCAGGGCTTTCCTCACACCTCACCTCCGTGCCAAGTGCAGGAACATCACAAACATCACCACACAGACCATATGTTATCAGGGCTGCCAAGCAGCAAAGTGTTGGATATTCAGAGAGCACCTTTGCAGCTCAGGCTGACACCTTCCACAGCTGATATCCACAACTTCTGTCTCATTTCTTGTTACACTGCTTGGTACCTTGGGACATAAGGAGTAATTAGTCAATCACACTTCATAGCTTTTACATAAAGATTTCTACACTGGCTTTACGTACAAAGCAAGAATTTTTTCACCAGAGAATAAGAACAAAAAATCCTATTTCCCTTGTATTTAATGGGCATTAACGATTCAGGTTTTGTTAAGAGATTGATGTAATGCCATGGATGGGAAATCTGAGTAACCTGATGGAGCTGAAATTCCTCAAAGATCTCCTGAGTGCCTGGCAGAGAAGGGCAGTGTGGTCAGTGCCAGGCCCAGCTCCTTTGGCTGTGTAGCTGCTCCTGGAGCCTGCTATGGGCAGTCCAAGTGCTGTAAATTTTGGATATTTGCACTGACTCTTCCCCACAAGCCATGTGAGATTAAGGAAGCAAACACTCCCAGTGAGGAGCATCCTGAGGATGATGGGGAATGCAATCCAATCTTGTGTGATGTTCCCTGGTCAGCCCAGTCCAGGAGACATCATCATCCTGATAAGGTCCACATTTGATCCCAAGCTCAGACTAGGGATTTTATCTAAGGCTGCAGTTCCCTTCAACTCTCTTAACAATTGGTTTCAGTTTCATTCCTGTTGGTCCTTAGGCCAAATACTCTTCAATGTTCTCTATCCTCACGATCACTTCATCTCTTTCCACTTCTAATTTCTCTCCTACCTATCAGTACTTCTCAGAGCCTTTTCATTTTCTTTCCTTCTCCTTGCTATTAACCTCAACAAATGCTCTCGTTTCTGTGGTAGGAGTGGGAATTGAAAGCATTAGTGCTTTTGGATGAGATATGGTAAAAAAAAACCAGTTTTCCATTTTCAAACAACTCTGCCTTGGCCCTTGTTGGAAAAAGTTGCAGGGTTTCCATAAAGTAAGATGAATAGACAGCAAAATATAAAAGGTTTTAAAGTGTCAAATTCATAGTTCCAAGGGAATATAGAATAGACCCAAGTACTTCTCCTGATTCCATGTGTCAAATCTGCATGTGGTCTTTGAATTTCTCCTGAGCACGCGGACGGCAGCGATGCAGGAATCCCAGGGTTTGTGAGCACTGAGCAGAGAGGTGGGAGCAGCACATTCCCAGCCAAGTCCTCCCTCTTTCAGAAGTACTTTTGTACTTCTGTTTGTCCTTTTCTTGAAAGGGACCTGTAGTGTTTGGCTGGGTGATGCTACAGCTCTGAACTATGACATTTGGTTTATGGGATTACGTTATTAGAGTTTTCTTTGGCTTTTTTAAACTTTTTTTTTTAACTTTTTATTCCTGACATAATTTCTCAGAGGCTGATGCTAAATTTTTCCATTTGTAAGCTATTAGTAGTAGATCACCAGAAGTTTTTGATTATGAGAAGCAGATATTTATTCAGAGAATCACAGGCTGGCTTGGGTTGAAAGTGACCCCAAGGGTCACGCAGTTCAAAACCCTCTGCAGTGGGAAGGGATGCCACCAATACAATAAGTTTCTAAACCTCGTTTCATTATTTTTTAAATTATTATTATTTAGTTGAGTTTTGTAGGTTTTTTTGGGGGGAATTAAAAATAAGAGACTTGTAATTCACAAAGGCTGCAATCTGAGCAGTTTATATATCTACAGAGTAGTTTGAGTAGAGAATTTCAATTTCACACAATTTTAGTGACGGGAAAATTTTGTGATTTTGTTGGTTGGTAGGTATAAAAAATTGAAGTGACTCTGTTGAAACACCTGTCATAAAAACAACATAAAGTCCAATGGGTGGTTTTTCACCAGGGAGACCTTGCTCAGGGAGCCTCCCATCAAAATCCTGCTGTGAGCATGAGACCCTTCCTGGAAGCAGTTCCCAGCCTCGGAGTGTGGGCACCAGCACCCTCTGAGCACTCTGAAATTGTTTTAAGATGCTGCTGCTCCCACATTCAGTGCTTTTCCCTCCTGGTTCTACTTCAGTACAAGACTTTGCAGGCAGGATCTGCCACCTGACAGCCCGAGATAGATTTGTCTGGAGAGACTGGCGTGTCTGAGGGGAAAGCATTTTTCTTTCTTTTTTATTTATAATCCCTCTTGCTTTCCGCAAAATTCAATGAAACAGCAAATGAGCTGATGGAATTCTGGTTTTCTGTCCCACTGTGAATCCAAGGATAGTTCTCTTGCCCTAAGATAAAGTGGAGGAAATGGGAACAGTTTTTAGTTAAGAACGTGTAATTGAGCTTAAACCTTGTGCAGCAGCACATCCTTCAGCTGGTGGAGGAGGTTTTCTGCCAGAGACTGTGGTGTCTGTCAGAGTGCTTGGACTCTCCTCGGGAAGAGGATTGTCGGGTGTGAATTCCAGGGTCACGGCTTCGTGGGGTGGTTTTCATCTTGTCTTGCTCTGAGCATCCACATCTATTTTAATTGGCAATTAAATTAATTTTCCCCAAGTCATTTCTGTTTGGCCAGTGATGGTAATTAGTAAGTGACCTCCCTGTCTTTATCTTTTCCGTCTTTGCCCCCAGTTCTGCTGAGGTGGGGGAGTGAGGGCGTGGGAGGGTGGGAGCAGCCCAAGGCCAACCCTCACTCTTGCTTTGCTAAATAGTGCTCCACGTCTCTTTTTGTGCCTTATTCTCTTTGAATGCTTGAGATTTTGGCATTGTTCAATTTTTGATCTAACCCATCTCATCAATATTCATCACAAAATGAAATTGTAAATTCTGGAACCAGCCATGGTTCTTTTTCCCTGGTGTGTTCTGCTCTGGGATTCAATCCCAGTGGATGTCCAGAAGGGAAGGATCTCCACAGGGTCATCTGGCAGCCCTGTCTTCATGTTGGTCTGTCTGGAGAGAAATGAAAATTTTGATGAAGAGGATTTCTCTGTAATTTCCCAGGAGTGTTGAGTGGCCACCCACTCTAAGACTATTTCTGTGCTTTAGGACCAGTTATAGAGATTACATAGTCAGGAAGAGCTTAGGGGTTGGCCACGAGAGACTCTGGGATTGTTTCTCTTTCTTTAAAAGCAATGACCCAATACAAGGACTATAGACTTTAAACAATTAAATTGAATGTAAACAATTATACAACGTGTTTTATTTTGCACTAAAACTCCATTGTTGTTGATTTTATGTAGCTGTTATCCCTGTCTGTAGTTTCTCTGAAAGCATAATGCAGTTTTTAAAGATCCAGTGGAAGTGGAATGTAAAATACAAATAGTGAGAACACACAGGTAAATGAAAAGTCTGCAGCAGCAGTAACTTAAGGGGCAGGTAGGGAATACAAAACAGATTGTCTGCAGAAAAGGCTTTCACATGCAAATATATTGTTCTGAGATGTCAAAACCTGAAAAGTTCATTTAACAATTGCAAGTTTGTGGTGAAGATTTTTACTCATATATCTGGTAGTTAAATCACTAACATTTTATCCATTATTTTGTGCAAAGTGACTCAGAGAAGAAATTTGAGGCAAAGTCTCAAACCTTTGTGTTTTAGGAACATTTTCCTCTTTATGTCAGACTTCCTAAATATTTTAAACCTTCCATGTAAAGTGAAACAAGATTATTGACAGCCACTGTTCAATTAAAAGTTCTCACAATCCTTAGCTCATGATCTGTGTGACAATCCTGGTAGAAGGAAATGTTGCAGTTTGGTTTTTCTGTTTTATAAAACTTTTGCAGTAGCCTGGGGCTGAATATTCTGTAAACAACCAGTGCTGAGCCTAAAGATGTGCTGAATATCTGAAAGCACTTGGCCACAGGAGAGCCTTTGGAAACCCTGGGTTGTGATGAGAAGAACAACAAGGTCTCTCTTGCCACTGCTCAATTTGTGGAATTGGGTGTGGATTTGATTGGAGTGACCACAAAATACTCATGTCCAAAGGGTTTTGTTTATCTCCTACCCTAGAATGGTCAAAGCCTTTGATGGTCAAAGCCTCTTCATCCTTCTAGAAGTGCACATTCACAGATATGTTTATGAAGTAGAGTCAGAAAAGTTTAAAATTTCTTTGAAAGATTTTTGCTTAGACTGAGGGAAGCTCCTTCCCAGATCTGTAGACAAGCTAGTAACATAAAGATATCTGAAGCTTGTGTGGCACAGTGGATACTTTTATAATGTGTTTTTTCCTTTTTTCCCTTCTTTTCCCCCCCCAGTGAAATTTGATGACTGCAAGGGGAATAACAAATTGAACTTTGAAGTTTCTAACCCAGACTTTAGAGTGGAACTTGATGGGAATTTGGTTGCACTCAAGAATGTATCAGACGCTGGCAGAGCCTTGTTCGTGCACGCGCGGTCGGAGCATGCCGAGGATATGGCAGAAATCTTTATTCTTGAAGCAAATGAAAAACGTGGTGCATTAAAGGTAAGATAAATACCAAAGATTAAAAAATAAAAAGCGCCAAAGAGATGCTGCTGCTAAATATTTACATGTATCACCCGGGATTGTAAGCAATTTTAATCTGTTAGCAGAGATGAAAATTAGTCTTCAGTGTGGATATTGCTGTAACATTTTAGCACTTGGTTTAATTTGTGATGCAGATTTCCAGGGTTTTGGAAGATGTATTACATCTTCAGGTGTGGATGCTAAACACTCATAAAGACTTTATTCAAATGAAAGAGCCCAAGTATTAAAACTGGCTGGTTCCTCCAGTGTAGGTTATGCCAGGTAATCACAGTTTGGCCACAACTAAAAATGGAAAATCATAGTTTAAATGTGTCATTTAGAATTTACAGAACCTTCAGGTTTCACTCCAAGTCTAAGTAAGTGGGAATGAATTCTGTGGGATTTAAATTTTCATATTGGTCTGCTTATCTGACATTGTTATGTGGTAAACTGCTTAAACATCTGTAACAAAAACTGCTTAAACAGCAGCACACATTTACACTCTGTCACTATGCCCTGGTGATTTTTGTTCTGCTCTGCCCACTGAATGTTTTGTCCTTTCTTTTCCCCTCCTGAATTTCAGTGTAGAACAAACCTCATTCTCTGGGGCATAAAGTGCTTCGCAAATTGATTGAATTGTTTACTTCACACCCCTGAAAGTAACAAAAGGACATGAGAGATAGCCTTCACTTCTGTGTCCTGGCATTTAGGAGAGGCCGGCAAGACAGTGGCTCACTAGACAATTAAGCCTGGTACCTTTTCAGACCTATAATTTCGCAGAAATATAGAAGAAGAAACCTTTCTTTTACCAAAGAAACCTTGATAAAAAATGACTGATCTATTGTCTTGGTTTGGTATTTAGAGATCCAATTGCCAGAGTGCTCATTATATTCCCAATAATATATTAGTATAACTTAAGTCTTCCATTAAAAAAACAAATTATCTTGAGGAGAAAGGTTGAAGAAACTTGTGAAAGTCCGTGGCTGAGGAAAGGTTTTGCTCTGCACTTTAAGCAGCACACCATGTGAATATGGATTGCCAGTGGCAGAGAAAGAACCAGAATGTGTAACTGCAGAAAGCTGATCAGAACACTGAAATGGAATTTAATTTTTTTAAAATATGCCGTTTCTCCACCAAATTAAATTTTATCACAGTCATACTTGAGGGAGTCTCTTATGTGGATGAGCTGTGAGTTCAGGACCACAGACTGCCAAATTCAGAGTAGGAAAGCTACACTTGCAGCAGCAAGCTGGGCACTTGGCTGTCCTGTGCCTCAGACTAGCAAGGCTTGCTCCTTCTGGTGCATTCACAGGAATGTTCAAATGGTTTGATTTTGAAATCTTAGCAGCAGTTTCAATTGGGCATCATCATTCTCCAGTTAGAAGTTACTAAAACCACAGAGATGGCTCTGACAGGAGGTCTGAAGTTAAACTTCAAGGGGTTGGTTTATGTGTGAAGATCTGATTCCCTGAGAATCATATTCTGCAGTTTTAATGTGGTTTTCTTAGAGAAGTCCTGTGAGGGCAGATATTCCACGGAAGCTATAATCTAAGGGAAATCTTGTCAGATATCTTATGGAAGTTACAATCTGGGGAAAACCTTGTCAGATAGTCTATGGAAGTTATAATCTGTGGGAAATCTTGTCTCATGAGTAGGAGTTACAGGATGTGTATTTGCACAGACTGTGACAAGCTCTGCCAGTGACCTTTTCTCTTTATGTCCTCTGTGGGTTCTGGGGAGTTTCCCCTCAGAATGTTCCAGCAACGTTAATTGATGCCTAGTGTTGAAATCTTTCTCCAGACTACATTTGAAAGCCAGGGCTGGTTTGGCACCACTCCTGGGTTCTGTTCCAACCACTTTGTGTTGCCTCCAAGAGACAGAACCAATCTAAATCAGACATATTGTGCCACTTGCCAGCCTTTCCTCACAGGTGACAACATCACAACATCATCTCAACCTGCATTCATCACCTCTGGATTCTGATATTCAGCCCGTAACCAGACGATAACCCATTTAGTGTGGGGATCTGTGGTGTCTGTAATGCCCTTGCGAGTTCCATGATGTTAATGTGTCCTGGGAAATCCACCTAATGGGGAACACCCTCTCTTCAAGAGAATATAAAGATCTTTGGGGCTGGCTGTCCTGCTCTGTAACCCCTCTGTAGCTGTTAAACAAGAATTCCTTCCCGACCTTTTCATCTATTTGCCTATTTTAAACACCACACAGACAGTGTTGTCTTTCTGTTTGTCATACTTGAGAAGGATATAAAGACTACAGCGTCCTACCTAAAGCGATTTTATGATAAATTTGAACTTAATCCTGTACTTTTGCAGTCTAAATGTGTCAGCATGGAAACAGCAGAACTGCTCCATCTGTTTATGCAAGGAGCTCTTGGCTAAGAAATGCTCAGATGGAACCTTAGTAATGCAGCATAATTCGGTGGGGTTAAGATGAGCACATGCTGGAGCAGTGCTTAGCATTCAGTACTTAGAGAACAGTACCTTGTCTAATTAGGGGATAAGTAGTTCTTAAGTATTTCCCCACTGCCAGCAACTGCCATTTCTCTTCTGAAAGCATGTAACCTACATCTGTGAAATCCCATTGTTAATGCTGCTAATTGCAGATTCCCAACATGTTTGGGAATGGCTCTCAACAATGATCTCTGATGTGCTGACTGGCAGTCTGAGCCTAGGAACAGAGTGTAGTTCCTAAAACTTTCTGATTGCTGCTAACCATACTTTGGATGAATGTGGAAATTATTTAGAGGTGCAATCTGGAGTGTGCAGAAAAGCTTTTGGTATTCTGCTGCTGAAGGGGTGCAGTTCTTTCCTGCTGGAGAGTGGGGATGATTCCAGCTGGCCTCACCGATCTGTCCTATGTGATTAACTAAATTAACTTCATGGCCAGAGTATAATCAGTGGCTGTTGGAATATCACTCACTATTTAACAGTTATTTGCATCTGAAGGGCCTGTTTTCCTCCTCTTCTGCCAGAAGCACAATAGATCTGCAGAGCCTGCAGCTTTCCATCCAGGGGTGGCCATGGCTACCGTATGGGCAGAGAGGTGGTTCCTCAGTCATGAGCCAGCCTGGCCATCCCTCTCTGATCACACAATCTACTGCAAGAGCAGATACTGCACTGCTGTTTTTCCTGATGTCTGCATGTTTAACGTGCCCTAAACCCCTTGAATCTCTCTACCTACAAATGTGCATACATGCAGAAATCTGTCCATCAGATTCCACATCAGACTCCAGCTGGAATTGCTTTCTGCAGGTGCCCCCTCCCTCCATGATTTTGATACTGCTCTCTGTCTACAGGGGACTATTTCCTAAAATCTTCTGTCATTTCTGAGAGGCATTTGAATGTGAGTGCTCAGGAGCCTATGGAAGGTGTATCATCACTCTTTAATAGTTATGTGCCTGCACACGGTTGGGGCCTGATGCAATCAGAGCTCAGGGAAAAAAGGAGTTTCAGGTGCCTTCCCCATGGAGCAGTGTTGGGATGTGCACAGCTCTGCTGGTGCCCTGCTCTGCCCAGCGTTTGCTTCATGCCCTCTCACACAGTCAGGACCAGAGTGCTTGGCGATATTAAAATAAAGAGGCCTGGAAATGTTTTGATTCATCCAGGATTCCCCAAATGAACTTTGGGTTCATTCTGAATAATTCAGAGAATTGTTAAGCCTCAAATCCTCTGTCTAAAAATTAATCACTCACAAACCCTTGTTGGGGAGAAACTGGCCAAGCCAATGACTGGCAGCATTCTCTTTTTTTTTTTTTTTAACTTGCATCTTGTCCAATGCTTGTTCCCTGCTTTGTTTTATGGAGAAAGTGGAACAACTGAAAGTCAGAAGTTTCGTCTCATCTGAACATTTGTCCAGACATTAGTGGATTTATGTATTTGTTGAAAGAGTCAGGTTTTGTTGAAGGCGGAAAGTGTAGCCAGGCTTCTGCAGAGCCTCATAATAAATGATGAGTTACAAAAGGTGGCAAGCTGGGGCTTGAACTGTGTCCTCCGAGGCTAAATAAAATGGTGTCTGCTGGTCCTGCTCCCCCTCTGAAATCTAATGCTGGTTTTAATGAACATACCCTTAGTGTACTGGGAGCTAAAGGGAACCCTTGGGAAACAATCTGTCTCTGCCTCTTTCTCTGTGTTGGCAGCCTTTTAAATGTTTTTTTCCTTCCCCACAGCAAAGGGAGTTATTTAGAACTTTTATTTGTTACACCATTACAGACAGGGTGAAGGGTGGAGGGGAGTGAGATATCAAGAGTCTGGCACCAAAGCAGATAAGAGGGCAGGCAGATATTCAGAAATTCCAGGCTGGTAGTGACTTCACTCTATGGTGCTCAGCAGCCTTCCATACAGAAGGATGAAATGATTAAACAGAAACTGTCAAACCCTCAGGACACATTTCAGGCACTAGCTAGAAAAGGAACAGGAGAAAGAAAAGAAGAGATAAGAGTGAGGAGCACACCCTGAGACAACACGCTGTAGACAAAGTTTAAAGTCGTCTCCAGCAGCTGCTCAGACTGAAGGAAATGAAGTTGCCCCAGTCCTGCTGCTTTGCCCAGTGCACTTTGTACCAGCCAGGGGCTGGGCAGAAAGCTGCTGCTTCTTTTCCCTTTGTCAAACCACTGCTTTTCCCAACGCCAGCGCTCGGCTGTGTTTGTTACAGCAGCAGCAGCAGCCTGGCTGAAAAGTTCCTTGCAGACCTGAATTCTCATTCCTGCTAAGTCACAGCCTGCATGGACACCTTTTGTGCAAGCCTCTTTCTGCCTGTGCATGTTTCCTAAAGTATCAAACAGAAATAATGAAACTAAGCTCCTTGGATTTAAACCTTAGCATTTCTTGTTTGTGTCTTGCTCTCTGCTTATCCCCACAGGGTAGAGATTGCAAATATTATGGATATGCGATAAAAAGTGCCTAGAGCCTTAAATCCTACATGTATGGCTTTCTGCCTTAGAACAGATGATAACGGATCAATAATCTTATTATGAATCAGGATTCTCTCACAGCAGAAAATATTCAGGCAAGGAAGTGTGAATAGTTGAGTTTAGTCATCTGGGAATTCAATAAGTTATTTGGAAAATAAGATCAAGAATC
This sequence comes from Erpornis zantholeuca, assembly GCA_013400515.1. Taxonomy (NCBI): domain Eukaryota; kingdom Metazoa; phylum Chordata; class Aves; order Passeriformes; family Timaliidae; genus Erpornis; species Erpornis zantholeuca. Next base: position 566,880 of record VZTN01011113.1, on the reverse strand, counting down.
AGCCTCTCTGATATAGCAGGCAATCGTTCCCATTAACGTATATTAGCATTTTTCTGTTTAGAATAGAATTCCAAATAGGCTGAAAATGACTGTGCAGAGGGATGGAGATGGACTCTCATATGAGATATTGACAAACAGGCTCAAAGAGCTCCATGTTATTAGATTTTGCATATAGCAGTTGCTGCAGAAAGGGATGCACTGCATAAATAAAATACCATGTTTTGCATTTAATTTTAAGGCACAAAATAGAATAAGTCACAGGGGGTGCATCAATATCTATGAGCTACGTTTGAGTTATTATGCTGATCAAAACTGTGTATAGAATATCATTGCCAGAAAAGCTGGGGAGATCTTTTGCCTTCAGATATGAAAGTGTCCTTCAGGCATATAAAGAAGGTTTTTCTTAAAGATTAAACAACAACCATTTTCTCACTTTCATGTTCAGTTTGGCAGAAAGTTTAAGATATTAACATTCTCCCAGCCATTAAGTTATTAAGTTGTTATCACTCCTGTTACTTTTGTTATCTCACTGCAAACACATATTGACTTGGAATTCATACATAAAAAGCTGAGGTAACAGTGATTTTAGAATTTAATACCTGTGTATTTGTGGCATTTTTGTAAATTACTTTTCCCTGCTATAATCACCATTGAATAGATGCTATTTTTTTTTAAATTTTAAAGTCTACATTGCTGCACCTAGGATTTTACAGAATACATCTCAATTAATGTCAATGAAAGAAAGAGCTTGTTCTCATCAATGGGTCAATCTGCAGTGTCATTTAGCTGCCTTTTAAGCTATATTTTTATAAAAATCCTCTATTCTGTGACCACTTGCTGGTGGGGAAACAACAAAGAGCTCCTTTTACATCAGAAATCTCCTTAACCACTTTTGTCCATAGAAATTCCAGTCACCTATTTTCCCTTTTTGTCCCTCAGCCTGATCCAGAACCTGCTGAAATAAAGATTCTGGTTGGGTTTAGCTGCAGCCCTGGGAGCAGGAGCTGTGCCTGGCAGTGCTGTGTGCCTGTGGCTCCCCTGTGCTTTGCTGGGCAGTTTTTGGGTGTCCCTGGGTCCCACACAGAGCAGTTCTGCTTTGGTGGACACCCACACTCCCCTTCAGTGCAGCCTCCCCTCGCCTCCATCGCCAGGCTTGTGCTTCCTGAGGCCTGGCCTGAATTTACCCTTCCCCAGCACCAAGGAAATGCAGGTTTCATATACAACTGGCTTTGGAGTGTGCTCTGACAAAGATCCATTTATCTGAGAATTATTATGGTGCCAAGAGATGTGGCCGTTGCCATAGCAACAGTTACATATTGTGTTGAATACCAGAGTAAATGCCATAAAGAACAGGAGCCACTGGTGGTTTTCATTAATTTAATGTTCCTTTTCTGGACAAAGTGTGACTCGTAAGTTTATTCACTGTGTGTGTAAGTGCTTAGATCAAATGTGTGGGCTCGCTTTCCTTCTATTTCCCTCGGTGTGCAACTTCAGCATGTAAATGAGAAGTACTTGGTTATTTAAGGAGAGAAAAATGGTCTTATAGACTGGAAACTTGAATAATTGACTGTGAAACAAGAAGGTGTTAACTTCCGTGAGTGTTCAGTGCCTTTCTCCATGAGTAATCTACATTCAGATTTTATGTGAGCTGGGGATGTATTTACCCAGGAAAAGGAACTTTGTGCTCTTCAGTAGCAAGCAGAGCTAAGACAAGTATTGAATACATTTAGCAGTGATTCAAAGGTGAAATTAGATTATTTTTGAGACAAACGCAGACCTTGTTAATGATTTCAAATTATTTACAGACTAATGTGAAACGACAGGCAAAGTTCTTCGTAATGAATGCATTTTATTAAAACCAGCTACAAACAGAATTGCTTTCAGCCCTGAGCTGAATTTAGGCTGCTCCGTTGGCTCTCCCTGCTGCAACCATTTCATCATGGCTTGATGTGGTGGAAACTTCAGTTTTTTGTGGAAGCTCAGAAGCAGATGCAGTTCTGTAATGCACCAATTTTACTCTATTTTCTTTTAAAACACACTGAGGTCTTGTCCTCCCTCCATATGACCTAATGGAAAAGCTTCCACAAATCTCAATGAGAGAAATTACTCAAGGATTGCTAAAGTCTTGTATTTGAACTAAAATTCACCCCGACACATAGTGCCAAGAAAATACCTATATACTTCTTGTGACTAAAACATTTTATGAGAGTTTGAATGGTGGTTAAGTTGTCAGAAGATATTTTGAATTTAATTAGCTTCTTTTTATGATCTATTACATTAACTGTCTTTTATCCATAAAAAGAAAAAATCCACTAAATGTTGTGGATGAGTGATAAACCATCCCGAAATGGCATATAATCTTTTTTTTCAAGTATTTATTGATCTGGAAGTATTCTGGAACAGACAAAACTGTGCCAATCCTATGCCTTAATCTTCAGATATTGATGGAATTCTGTGGAAACTTGTGCCAGAGGTGTGGGGAACATTTAAAGAAACCCTTTGTGAGAGGTTTAAATTCAAAATTCATTTAGTAAATGAGGATATAAGTAAGAAAGCAAGAGGCTAAGCATGATTTAGTAGAACATTAAGCAAGATCATAAAGGATAAGTAGATGTCTCTTAGGATATGTAATATCTTTCATTTATAAAGTGTCTTTCATCCTGAAATATCCTCAAAGTGCAACTATTAAGTACGTTGGGGACAGAATGTGTGTGTGGCTGTCTTTATACAAACATCTCTAAAATGAGGCATTTGCATAGATATCTTTATTTTTGATAAAGTATTATTTTCATAATACTTTTTCACATCAGGATAGGAACAGAGTCTTCTTAAAAGAGGGATTAGCGAAAAGGACCTGGTGATTTTGATATGATATTAGAATTGCCATGACAGCCTTAATATCCTCAAATCCATCATGAAAAAGAGGTGTTACAGAAACCAGAAGAACATGTGAAACTTAGGGTACAGAAGAAAAATTGTCCATTTATTTCATGGCTGTTCTTTGATCTGGCACCAGGAATGATGCAGTCAGTGCACGACAGCTACCCCAGATCCACCTGAGAGCTCTCAGGTTTATTAAAGAACAGAGACAATTCTAAGAAGATATCAAACTTTGTTGTGCCCAAACTCAAGTTATTTTTTTTTTTGTATCAGAGACATAAAATATTGCTGGTGTTTTCCCACTGTCAACTTCTCCCTCAGCTTCCAGAAGCAGCAGGGGTTTGAGAGAGCCTTGATAGAAGAAATTATTCACGTGAAAAAATTATTTCCTGAGTAAGAGTTTAGTAATTTCTCTCCACTGGACACATCAATAATAATCCCTAATGATTGGCCCAGTGTTTCCATGCTGATTTTCACAATCTTGAAGGAACATTTATTAAGGTTATTACAGTAACACCTATCTCAGCACACATCTTAAGCATTTAATGGAGCATCACAGGATAAAAATCTACATTTGTCCTCCCCCAAGAATTGATTCTGCCATTGCAAGGAGAGATGGCTCCTTTGAACCTAAAATTCCTTATTTGTTGATCATTACAATTTCTATGCTTTTCTGGTTATTTCTTTGCATCTTATTTTGCAAGTAGATTTTTTTAAAGTACCTAGAATAACTCGGCAACTTGAAGAATGGCAGAGTTAAAGCTTAGAGTAATTTGGTGTCTTCATAACAAACAACTCTGCTAATGCTTGCAGTCTCCTTGGAGTTACTAATCATCCATCTCCTCACTTATTTCACCACCAAACCAAACTGAATAACCTTTGCATTAAGCAGTTGATCCATCTGAGAAAAAATAGTTTTTCTTCTTGGTTTATGCAGTTTCTCACTGAGAGGGCACCCAGGGTAGTGATTTTACAGCTCTTCTGTGGATAGTGCACACTCTGTGTCCTTATTCCTCAGGTGGCTGTTCAGGGCAGCTGAAGGAACTTTCTGACTTTGTTTAAAAAGAATGTAATTTTTTCTGTGTTGCTGTATTGTGTTGTCCTTACACGGATTTTTCTCTTTCCCTCCACTCCCCACAACCATCTTTTTGTAGGTGGTTTGGTCATTAAAACCACAATTGACCCTCAAATCAGGAATTCAGGCAGGGGTAAGGTGAGGGGGTTTTAGAACTCCAGTTCAAAGATTAAAAGTCAAGCTGGGGAAGATCTGGCTCCGAGTTTGGCTCACATCTGTAACACTCAAACTCATCAGTGACAAAGCCACACAAGTGTGTGAGCGAGGCATGGAGCTTCAAGTTACAGGGTTGATTTTAGGCCTGATTATTCACAAAACCGTGTAATTAATCTGTCATAAGAAAACACAGCAAGCAGTGCACCAAATGCAATCCCCATTAAGTCAACAGGAGTCGTTCCACCGACTTTAATGAGCTTCGAATCCACTCATAAATCTGCTGTGAGGAGTGTCCAAATCAAAATTTATCTGAGGGTGACCTTGATGTTAATTGTTACTGCTTCCATGTTGTTTAATTGCCAGGAAAGCTGAATGCATTAGTGGGACTATCATATGGTATGGTCCTGTCTATTGGATACTATTAGCATCAAGTTGATATATGTAATATTAATTGTGCATAATGTGAGTGGGTAGTCACAGTCTGCCAGTTATATTTTGTGTCTATGAAACAGGAAAAAAAAATCTCTTCAGTTATTTTTAATGTTGCTTCTGCCTTCAGCTGAATCCCTACAAAATTAATGTTTTTTTGATCAAGCAGCTCTTCAGAGGATCTCAGAAGTTTCACATTTATTCAGTGGCTTTTAATCCCAGATTTTGTGTACCGACTGTAATTACTTTAAAATTATATTTCAAATTTGTAAATAACATAAAGGAGATTCCGTTCAGTCCTATGATGTTTATTAAATTTAACATCTGCTAGAAAAGTTCAATCATCTGTATCCCAAATGGAAATGTTTCCTTCTTTAACATGTCATATTTAATTCAATTAGGGGAAAAACATGGGGAATATATTAGAAGTACAAAAAGGAAAGGGTTCCTTTAATTTTTGTCTACTAAACGGAAAAGTGCACGGTTTACTTGAGGGACATAATTCCTGTAGCTTCTAGTCGTATAAAAATATGGGAGTTACAGTCAGAGGACTGGGGGAAAAAATTGTTTTTGTTTAATGGCTTTCTGAATTCCTTGTCAGTGCTGGTAATTATTGTGTCTTTTCTTTTTGTTGGCACTCAGTGCATTAGGCTGCACTTAGGATCATTTTATTAATGGAAAATATGTTTCTGAACAATTGTGAATTAGATAAGTGGCTTTATTAAAACTCATTCTTTAAAACTATAAAATGAGAAAATAACATGAATTAACCTCGAGTCTAGACAGTAGGAAGATAAGACTCTGGTTTCCAGTGTGAGGGTGTGTGCTTAGGAGAATGAAGGGAGAGCAAAAACCTCCATTGGCATTTCTCCTTCATTTTACTGCAGTATTGTGGAAGCACCGAGAAAGATTGTGGCTTTAGGAAACACATGCAGGAAATAGAGCAAAGAGCTTGAGAAAAAGCCAAAGTTGGACAAAAGGAAAAAGTGTTACTGCTGACAATCTTCTCTTTGACACCTCTCTGCATCCAATCCCCTTCCATAGAAAATGGAGCTACCCAATAAGCACATTAAAGGTGAGGTGTTCGGGTACAGGGTGACAGGGACCTTTAACCTTTGCTGCTGAGTCTCAGCAATTTAGAGACTGTTCCACTGTGTGGTTTAACTTTATTCCATCTGCTGCCATCTGAGCTCAGCTCCAGAGCAGTGCAGTGGCATCTTGGAGGTCTGGGTGTGCCTTGCAGTTCTCCAGGTGGAGATCTCTGCCTTGGTTTCTCCCTAGGAAGGAAATAAGGAATTCAACTCGTACAAGGATGTCCAGGCAGATCTTTGTCTTTACCTTGTGCTCATCTCCAACAAATTTCCTCTGATCTTTGGCACCACATTAGCATCATTATTATCTAGTCCAAGGAGACTAATTTGTAATCCTCTCATAACAGATTTACATGTGTGAAGTGTATTTTTCAAAAATATCAGTGGACTTGTGATGGAATGCAGAGTTCTGTGGGAGTCATTTCAGCAGATGTCTGTCTCTCTCTAGATATATGTGAATGCACTACACAGATTTTGTCTCAACTAATAAACATGAATTATACATTCTTAAATGCTTCTTCCATTTATCAAGCTTAATGTTGTTTAAAAAGTCTGAAAACAAACAAACAAAAAGTTTAGAAGATTTTCTTTTAACTTTACATATGCTGTAACTTTTACCATGGGGTGACAACTACCTTAATTCACTGTGATAATTGGCATACTAAGCATGTTTTTCCACCAGAAATTTTCATTTTGATTCTCCATATTTCATATCTGACGCTGTGCTAAATGAGAACGTGGCTTAGCAGCTGATATTGATTTGCATGTCATTTTTTCATTTCACTTTCCTATTCAAAAGGAATCAGGGCTGACAAGTTAATGAACTCCAGCTACAAATACAGAGATAAGCCATGGGATAGGTTTAGTACCTGCCTTGTTCTAATTACGAAAGGTTTTCTTTAGGTGACTGTTTCATGTTCACTACAGGGAAACTGGAATAAAGTGACTGTCAACAAAGCAGACACCTGGAAAAGTGACATAATAGAGGACTATTTATAGAACCTTTAAGCAAGTCTACACCAATTTATCCCAGTATTTTTAAATCTTTGATATTTACAGGCGGAATACAATTAAAATGAAAGTGCACTGAGTCCTAGGGTTCTATGTTAAATAAAGATTCATAAAATTATGCTACATTATATCTTCTATTTTTAAATTAACTTATTGTATAAATTAATAGCTTTGGACGGTGGCAGTAGAGATCAGGACTGCAGAACCAGCTCTCAGAACAGTTTTTTCCCTGAACTCATTTGTACCTCTTTGCCCCCGATGTACTTTTCACTTGGTATATGTGGTATTTAAGAAGTTATTCCAACTTCTGCCTTGGTGTAGTTTTATATGGTTAAATTGGTGAATCTGAGTTAATATTTTCACTGCTATGTCCAGCTGCTGGGAGCTGTGAGCTGGTCTAATTTTGTTCAGCATAAGAAGAAAATCTTAATGCCCTATTTTGTAGCCTTATGGGGAGATATTTTGTCCATACAATTTGAAGCTGCATCCAGAAAGGAAGTACCCTAAAACTGGGTAAAATTTGACTTTTATCTTAGCTGATACCAACCTGTGGTGTGAGCAACCCTGAAGTACTCCTGGCACTTTGGAGGAGGAGCAGACTGTGGTACTCCTCTGCGGTGTGAATTTACTTGAAGGTAATTCTCCATCATCTGGGAATTTCCTATTAGTCACTTCCTGCACTGCCAGCAGTGATAGAGATAATTAATCTGACCAGGGAATTTGACCACAGAAGTCAGTTGTGGACTTTTGGAATGAAAGAATCTCTAAATGTTTGCATGTCTAACAAACCCGTGCAGAAATGGAGTGATGGAAGAGAGAGAAGCTGTGGATATCCACTGGCTCGGGCAGCAAATGTCTGTGGTGACCGTAAAAGGCAGGGAACAGGATGTTTCATACTTTCCACCATGGGCTCTCTTTTCAGAAGAACAGGGTGGAGAAGGCCGTGGCGTTCTGCCCTGAATTCCAGCTGCACGCCTTGCCCAGCGTTGCTCTGGCAATGGGAATAAACTCTTCTCTCTGGGGAACACACTGATGGTGTTTGGCCAACCAGAGCAGTGGCATAAACACAAGTTTAAAGCTGTATTTCCTGAGCTGTGCCTGCACAGTTTGAGACACCAGTTCTGCCTCTCTGTCGTGCTGATGGTCACAGAATAGCCTAAATTGGAAAGGACCCACAAGGATCATCAAAGTCCAGCTCCTGTCACTGCACAGGACACCCCAACAATCCCACCCTGTGCTTGGGAGCGCTGCCCCAACACTTCTCCACCTCTGAACATGATGCTGATGGGCAAAGCCAAGGAGCAATGGTTTCTTGTCTTCAGAGTGTTCTGATTTTTCAGGAGGAGGGAAATAAATGTGCAGCAGAAAAAGTATCTTCCCCTTCCTTCTACCCCAAACCAAAGAGAACTCAAAACACAGAAAAATCATCAGCAACATGAAAATCAGCAGCAATAATGTTGTTTATTAAAGATGCTGGGATGAGAGGTTTAAATGTGTATTTTTCAAATCTTTTCCCAAAATTATTATTCAGCTCTTGCAGCTGGGTATGCATGGGGGATAAGTCTGATGAAGGATTCAGTTCTTTGTCATTTTAGTATCATTCACGTTTTCCTAACAGGAGAGAAATGTGAAATAACAAAAAGATTCTTCTTTATTTCAAGATTAAAGTTTCAAAAGCTTAAGATTTGAACTTTACTTAAATCTTTTGAAGAGGCTTGAAAAGCTATTATGCAATCATATCTTTCATTTCAGCTATAGTTGGAAACAATACTATCAACATAGCATAAATGCTTTGTTTTTATCTTGTTTGTCTTTGTATTGCAAGTGTAAATATCTCACAGGACTTCCAACCTAAATTTGCAGGCTCAAGAAACTTGTGATTATTCAGGATAAGTTTCAGACAAGCCTATGAAATCCCAGCTATTTTTTTGGTGCAAATGCAGATCTCCTCATTGAAGTGTAGCCAGGCCTGATACAAGCAGAGAGTTCACTTAAAAGTCTTTGTGGTTTCTAAAGGTAATGATACTTTCAGTGTATTTCGTGTATTTTTTTCAGAAAGTTTAAATATCACCTCAAGGAGGTGGAGAGAGATGGACACAGTGCTGTCAGAATTAAAAATGAATGACAGGAAGGAATTTTGTTTGCACAATTTTTCTGGAGAGAAAAGACAGGTAAGGGACGCAGGAGAGAAGTGGAGGATCATAATGAGATAAAAGTCATGACATACAGAAAGGGTCATGAAGAACCCTAAAATTAAAAATAAAAGAAGGAGGGAGGAGAGGAGGGCAGAAGTAGCTGGACGGAAAATCAGAGCTCAGGAAAAAAAAAAAAAGAAAATACTGTATTAAAAAAAAGACTCTATCTATTCTTACAGGTTTCCTCAAATTGTTCCTGCCCCTTCCCTCAGTTTTATTTTCCCTTTGCAGCCTGTAGCATGAGTCTCATAAAACTTCCCTAAGATTATAATGCAATACCTCGGCACCAATCTCTCTTGTTTATGTGTCCATTAGTTCAAAGCCACAGACAGGCAATTTATTGGGTATGAAAAATGTCACCTATGGCACCCTCATTTGCATCTGAAAATTGATTTTTGTCACACTGGGATTTTAGGACAACCTTTTTTGGCAGCCAACATTGCCACAAAGCATAATAAAAATAATTATGTGACCACAAAAGCAGGTGAGGTTCACTGTAAGTTTTAAGTCTCTAGGGAACTGCAGTTGGCAAGGCATTATTGATGAGCTTGTGATCCTTCCTGGTGATTAAATATTGACACCTAAACTTAAAACATTACTTGTGAATGCCAGCAAAGTGTATAACAACGTAATGGGACTTGATAATGTTTAGTCAAACATTCCAGCACGATGGCAGAATATTAGTGATATTGAAAAGTTGAACTATTAATTAAGATTTTTTAAATTGGTAGTTACTGAGCTATGAATGTTTTTAAGAGCGTATTGTTAAACACCTTTTGAGGATCAGTTAAAACATGACACCAGCTTTGTAATTTTGCCTGTGTTAAATCAATTCATTAATCCATTTTCCACTTTCTGATGTGTTTGGCTGTTGGAGTTTGCCAAGTTTTTGTCTCTCACTGATGTGATGGTTAACGTACAGGGGAAGATGTCACTTTCCATTGTGATACTGAAAAATCCTATTAATTATCAGTGTTAAGTTGTTCAAACACTTTCATTAGTTATTTTGGCAAAACAATTCCCCAGGGTGAGATATATTTATATAACAAATTCCTCTAAAGCTGAATCAACCATAAATGGATTATGCAAACTTGTTTCCTTTCTTGTAGATAAATTGTTTTACAGCAGTGTTCATTATGAGAAAGTCCTTTGCCCACTGTAGTACTTTATCAGCACAGAATAATCTACAGCTTCACTTTCAATGGTAAAAAGGCACCATTCTTTAATATGAATCCAGCTTTTAATCTTAGCCCGGGATTTTAGTTCTTTTCTTTTTTTTTTTATGCCTGATTTAAAGCACAGGCAAAGGGTGGTGATTTATAAGCTCATATTCCTTAAAGCAAGTTTCTGCATGCAGTTCTGAAGGGAACAACATGCTTTTGAAAATGGATGAGCATGATCTGACTGAGATGTGTTCTGGAGAAAGGAGGGAGACAAAAAAGTGCTTCTTTGGCATTTAGGAAATGTGTGATTTTTATACAAATATAGAAAGCATGCGGTGGAGAAATTTGGGGTTATTGAAGCACTTGGTTTTGTTAAAATAAAAATCGATAGCTTTATTTTCTAAACAAGTTTATATTTAGTACCTGAGCAGTTCATTAATAACCCCTTGGCATCTGACTGTGCTCAGAGAGAGGTGCCCAGGGTGTGACACCGCTCCTGGCTGGGTCTGTGCAGTGCCTTTGCTGGGATTTATGAGACAGAGCATTAAACAGTAACCAAGGACTGCACACCCATATCTCACACACACTCAAGGCTGTCTCTGCCAGCAGAAGGATGTGATCTTAATCCTGGGTTACTCATAGTCCACTCAAAACTAAGGCTGTTTTAAATCAGGGGTGGCACAAATATTTTGCTCTGATGTCAGGCTGCAGCTGCCAGGCGCTGGCTGTTGTTTGGGACCCACTGGCATTTGTTCCTAGCAAAGGTGCCAGCCTGAAAAGTACCAGGGGAAGCCTGGGAGTGCCAGGAAAGTTAGTCAGAGACTTTACCTAATTAGCAGTGGGATACAGTTTTGTCAGCTACCACAAGTGACATTGAAAATCAGAACCAACACTTTTACATTCGCTTGTGGCATTAGAATTTGGAAAAAAACTGACATACTTCCTTCTTTGCAAAGGATTTTTATTGCCCTTGAACTCTTAGTTTAAATTTTTATTGGGAAAAAAACCAACCCTGTCATTTTCTAACTTTCTCTTCCTTGTTTTATCACTATTTCCTCCTTTGGGATTTGTTAGGTTCAGTCTTCTGCACTCTGGCTATATTTTGAATGTGGGATTTGTAGTTGGTACAAGCAGCCTGGATCACAGTGTGAATGTGCTCAGTAACATTGTTTGACCATATTTGGTTCTCTTCAACTGAAAGGACCAGTCTCTGCTGGTAAAATTCTATATTTAGTTTCAAACCAGTGATTTTGCTTTTATAAATTGTTGCATCCAATAGAGAAGAAAAATCATTACTATCAGTGCAGAAACACTTAGGCAAATACAAGTGGTTCTTTTACAAAGTTAAAAGCGAAAATATGTGAGTTTCCAACTCCCTCATACTGATAGAATCAGCAGAAAAACGATTCTGTTGTATTTTATATAATGTGCAGCGAAATACCAATGAATATTTTTTCAACCTTATTGAATGATACCAGGCTGTTACCATCAATATGTACAAACTATTTGCTTCTATTCCTTTACTTTCTCAAAATTCTAAAGAAAGAAAAATAATAGTTTACTTGAGCCCCCATGAATTTTCTGACCTACCTACCCGTGTTTTAATCTAGAAAAGTACTCATCCCTGGAAAGTACTAATCAACAGAAGTACTTCCATTGCATGAGTTCATTTCTCTGTAGCATGACTATTTCAAACCTCATTCCATCTTTTTAAAATTTTTTTTTGATTTTTTAATGTATGCCATTACTCCTCCAAGTGGCACAGGCATCACTTCCCGTCAAGTCATTCAGATCACAAAGATAACCTTTTTGTTTTCATCTTGTGCTCTAAATGTAATAAATCAAATCCTTGCCAAAAGCAAGTTCTGAATTTTATATCATGAAATTTGCATTTCATGCTCTGTTGCTTATTCACAGAAGCCATCCAATCTGAAAAGACAAATAATGCCACATGACTTGTGTAACTAATACAGACAAATGTTTCCAAGCAACTGCCTGAGCAATCTCAAGATCAAAAATTACTCATCTGAAAAACTTGCGTATAATGGTAGTTAATGTATTTGTTCACAGATTTCAGGGTCTGCTAATGGACAGTTTGTAAACTGAAACAGGACCAAAAATGTATCAAATTAGGAATGCTGCGATTTATTAACTCGTCTCTATTAGATAGCTCCAGCAAAATAAAGTTATTTTAGGCTAAGAAAGTGATACTGCACTTCACTGCTCTGGGCAAGGGTCAGGCAAGAGCAGCCAGACCCTTAAGCACTGCGCTGAAGGTTTGATTTTGGAGCGGGGATACCAAAGGGAATAGGGTGAAGAAAGTTGAATAATAAAGAGTAGAATGAATTTTCTTGCATTCCTTGGAAATTCTGCACTTTATAGTAGCAGCATGCTGTGCCTGGTCTGACACACACAATGGTCTTTGTGGTCTTTTGGTCACGTTTTGAGGCAGAATGTTTGTACTTGGCATGTGCAATGAGAACTGAAGAATCCATCTTACAAATTCATAAAGCCATTTAAATAGAGTCCAGTCGAGGTTCCTCTGGGGTTGGCTGCATGATGGATAATTATGAGGGGTAGAGAAATATCACTGATTTAGCTCAAGCTGTGAGAACCCAGGTTTTCAATTCTAAAATTGTCCTGTTTAAATTCCAGTGTGTCAGTAAAAGCAGCAGACATCACAGGTCTGGCTTTAATGACTTCAGTTACTTTGGGAGCAAGGAAATGCATAAAAATAGAACTTATCTGACAGAACTGAACAAATATGAAATATGAACAGAAAGGTAAAGTGGAAATAAAGGGGTGGATAATCTCTTTGGTCAGAGCCCAGGTGTTTGAACGCATTTGAATGAATCATTTCTTCCTCAGAAACACGCTGGATTAGAAATCGAGACCTGAGCGGGTTTACAGATCTGTGGAGTGTGAGTGCTGAAATAACAGCATCCACTGGAAGGTCTGTGGGAGCAATTATTAGAACAAGAGAGAACCTGTGTCTCCTCTGTCCCCTGTGGGTGCTGCAGCTGCTGGCCTGGCTGTCCCTGCACAGTCACTGCACTGGAGTGCTCCAACCCTGCTCTGAGAGCTCTGAGAGCATTGCTTCCCTTAAATAACCTTGGGTGCTGCTTCCCATTGCTCACAAACACAGAGGGGGTAGCCCATGGCCAATGCTACACAAACAAGTAGCACTGGAGTTGCCAGGCAAATGACATGAAGGCAGGGAGTAAGTTTGGATCTGTCTTCTCTTGGCCAGGAAACTTTAATAAAACCTGTTTACTTGGTGTTTGTGTGGGTGGGGACTGTTCTCGTACCATGGAGATGCTCAGTTAAAGGTCAGCAGGTGTGAAGTGAGGAATATCAATATTTCTGTGCTCCTTTGGCTGCAGGTTGTTAGGGTAAGATGCTCAGATTTAAACATATAAATAAATTCGAATGAGTTACAGTTGCGAACAACCATGTCACATTTCATGGATTGTAAAGTGTACTTGGCTTTAGTTTCAGCACTTATAATCCACAAATAACAACATCTTCAAACCATTGTAAACAATGATCCTGCCATTTTAGGCTCTTCTCCTTGAAGTATGTGGCAATTAATATTGTTAGCAGCTTGATGTTACAGCTCATGAATCATTGATCTGTTCCAGTACAGCAATTAATTTGCCTCTGATTCCTGACAGGTACACTCTTTGAATTTCCTGAAGCAGACTAAATTGCCAGCATGTGATTAAGGAGAAATGTGAGAATCCACCAAGGTGTCCAAACCTGTGTTTGGGTCTCCATCTTGCACGTTTCACTTTTCTTTTGGGAATCCTCTGCAAAGAAAAGCTGTGCTTTGATTTCCCAGCCCAAAACAGCTACAGCAAAACCAAAACAATGTTGCTATTTCTAGCCAGCATATTTTATAAACTCTGCAGAAATTAATCCTAGAAGTCAAATTTGAGTGAATAACTGGGGGTTTTTTATCTGTCTTGGAAGAAATACTTTTTAAGTCTTGGTTCATTGCATGTGAATTTTTAGATACTTTTCATCTAAGTCAGAACTTCACCTGGGTACTCTCTTTAGTAATACTACGTGGGTCTTTGAGACTGTCCAGACTAATGAAAGGTTTGGAACTAAGAGGCATTGTCCTGTGGATTTAATTGGGTCACTGTGGTGGGAACAAATAACACAGGGCATGTTTATGTCTTGTATTCTCATCTTTGAAAAATGCTGCTGAAGTGCAGCACGAAGCCCAGCAGCACTCAGGTGATAATGAAAAGCTGTCCACAAGGCACTACAGCACTGTCTCTTTATTGTGCCACACAACAGAGTTAAGCTGCTGCTGTCAGGCAGTTACTGCCTGTTAATTTGTGTCGAAGAGTAAAACTACAGCCCAAATTGTGAAGTGGATTAATACACTATGATTTCAGCTTTTTGGACTCAGTTAATGCCCATTAATTAATTTGTTCCGAGTAGCTGGACCAAGCAGTGAAGAGGATTAATGCACTAGCATTTCTTCTTTCGACCAAATTTGAAATCCAGCCTGGTGACTGAGGAACTTTGCTGTAGCCTGGATCTAAGTGGGCATTTTGTCTTCATCACAGACCACGGCTTCATTTGTCAGCCTGGCAGATCCTGTGCAGGAAATCCCAGGAATGCAGCTCTGGAGAACACACTTCATGCATAGTCAGGCCTAATAGAATATGCTCAAGACTTTTTTAATGTGATCTAAACACAATGCAGCCCTGCTCTGCAGTCTTAGGCAACATTATTTTTGCTAGAAGTCAGTAGAGGAGGGAAGGAGGAAGGAAGTGGTGCAGGCACATGACTGCAATATTATATGTGCAGGAGAAAACCAGTTCTAATGGGGAATGTTGGAAGTCCCTCCCAGTTCAACTGTCCTTAATTGCTCCAACTGGAAACAGACTTCTCTCTTAACAAAAGTGGTCTAGTTTTGCTTTTTCAGCATAAGGTAATGGAAATGTATCCATAACTGGGTCTCCTCGATGTGATTAATGCTGTGCAAAGAGCAGGATTCATCTGAAACTGCCCAGCTGCTGCACCTGCACAGGTCAAGTGACCACAATATACAGGGGAATGTGCAGATCATACAGGAAGTGTCTGCACTGGGATTTCTTTTCGGTGCTTTTTGTGACACCTCAGGCCAAGGACTGAATTCCTCATTCCCTCCTGAGGATTTTATAGCAGGGGAAAAAAAGGCATTTTTCTGGACAGACAGGATTAGTGATAGATGGTGAGGGAAGGAAGAGGTAATGTTTAATGTGAGTATCTGTCCAACAAGACATCAATTCTCAGTCTAAATAAAGATCTGTTTTATTTAAAGTGTGAAATGATGACATGATCTGGAACTGCTGGGTCTGCTGGGACCTTAACTGGGCTTCTCTCTGCTGCTCCACTCCTGGAATTGCTGCTTCCAGCATGCACACTCAATTGAAAAGGCCACTGTTGGGATTTGGCAGCATTTATGCATTCCTTGATCTGGCTTGGGTGGATGTGCATAGGGGAAAGTGCAGGGGAGGGGAGAACCAGGTTCTGGAAGAGTTCTGGTGGGATTTCACCAGCTCCAGACTGTTCTATACAAATCTACTGGTTACAGCATTTCCTGCATGCCATGTCAGCTCCCAGGGAGAAGAGCAGGGTTAAAATACCACATTATGAGCAATTGCTGTTACTTTTCTTGTCTATATCTGACTATCAGATAAAGATCAGGAAAATAAAGCCCTATTTGCTTTAATAATGTCAGGTGGTAATGCCAAGACAGAAAGTACTCTATATATTTAAAAAAAAAGGCAAATTTGGGATGATTTCAAGTTTTTATTATCCATGTTCACAAGAAACAAACTCCAAATGAGTGTTAAGGAAAGAATATTTGCAAAAGAAAAAGGAAACTTGCAGAATTACTCTGAGAGCTGAAGCAGGAGAACATGTGCTGCTATTTGGGAATGCAGGAGGTGACAGGAAGAACAAAGGGATTGTACAGAGTTTAGAAATGAATAGCAAGGTAAATAATCACTGTTTGGAATTAGAATTTACAAGGGCATGTAGTGATTGGACAAGATGTAATGGCTTTAAATTGAAAGGGAGCAGATTTAGATTAGATTTCAGCAGGAAACTCTACCCTGGGAAGGTGGGCAGGCCCTGGCACAGGGTGCCCAGAGAAGCTGTGGCTGCCCCTGGATCCCTGGAAGTGCCCAAGGCCAGGCTGGATGGGGCTTGGAGCAGCCTGGGACAGTGGAAGGTGTCCCTGCCCATGGCAGGGGTGGCACTGGATGATTTTTACATTCCAACCCAAACCACTCCATGGTTCTATGACATGAGGGAGTTTTTTTGTTGAGGGAGTAATAATGATAAAGGAATTTGTAGCAATAAAACTTTAAAGAAATTTTTGGGGAGCAAGACTGAGAAGGTTTCAGTTGTAATCCCAGTTTGGAACCTTCTGGGAGGTAGGAAGAAGTGTGGTTTATGTGTCCATTCAGACAGGGGTCTGGGACAGCAGCTGCTCCATCATTAAAGAGCACACATGTCTTTAATATGAACTGTTTTTGCTTTAGGATATCATGGAATTGCTTTTGTGCAGCAGTGTTAAAATGCAGTGAATTCCACAGCACATAAGCCCAGAATATGGGTATAAAATGTGTTCGCTTTCTGCACACACTTACAGCTGGCTGCCCTGCAGCAAGGCATAGACAGCCAGTTTTCCAAGGTAAAACAACTTCTGCTGTGAATAATATTTATTTTACATGAGAAATAAACTTTCTTTATTAGAAATTGTTTTTATATCCCAGGAGGGGAGTGTGGAACTTCTTGTTCCTGGCTGCTTGCATTATTCCACATGTGGAGCTTTCATTTTTGTGCTACTGATCTGCAGATTTTGTGGTTATTACCCCACAAAAATTTTTCTTTGACTCATTTATCATGCCCTAGGACTGAGATGTGTTCTATGTGTTCTTTCTCCTTCCTGGAGACCCTTTAAAGGGACTCTCTTGAGTTTTGAGTTCCTCCAATATAAGCAGAGAAATGAGTCCTCTCAGTAAAATATCAAGAGCAGCAATACTGAGAGTAAGAAGTGAAGCCCTTGTGTCCATGCTGTTCAATGTATGTTCCAGGTGGATTTGGTTAAGTCTCAAAAGAATCAGATTTTTGAAAGATTTTAATTGCTTCAGATCTCTGCTGTGTTTTTGGTACTATTTTCAGTAGCAATTTAGTATCTAACCCAAAAGCAGATGATTACATTAAATGAGAAAAGGAAAACCAAACAAAATCCCCCTATTTTAATGTAAAATTTATTACAGAGTACTTTTCTGAAGATTTTTATTCCCTAGCAATGGCATCAACAAACACTTTCCTTATTTCAGTTACATTTATTTAAGGTGCTGAACGTTTTGGGACATCTTTAGGAATTTTTCATTTCTCCTGGCATGCTGTAAATGCAGTCTGCTTTTGTTTGCTTTGTAACAAGTGTAAGCACAGCAGAGGTGGAAAAAAAAGGTATTTTTACCAGTGATAAGTGGTGTGTTGCTAATGTATCCTGGTGAAGACAGAGGCATAAGGTCAGGCATTGTCTCTCTCCTCAAGCCTGTATTTCAGTGCTGTTTGACAGATGAGGCAGTCAGAGCATATTTGGTTGTTTGTGTATAAGGGACACCTCATTATATTTAATGAGCAGTGTTGAACCAATATGAGATTTCCTGTAAGAGGGGGTGATTCACATATAGTTCAAAAGGAGAATAACAATCTCTAAAAAATGACAAAAAACATGAAATGTTAATTTAAAAGAAGAATGTATTATTTGACGTACAGGTAACTCCCATGGCTAAAGCAAAGTTAATGGTACTTAGTTTTCATCTTAGTAAAACTTTTCCCTGTCACAGAATAAGGAAGGTGTGTAGATAAATGAAACTTATATTTGAATAGAAACAGGAATTTTCCATCACAAAAGATACTGCAGAAGCTCAGGGCAATAATTGAATTAATAATTTCACAGAGCAAAAATTCAGATGTATCTCCACCATAGTTTTTGTCACCTATGCATAAAAAATACTCTAGAATATATTAGCATTAAAATGGTTCTTATTTACACGTGGCCAAATCTAACAAGAGTAACTTTTTCACCTACATTCTTGACTCCTCTAAAGATAACAGGAGCCTCCATCCTATAAAAATACCTCTGGCCCAGGTACCAGAGGATGGCCCAGATGGATGGCCCAGGAGCAAGGCTGTGGGCTGAGATTACCAAGTGTCTCTGTAGTTAATGAATATATCAGGTGGGACACTGTGAGGCTCTGCCTCTCCACTTATAGAACAGATTAATTAAATCAAGTTTCACCAGCAATTTCCATGACCCAGATGTTGTATCTGACCATGCTTCACAAGCCTGGAAGTTTTTATTCTCTGAAATACCCAATTCCCCTTAGGCAGCTGCATTTTAGGAGGGTGTGTTCTTCCCAAGTACACAAAGTGATTTTTAGGGTGGCATTTGTGGCCATTGAGGACAGACTACTTTTTAGCAGATGTTTGTGTGAATGCCATTGACCTTTACATTTCTTAAATTTATTCATTGAGTTCATTATTTGTTTAAACAGTTGTTCATCAACTTTACTCATAAGTTTCAGCACATTTCTTAGATTTTTTAATATTACTACCAACATAAAAATATTCTTCTGGTTTGGCACATGTTTTAGAAATAATCAACTTCAATTCTGCTGATAATAACAGTATTTGGATGATAGAATTAACTTTAATACATAAGGAACTTTACATAACTTTAATACATAAGGAACTTTAATACATAATTCCTTTAATACATAAAGGAATTAACTATTACAGCGTGATTTAAAGTTCAACTGAAAATGATATAAAATTTATTTCTTACGTTCACCTGTGTTGGAGGTTTTTCAGCATTTTGTGGAGATGTTAGTTTGCAGTAAAACCAATATACCTCGGATTTCCACATCCCATTCCCTATTTCAAATGAACTTTTCTTGCAACAGGCATCCAATTAACTTTATTTTTTGTATTTAGGACTGACCCCATTTTATACCATGAACCTTAGTATATAAAACCAAATAAATGACAAGAAACTCAAGCACTTTTCTGGTCACCATAGTGGATTACAGATTGCTACTCCCGTGGTGCTTCCAACCCTTATTGTGACAAATCGATACCAGAATTCAGCCACCTTATTCCCATGACAAGTTCTAATGAAATTTTCTTTGCCAAGAGTAATGGTTTGTGCTGCTGGAGAGTGACTGGGCCATTCATTCAAATATTCAAGCACTGCAAGAAGCCCTGGGAAAAAGAAAGAAAAGCAAAACAAAGAGGAGAGTTCTCGAGGGATGTAGGGAAATTGCAACTTGCATGGTGTTGTAGTTTGGGCACACTGGCACCTCTCAATTAAAGTTTAGCCAAAATGCTGGAAAAAATTAGGAGGCTGTGTTTGGTGCTTGTTTACTGTGAACAGGGAATCAAAATTTATCTCCAGTGGATCAGCTACACTATGGCTGAGCTGATTCCATGTCTAGAAGGGGAAATTAAGGAAGTCAAAAAGATGGTGTAAAAGTTGGTCATGAAATGGTGGCAATGAAATAATAGCCAGATTCTGATCATAATCTACTGACCATTAAAAGTGTTTTTCACTGACCATGTGAGATGTAATGATCACAAATGTGATATTGTAATTAAGTAGTAAAAATTATGATCCTGATAGGATTTCTCTCCTACCATTTCAGTTTAAAAAACACTCACCAACAGAGTAAAAATAAATTTTTTTTTTTGGTGCACTTTTTTTGGGGTAGGCACGTATTCATTATATTATATGCATTTTAAATTTTGCCTTTGGGTGGATGTTTTTGGACACACACCTTTTTGTTCCTGTATTTTGTATGAGGCAGCAGCTGTGGGAGAAGAAGGTGTGAACAGAGCCATTGTCTCTGGGTGCTGGTGGAGCACAGCCACCTGGGACAGGCCATTCCGACCTCTCCAGGTTCCTGGCATGGTTGGAGTTGTTGTAGCCACTGCAGTGTTTGATCAGCTGGTTCCAGAAAAGAGGACAAGAGAGCTCCTTTGTGGGGTTCACTCATGTCAAGATCCAAAAGACCACTCCTGTGGTAGTGCCAGCCTGATATTTTAAAAAAAAATTGAAGCAAAATTGCCAGCTCCAGTTGGAGTAATTTTATATCCTTTGTGAATTCCTTCTCAAAGAAATTAAATAGGTGAATCCAGTAAAAGATATTATATATACAATATATCCATCCATGAATGAATCTTATCAGTGCTTTAACTGTTGGGTCAGGTGTTCAGTGCACATCTAATTTCATATTCCTTGGCTTCTGTTTTTGCACTGACTGAGGATCAGACCTGCAGTTGTAGCTGCTTGGCATTAAGCAAAATGTTTTTCCTTTTTCCCTGTTCTTTACGAGTGGGGAAATCATTATGATAACCACAAACAGCAGTGAATTATTCAACGTGTTGTGAAGTACTCTTGACCTTTTCTTCTCCTCTGCTTACCTGCATTCCCCAGTGGTGCTTTTGGCTACTCATTTAATCAGTCAGTGCTCTTAGGCACCAGGGGATGATAAGAAAGAAATCATCACGAAGAAATCACTATTTAGAAAAACACTGAGATTTGAAGAATTAACCGTGAGAAACAGTAAGAGAAGTACTTACATTTCTGTGCCCAGTCTGCAGAACTTCCTTCTCCATGCAACAGAACTATTGTGTTAGAAACAAAAGACAATAATTCTATTTTATTTATATTTTGTTCTGAAGCTCTGCTCAGAAATCTGGACTTAAAGGCCCTAAGTCTTACCACCCTACTGCTTTCTTTTAGAACTTCGCTTCTTTATATTAGTAACCACAGAATATAATTTGGGTTTTTCTTCCATTTGAGAACCTTTGGGAAAGTGTAAGGATAACCAGCCACGGGAAAGTGATGTGTAAATTGCTTATGGGTCTATGACTACCAAAATTGTGAGATTTAGATGTTGAGCAACCCGGAAATTCCTTTTGTTCTTCAAACCATCCCAAAAAGAAACATGACACATTCAAGGTCATGTTGGACTGAACTCTAAGAAAAGTGCTCAGGTGGATGAGGTCCCTGCTTATTGCAGGTGGGACCAGATGGTGTTTAAAGGTCCCTTTCAGCCCAAACCGTTCTATGACACAAAGATAAGCAAATCTGAATGTCTTGTTCATTTGTAAAGACCTGGGAGTTCTGCCCTACATCTTCCTGAGCTGAAGGAAGACCATGACAGTAGGAGCAGGAGTGAAAGGTGTGCTCAGATTAAGGTTGCTGCTGCTGAGCTAAAGAACTGGGATTTCCTTGTGGACATCCTGGGAGTCACTGTTGCTCCTCAGGATCATCTCAGGCACATGTCAGCCCATCACTTTACAGTGTAAGTGATTTTGAAGGCTTTACTACTCTGTGCATTTGCCTTTGGACAGGATTCAGCTCTTTTCGTTTGACACTTCAAACGTTTTTATTTTGAACTTTCCCATGAATTTTTATTAAGGAAGATTCTCTTGGGAAAGGAGTTGAAAGACAAAAACGGGGACCCGAATGGCCTTCAAAAGGAAAGATTAGAGAGAAATGGCAAAGCCTTTGGGAGAGCTGGGAACTCTACCAGGGGGAGCCTTAAAAAGTCATGAAAATTGGCAACATTGTGAGAAGGGATTTTCTGTGTGATTCCCGTTGCTCTTCGACTTTATCATGACTAAAGCAAACTGGTGAAAACTCGAGTTCCCCTTGCTTCTGTTTGTTGTCAAATTTGAGAAATGATGCTAAAGCAAGTAGAGGTTGAGCAGAGTTTTATGGTGAGAGACTTGTTAAAATGGGAGGCGTTGACGCAGATGGAGGTGGGAGCAGCCTGTGGAGATCTTGGCTGATCCCAATCGTGCCACCAAGAAAACTCATTCAGCTTTGAAGTTTTATAAAATTATAGCCCAGGGATGGATCTATCCTTCATGTAATGAAGAATCAGTTATTAAAATGACAACATGGATTCCAGAACTGAATGAAAACTTAGGGGTTTGGAGTTTCTGCATGAGGAAAGAAGAGTGTTACCTGTAGGATATAACTGCCTTATTGGAATTAGACATTTAATTGAACCTGTGAATTTTTTATAAAACTTTCATGGCAACCCGAATGAAAAGCAGAGATCGAAATATTTTTCAGTTCCACAGTTCCCAATACACTACAAATCTGTACTTTTTTGTTGTTGTTTTTTTGGGTAGACAGTTTTATTTCGTTTTGTTTGCTTGTGGGTGATTGTCTGTTTTGTGGGGGTTTGCTGTTGGTTTTTCTCTTCCAAAAAAAGGCTTGGCCATGGAGAGATCTTCGGGAGATAGGGAGAGGCTTTTTTTGACCTTTATAGTCACTGTGCTTGGAGAAGGGAATTGCAGACACTGTAGGAGCAAGCAAAGGCAGGAGGGTGGTCTCTGGGAAGCTGCAGCTCCTGCAGGGAGAGCACTGAGCAGATCAGAGAGCAGAAGGGAAGAGAGAGCAAAGGTGTGGTGGGCAGAGTTTGTCCAGGAGCCAGAGGCCACTGTGGAGAGTTCACTGCAGCTCATAAAGCGGTGAGCTCCCTGAAGCTCAGATAGAAAGAAACACTCCAGAAAATGCAACAGAAAAAGAAGTCTTGTGTATAAGCCACTTCTACTTTTGTTCTTTCTGACAGCACAGAGTTTTCTCTAAGAGAAAGCAAACCCCACCACAAAACACCCAACAGCAATAACCTACTAGCTCATATTTTAAATTACACTTGTGTTTCGGTGTCTGTTTTGGAGTTACAAGATTTTGGTGTTTATTGAGAGCTCATTACCTGCAGACTGTACTTGCAAATTCACTTCAAGTTGTGTTTGATTGAAAGCTTGGGCTGAGAAGTGGCTGAGTATGTATGATGTGAAAATTATGTAAAGACGTTTGAAGTGTGGCTTTTTACTAGTCTTGTGCAAGTACTTGAAGTAATCCAGACCTTGTTTAAGACTTATGATTTAAGCAGTCATCAGTTTAGGATTACAGACACACCTGCTTAGGTTCATAACTTGTTTACATGAGCACAAAATGGACTGTCTACAGTTACTGAAATAAGTGCAGCAACCTGAGAGATTAAATACATTGTTTGATATGTTATCACTAATGGCTGGAAAATGTACAATACTAAACTTAGAATCTGGTGGTTCTTGGTAATTTTGCTTAAATATGCAGGGAAATGGAATAACAACTGAATATTTGGAAGCTTTTCCAATTGGTCTTTTTCTTTTTTAGGAAATCTTAAAACTAGAAGGCAACCTTGGAATTCCAAGACAAAAAAGGGCTATTTTGGCAACTCCAATATTAATTCCTGAAAATCAAAGACCTCCGTTCCCCAGATTAGTTGGCAAGGTAAGTCAATAAAAACTGGATCAACTTTCAATATTAAGTAATTAATCTATTTCTCTTCCAGTTTTGCAGTGCCTATCACATTGGTAGTAATCTCCAGATTTATTCCTAACCTCTTCTACCCCTTCTGCTTGTGTACACTGGATTTTTGGATCTCAGGGAGTCTGAGTTGCTCTGCAGAAGTTCCTTCATTAAGAATTTTTTAGGATTTTAGGAACTTTAGGATGAGAGTTCTGGTAACTGAGGCTCCTTAGGCACAAGCAGACAAACCAGGCCCTGTTTGTGCTGCAATGTTTTCCTGGCATCTTGTCATCCTGATTTGTTCCCGTTCCTGAAGTGCTGCTCGGGGATCACAGGCACCTCAGAGGATGTACAAACACAGAAACGTGAGAGCAGCTGGCAGGCTGTTTTTCAAAGGCCCTGAGAAACCTGTCCTCAGCTAATGTTTAAATTATAGGAACTGCAAGTGATCAGCACCTTGAAATACTCGAAGCTGTCAAAATTTTTACAATCCTTTATGGGTGTTTTTCAGTGCAGCTCTAATTTAGGTATCCAGATGATTAATTTGGCTGGAGTCTATTGCAAATAGAAAGAGAGATTATGTATGTGTCAGAAGAGACAAAAATTTTAGAGGTATTTAAAATAATGGAATGATATATTCTAGGTCAGCTGTGGTAATTTGCAACTGAATGGTGAACAAAGCATAAATAAAAGGTTTGGAGTCTCAGATGTAGTACTGATGGTAGGGAAGAAATTCAGTCAAAATCAATGCTAAAAATAAAAGTAGTTATTTCAGGTTTTTTTGACTTGTCACAGATCTTAATAAGATACACTGTTAGGTCTTCCTGGCTACAATGAACATCTGTACTGACCCAGAGTTTCGTTCCTGTACTTGTTTCAGATTCAACACAAACTGGAGAAAAAATTGTTCACCTCCCTCCCTTAAATTTGCATATTTATCGTCAACTTTCCACAGCTACAAGAATTTAAAAAATTCACTTAGTTGCCCACTTCTGTAAGGTGTGAGGAACATTTTTATTTCCTCTTCCAAAATATTTTGGGGCTCATCTTCAGAAGCCTCAGCAGGGCACCAGATGGATCACAGCTCTCCTGGGCATGGATTTCTCTTGAACCTCAGCTTTGCTGTCTCTGCTCTGTTGAAATCCCTGCAGAAGATCACTGCAGATTAGCTGTGGTTTCTATGGTGTTTTGGGGAAGAGAGAAACCATCCAGAGAATTAATAAATTGCATGATATAGTAGAATTTAAAAAAATGAGAAGGAATATGAAGCTGTCCTGATAATGAAGTAGAGGATTCTGATAATTCCAGATATCACTGTTCTGTTTGATACCACCAGGTGGTGTTTGGATGTTCACCTCGAACTCAGAGTTCCAGTGTGTTATTTTCCCCTTCATTCTTATTTCCCCTTTCCTTCCTCTGCTTTAGCAAATTACCAGTGTAGTTTATTCATCTGTCCTGACTTCCTCTTGCTTTCCATCTCATGCTGTGTTGGCTGGAATTGCATAAGGTTGTTTGGAAGTGATTGCAGCAGCCAACAGGTGAAATGCTGATTAGCACTTAGTGGGGAGCAGGGCAGATGTGCAGAAAGAGGAGAACAAGAGGAGAACTATTAATTAAGTTTTATCTCATAGCTAGGGAACAACACCATAAAGAAACAAATAGGAATTTTAGAGGATTTCATTCATGAAGTTTGGCTATATATATATATATATATATGTATGTATCAGGAGGGAGATACTGCACTGGACAAATGAAAACATTGTTTTGTTCAAATTAATTACAAAAGCTCCAAATAGTATTTAGCTCAACAAGGAGGTACATGTGTAGACTCTGTTCTCTGTGCTGTTACTGGCTTTCCAACATCCCCACTCAGGAACTGGATTATTGCCTTGCCATTTCCACACCCTTCACTAGGGTAGCTCTTAATTAAATAACTATCATGGACATGCTGTGCTTGTAGGTGCAGAAACCTCACCTTCTAGCAGGATCTAAGACTTTGCATACCATGCTTTGTGCCTGAGGGAAAGCACTGAGAATAAAATATTTTAACACCATCTTGGTAATGTGGGCCTTTGTGACCAGATGGCCCAGGCTACAACTTTTGACTGTTATTGATGTGTTTTGTTTAGTTCTTGCTGATAGAGCACAGGGATATGATATTCAATTTTTAGTCTCTCTCCATATGTTACTTTTCCGGTTTATTTGTCCACATCAAGTCAAATGAAGTACAAAACAGTGGGATGCAGGATTATTTTGTACTTACACTGACAGGTTATTCTCCACTACACCATGGAAATGTTTTCTAAGACTAACTTAAAGTGGTGGTTCTGTGCATCTACACAACAATTTTTGGCACCCTTTAACTGTGGTGGTGGTGGTGCTTTTTTGAAATTTAATCCTCCCACTAAATGCAGAGCTCAAAGAGCAGGAAGGGAATTGTGGTGATGGTCAACAAATCCCAGCTCTTTCCCCACAAGGGAAAGGGAGACTGTACTCATCCAGGCTCAGAGGATTTGCCCTGCATGTTATTGATGGCCAAATGGTGAATCAAGGATTCTATTCCCTCATTTAAAGGAATTGTCCTGCATAAGAATGAGTATTGTAATTGTTGGCATGAAAAATCTGGAAACCACGAGTGGCCTGGTGAAAACTGGCAGGACATTTTATGCTCAGTGAAGGGCAGCACACTGAGAGAGGTACACAGGAGACTGTAGAAATGACTGAATTAATTAGACACAAAACTTTATTTTTTTCCCCTAAGAAAATTTTTTTGGTTATTTGTCTGTTTTTTCTTTTTGTGAGGGGGGTGGGGATGATTCAGGTATTTCAGATCAGAAACTGTCTACACTTCCTGCCTCTGATCTGGCTGTTAGCTGCAGTTACATGGCAGGATTGACCCCAGCAAAAGCTCAAGACTAAAAGTGGTCCAGGCTTGTAAACAGGATAAAAATCTTTACAATCTATGGAAGTGGGTTTTTTTCCTCCTCTGAGATGCGAATTTAAGGCAAAGAGCAAATGCATTTTGTCTGTTAAAGCAGCAATAGAGAAACACTTGAAGAGGGGAAGAAGCCGAAGAAAACTGGATGCAAAAAGCTGCTGGAAGTTTGCTATTTTTGAGTGACTATCTTAGTGCAACTATTTATATACAATAAATTATATGCTTCACAGAAGAGAATTGTCATGGACTAAAGAAGCAGCTGTAAAAAATGTCAAACTTCAGGCAAAAAAATGAAGTGTCAAAAGAGATGATCATGATCTTTCAACCTGGGAAGAAAACCTAAAGAGAAGGTTTATAGGTTGGAGGAAGACATGAGAAACACAGGGAAGGAGCAACAGTGAAATAAAAGCTGAATTAAGAAGTAGTTTGGTCCCACCAGAAAATTATGCAGAAAATGAGAAGGAGTCTAAAGAGAAGTGGAGGAGGAAAGGACATGTCAAGGATGGGTGTCCAAGCCTGGAAATAATGGTGTGTGCTAAGAGAGGAGAGAATGATGTGCACAAAGAGGAGCAGCACCTCAAAACATTTCCAACACCATGAGAGAGATCTGTGTGACTGCTTATCAGCTGCTCAGCTGGGAAAGGTCCCAGTTCTTGTCCTGAATCTTTCTTCCAGTTACCAAAAATGATGTGGGAGCAAGAGAATGTATTTCTCATGGTGGAACTAGACAGAGGTCTACAGGAAAAATCTACTGGATTTAAAAAAAAATATGCTTTAATATCCATTTGCTTGTTTTTAAATCATCACCACATCAAATGCAATTGTGCTGTGCCAGAGTATTCTCAGAAAACAGAATGTGGCCATCAGCAAGAATTCTGACTTGTCCAGAAGACAAGAACATTTTGGTGACAGCTGAAGAAGTGTGTGAGGAGCTTTGTCAGAGACAAAGATGGACTTACACAGGCACAAGGAATTCTGATTTTTGAATCTCTCTGATGGCTTATAAAGAGAGCATTCTGCTAAAATATTTCTATAATTCCACGTGGGAAAGGCATATCCACAGATGAGGTTATGGAAACAAGAAGCAAGGTAAAAAAGTGTACAGGTGGAGAAGGATGTTATTTATGAATAGCACTTAGGCAATAAATAAAGCTCTTTCAAATCCATCAAGAAACAAAGATTGGGTTTGGAGAAAAATCACGTTATGGCAGAGCTACAATGAGATTGGGCAGAAATATATATGAGCTCAATTTGCTTGGCCTAGCACAAGCATTTTCTGTAAATCCAGATGATTTAAGCAAAAGGAATACACTGGTGTAATAACTAATGGATATAAATTTTGGCATAAGATTAAAAGAAAAGTTTCTGGTACCCAGAGAAGAGGAATTCATTTCCAACAGCAGTACTGAGGAGGGAACACAACATTTGATAAATATGTGATCACAGTTGCATAATACAGTTGCTTCTGATCCTGACAGAACAGACACCTAGAGATTTCCTCCTGTTCTGGTGTTCCTGAAAATGTATAAAGCCCTGCTGAGCTGGGCCCAGATGGGCAGCTGGAGATGTCAGAGTTTTACATCTGATTAAATTCATGGCTTGCATGGAGGAATGGCACAGTCCTGCCCTTCATGGAAAAACACCAACCTACCTCAGCAAGGAAAGCAATGAAAGGACTCCATTAAATTAAAGGGCTTTCATTGCCAGTACATGAATTATTAAGCTACAGCATATTAATTTTAATTAAAAGATATGTATTTGATGTCCTAACAAACCATTAAGTGAAAACAACACTTCAAATTTGTCTCTTTTTTTCTGAGAAGTCTCTCTTCAACCTTCCATTTTTTACAAATGATGCCATTCACATAAACAATTCCAAGAGAACACATTTGTTTTCTTTCAGCTGATAGAATTTTATTGGAAAAATTTGTTAGAATATACTTGTTTACTTAAGATTTTCAGAAGAATCACACATGAGTTGCAAATGCCTTGGAAAATTGGAAAATAATAATTTACCATTATTTTTCAGTGTTTGGTGTTGTTAATAAGAATAAAAGGATTTAAAGCATTTGGGGAATACTTTCTAATCTAGTTACTATGGTTACAAGTTTGTTGGAGATAAAGCAGTTATATGACAATGATGGAATCGAAATTTCTGAACAATATTGATATATCCAGTACCTAATATCCTGCTTCATAATAAATCATGTTAATGACCTGAAGGAAAGCAGCAAACAGTAGAGATTTTCCACTCTAAAGCTGTTCAGCAAAGTATGCTGCAGTTTAAGTGCCCCACTTTGTGTTACCTTCAATTTCAGAAGTTGATAATCTTAAACTGTTGTGCAAATTAAGGTAGGGGTGAGAAAAAATCTCTCCCTGCTTG
This sequence comes from Erpornis zantholeuca, assembly GCA_013400515.1. Lineage (NCBI taxonomy): Eukaryota > Metazoa > Chordata > Aves > Passeriformes > Timaliidae > Erpornis > Erpornis zantholeuca. The sequence goes on along the minus strand of VZTN01011113.1, from coordinate 538,163 downwards.
TAAATTGCCAGT
>VZTN01011113.1:504274-536212 GCA_013400515.1 Erpornis zantholeuca | reverse complement strand
AGTCTCCCAGTTTCAGCTGCTTTTCTATCCACAAGTGTCCATTGCATTGCTGCTCTTCCACACTTTATTTCCCTGCCATGTTTCCATCTGCCTCATATTCCTGAAGAGCAGGTGGATAACGTGGGATAAATATTTATACAAATTCTGTCTAAGAATTGAAGTGACTGTTAAAATATTTGCAGAGTTTTGCTGAGGCATTGTTTTAGTGATGTTCTTTAGCTTGGGTTGCTGTTTAAGCTGAGTCTTTGTAAGCTTGTGCTCATCCCTCAGCACTGCCATGGAGTCTGGAAGCACACACTAAAGCATTTCACTTCCCTGTATCGCTGCTTGACCCTAAGCACATTGAAGCTGACAGAAATTCTCCCATCAAAGTGGGAAAGGAATTTTGATAAGGCCAAACCTCCTGGGAGATTGCAGGGGGAAAAAGGACCCTTGAAGGAAGCGTGAGTTAAGCTGATCATGTACATATCAAATTCTACTTTATTTAATATGTTTTTAAGGAAAATTTTTAAGGTGCAGTTGGGAAATAGGATTTTCATCAAGGTTTAAACAGCTTCAGAAGTTTTTCTTTTCATTTCTACAAAGCATGGACGAAACTATTAAGCTTACATTTCCAATTGAGCTTGAGAATGGATTTGATAATAGGAATCTGTTCAACAATGAAGTCCAGAAATTGAAAGTAATAGTGATCCCTATAATCCAATAACATGTGTCTTAATATATTTTTTACTTATTAGAATTGAAAAAAAAAAAAAGCAGTGTAGATGTAGCTGAGCTTGGCTACAACTTAAATTCAGGGGCTATATTAATTTAACAGAATTCATGTCCAAGCCTGATTTACAATATATTACAAGTATTTCATAATAATTGAAGTGATGAAAGCTGGTTTCCTACAAATAATAGTTCCCTGCCACAAACCCAGGTGCTCTTATCCGTGATAGCACCAGGAGCACAATGACCCTAAATATTCCCTCAGCACCACTGGGGTTATTTTCTGCCTCCTGACATTTCAAACTGGGATAAGAGGGAGTAAAATCCTGGAGCTGCAGATGACCTGAGCAGGCAATGAATATACATGTGAAAAATGCAAATTCTTCCTCCCTTTCTGTCTCTGCAGGTGCAATAGGTCTTTTCACTCTGCATCACTCCAATTTTTGTGGAACTTCTAGGAACATCGTATGTTGGATGTTTTTTAATCAAATTTGGTCAAAACTATCAAAAAGGCTTAAGCTGGATCAGTCAAATGTTATTTTTTTCAGGAGATCTGACTAAAGAATCAGATGTTAAACAAAACAGCCTTTCCTCAACTGATCCTTTTCTACTTGAAAAAGAAGCCTTTAAATGTTCCTAAAGAAGCTGTTGTAGGGTCGAAATAATGGTTAAATAATACACATAGAAAGAACAATATATTCAGCGGGCAACTTGTTAATTATATAACAGAAAAACTGTGAAGATCTGTATGAATTTCATGCAGCAAAATGGGCAGTGCAGAGCATGTTGAAAGTGTGTAAATAAGAAAACATAATGAATCAACTCCATCCAGCATTACTGTGCTGTTGGGAAAACCTGAATTTGCTAAGGGTCACTGGAACATGAAAATTAATTTGAATTAATAGAATTTATTATACATGGACTATTTTTTTCAAACCCCTAAACTATCATTACTGCATTAAGCAATTTTCTTATGAGAATCCTAATTGTTAGTTAATAAATCATATTCTTTTTTCTTTGTAAAAAATCCCCAACATGATAATGATACAATAATGTTTTTGGGGATAAAAAAGGTATAATTATCTGTTAATGAGAAACCTTAAAAACCATATATTGTTTCCTTTAGGGGATGACTGATGAAAGATGTTCTTTGTAAGTACTAGGAAGTTACTTTTGTAAGTAGTAGAAAATTGATTGTATTTATTCTCCGAGATCCCATGAAGGTTGGTGATTCCAAACTCTTCATCTGAAGAGATCCAGATGTGGTTCGGAGTCACCTGCTCTGAGCTCAGGAAGTGCTGCTGCTGTTTGTGCCCACCAGCTCTTTTTTCATGTACTAGAAAACAAGCTTTGACCACATTTTTCATGTTGAAAACTCCCATCCTGCACAGCCTTTTAATTCTGGGAACAAATGAAGCACATGTTCCCTGATGATAACTTATGTGTATGCATAGGTGTGTATAATTTATAGCAGATGGAGACAGGTACAATCCAGTCCAGCAGCTGAGCCAAGAACAAAAGATAAATGCTTCTTCACATGCTTTTCAAAAGAACTATTTTCTAAAATGTTTATTGGACATCAATGTTAATTAGATGTTTAGAACAAGGCCAAAATTTCCCCATCAGCTTTTTAAATCAAAGGCTAGAGGCAAAACACGGCTTAGTTGTCACTTTTTGTCCTTCATTCTCTCAAGGAGGGACTCCCTGTTGCTTGTGTAATGAACCATGTGGACCCCAATGCAGCAGCTTTCAAAGTAAGAAATTACTGTGTTGAAGAGAGAGAGAAATTATCTCATTGCACATAATCTGGGAGCAGGATCTGCCATTGGTTCCAGTCATGAATTTACAGTCAGGAGATTTTGAGTTTCATAGATCTGTGTGACAATCAAATGCCTGCCAAAGTGTTCATAAAAATGGTTTTACTTCTATTGGAGGTTCAAAAAGACTGTAAGAGGGCTCTTCAAAATCCCCAACCTCCCTTATAAAAGTGAAAGTTCTGTCAAAGTGAAAGAGAAGACTATGAACTACCAGTAAATATTTCAAGCATTTCAGAAGGAAGGGAGGCTGTGCCACATTTCAGGTGTTCTCAGTGAAGGAAGGGGACAGGAATCTGAAGGAGCATCTCAAAACAAACTGTCAAAAGAAATGGATTCAGAGCCAAAGAGAAAAACTGAATATTATAAAGTAGGAAAGAGCAAGTTTGTAGAGAGTCCAAATGGTTTAGGAATAGGAATGGTTTAACTCCTGACTGTGACATGTAACTACTCCTGCAACTTGGCTACACTTCCTCTGGAATGTGGGGGTCTCATCCTTCCCATTCTTCTTCAAAAACACCCTAGGAAGCCTTGAAGAGCGTTTGGAGCTAGAGCCCACTGAGTGCCATTCCCACCCCAGGCAATCAGTCAAAGCCAGGATGTAGCCATCACTGGAACAGATAAACTTTGGAATAATCATGAAGTGAACAGTCAACATGGATATTTTTAAGGCAAATCATATTTCCTAAATGTATTGAGATCTGTGGAGAAGCTGAAGGTGTAGATAAATCTGATCAATAAATCATACTTGGGTTTCTCTACTGAGAAGAAATGCTTCCTTTGGCTAAAAATGATTGAGACATCAGTGTGGAAATAGATTTCCATAGGGAACGTTTTACCAATAGATATTTTCAAGGATCTATATGGTGATTTGTGTTGTTTAACACAAGAGAAATTATCTGGAAAAGGGGACACAGCAGTGACAGGGTTTGCAGATCACCCAAAATGAGTGTAGGAACTGACAAGTAATGGAAAAGTTGGAGTGCTGCAGAGCGATTTAACAGCACTGAAGGTTAGAGCTGCTTGCTAATTTTTGTCAGGCATTGTGATATTCTGTATATTGCCACATGATGTAGAAGCCAAAAGGAAAGGGTGTCCTTGCTGTTATGCCTGAGGGTTTCTGATACAGGGTGGCATCGATCACCACTGCAGGGAGAATCCAGGGGCAAATGTACCCAGGAATGACCCTCAGTCATTCCTCTGTAATTTTTGGTTCATCTTTGAATTATTTGTACTGCTCTTTGTAAGGAAAACACACTGCAGAAACATTTCAGGGTGGCTGCACAAACAGTTACAGTTTGCAGTTCTGTATTTCCACAAGCCATGTCTAGTTTAAGCTCTTGTTCTTCTAAATACAATTTCTATCATCCAAATGTGTCTGGAAAGCAGAGAAAAGGGGTGAGGAATGTCTGAATCATTATTTGTCTAAATATTACTTTATTATTTATAGAGTCTTTCTGCATTTCAAAAGCATGTAGGTAATGGTAGAAACAAGAAGCCATTTCTGAAAGCCATGAGATTTAAGTTACCAAGGCCCACATTTTCAGGAGAATTTAGGTGTCTCATTTCCTTCATCATGTTGGTGTGTGTAATCCACGATGAAAATGGAGTTAAACAGTTACTTCTTCTGGCATTTCTGATAATTTGTGCATCTCCAGCTCTGCTGTAGTGTAAAAGGAGATATTATAATGTCTGTTTATTGAAACAGGTGGAAAAGTGCATTGGTCAGAAGGAGCCACAATCTTGCACCAAGTACAAGCCCTTGAATAAGCCCCAGAAGGCTCTGGGGAAGTTCTGGGTGCTCCTAAATACTGTGAAAGTTGCCTGGAAAGAGGTTCTTTGTCTTTAGTGTGACTTCTGCTGGAGAGAGTTGCTCTCTTGTGTTTTAGAGGGGTGCTAGGCTTGAGTTGGGTTCCTTGCTGCTTTTCCCCTGGGATGCTGGGCTGGCAGGGAAAACTCTCCTGAGCTGTTCAACGTGCAGGAGCTGTCCTGGAGGCTGGGGACATTTGAACTTGGGCTTTTTAATTGGGTGCTTTCACTCTTCAGTTCTACCTCTCCTCTCCAAGGTACTGCAGAAGGGCTAAATTTAGCGACTAAATTTTTTAATATCAATTTCTCTGATATGTCTTTTTCCGTAGGTTTAGTTTAACACTGATATACTGTGCTGTCGATTGAAAATTCCCAGGATAGGCCAAAGTGATAGATGTAGAGAAGCAGCCCTAACTGATGAGAGATCTGTCTTCTTGCCCATTGATTTCTCTGGCTGAAATTGAAATGAATGATTTGCAGTTGAAATGACTTGACTATTCTTTCTAAAGATCAATTTCAAAACTGTCTCTGCTCTTCATATTAGCTGCGAAATCCTGGGACAGTTTTAAGATCTTTCTGTATTCTAAACACATTAATTGTAACTGTAGAAACACACATAGTAAGGTGATTTTAATTATTAATAAACTTGGTAGACGTTGCTAAATTATAATTGTACCTCCACAATGGGTTGTTGACTAATTTACATTTTAAAAAAGGTACTAATACCATTAAATATTTTTTTTTACTTCTATTTGAGAATTGTGATCACATGCCTGCAGCCTTAACTTCTGGTAAATATTAAACAACAATATCTGATCCTAGGGAAACTAACTTGCTTCATTAATCTAAAGGATCTTTTTGCCTCATTAGTTATTGCTGTGGTTTTACCTTCATTTCCTTTAAATTAGAAGAGAAAAACACTTTATTTTAGGTTTATTGCTGAATTCTTTGTGAGAGTGGGCACATTCTTGTGCCTTCATCTTTGTAGGTGTCAGCATATTATTGGGGTTATCTCCACATACTTTAATTCTATTTTCATATGAGACTCACTAATATTTTAGAGAAGTCCAGTCATTTTTACCTGAAAATATGTAGAAAATTTGTAGTAAAAAAGGTTCAGTATTATACATAATATAATTGTTATTTTTGGGTGGTTTAGTCCTACAATAAATACAGGGAGACAGCAATTAATTACATCAGAAATGGCTGTTAATGTTTTCATTTGTTCTGAATAATGGAGCTACAGTGATGATCTGAGCCTGTGGTGAGAATGGATTGGGCTGTCAGCACCGAGCTGAAGCAATGCCTGTGAAAACCAGGTGTATTTTGGATTCATACCTATGGAATTGAAGTCAAATATGGCCATGGGTGGTTATAGATTATCACTTAATAATGCCACTATCAGTAAGGAGGGGTTGGTGTGAAGGGGAAACAGCCACTGTTCTGTTTTTTGGGTATGTCTGCTCTTTTCCCTGCCTCAGCAGTGTGTCAGTGCCTTGTTAGGGCTGCAAACCCGAGGCCTCAGCATGGGCTTGTGCTGTTCCAGAGTTAAAGGCAAGGCCCAGAGAAGCTGTGGCTACAACACTGGTGCACAATCCAGCTGGATCCTCTCTCTGCACACTAACGTGGAGAAGGTACTGGTTGGACATTTGTATTTTGCCAGATTAAAATGGCACTGGAGACCTATTTTCCTGTTTGACTCCTGTTTTATTTGTATCATTATAGCATAGATGACATGTTTGTTAAGCACTGCAGGATGAAGCCCTGAGAACATTGCATTAAGGGAGATACCAAACCCTCATTTTCCTCAGTCCATCTTCCAGAGTCTGGCATCACCTTCCCATTTCTGACTGCAGGGTGAGCACAGGTTGGAACAGCTCTAAGGATGCTCTGGGGTCAGGATCACTCCTGGGGTGAATCCACCTCCAGTCCTCTGTTCCAGACATTACCAGAGCACAGATCAATGGGGCTTTTCCTCTTGGAACCCAAATGTCCTTAGAATAGCACACTATGTCAGATTCATGCCCATTAAACAATGTGAAACTGCTCTTTTTAAGTCAGGTTTAAAATTGCTTAAACTTGTTCTGGTAGATGGAACAGAACCTCCTCGACTTCTCAGCTCATTTAGAAGCAAGATCTCGTTACAAAAGAGGAAATTTCTTTCTAACATTTAGAATACTTTATACAAATATTCCCCTTTTTCTTTTTTGCTCTGGTTTATTCAGTGTGAAGACTTTTACTTCTTGAATGTCTTTCTCTACCCTTTATTTTCTTCCATCTCAGCTAAAGTATTAAAATGATTTTTTTCCACACTGTTAGCTACATTTACATTCTGCAAGATAAAGAACGCCATAGCCATTATCCACCAATCCTATGGATGTAACACTTTAGTAATTTAACAGCTCAAACTTTCACAAAATCTTACTATTAGCTTTAAATAGTATTTTTTGACTTTGAACAGTGTTATGGCAAAGCAATTGTATGTGACTGGAAAGCATCTAATTTTGTCAGGGTTAGAAAAGATAAAGCTGCTACAGGTAGTGGAAAAATATCTTGTATTTCACCACAAGTGGATTAGAAAGCTCAGAATTTTTTTGGTTTTAATTGTATAGTAACTGTAATTAAGATTTAACTAAGGATAAATACAGAGGGTGATACTAACTTGAAATTTTTTGAAATCTACTGTTTTAAAAAAATAAAAATCCATTATTTCTATTGCCTACCATTTTTTTCTTGTCCTCAGGCCACCATTGGGAAAAATCAAACCTTTTTTTATAGAACTTTGTGTGAATTTACCATCCAGTTCATTCCTTTAAAAAGTAAATTTTATTCAATACATCCAAGAACAGAAATTATGTTCTTTGTGCATTATATGGGTTGTTGAATGTTAATATTTTAATTGTTAATAGTTGGTGATGAATACAGTTAACTATACAGTTGTTACATTAATGAATTGCAATATGGAATGTTTTTTTCTGGCAGCCTTAGATACCATGAAATACAGGTTTTTAAGGTATATTTGTTATGAAAAGACATAAATTAGACATTGATGGACTGAGTTTCACAGAACATGGAAAAGCTCAGCTGCATATGTGATAAAAACAGAGATAAGTGACCAAGATGAATGTTTTTGAGGGTACATTCTAAAATTTTATTTATTTATTTATTTAAGTGGGAATGTGTATGATAACAGTAACACCTTTTAGGCAGCTTAGAAGGTTATTTTCAAAACAGAATGAAGTACAGATTGTTGTGTTAATAGATTCAGTCTAGAGTTTCCTGTAAAAGTCATTTTAGACTTTGGGAATTTTTAATATTTAAAAACAGCATTTAGAGTTTAAGCTCATATTTAATAAATATTGGTTGAAACACCCAAAGGTTGCCACGTGTAATCTTTAAAGAAGCCACTTACTGAAGCATTAACTAAATTTGTGGTTTTAGTTGTAATTTATTTTGTTGAAATCCTTTGCAAGGGTGGGCAATGCTGACTGTGAGAATCATTGCTTCACACTATGACATAGCAGTTTTATTTCTTACTTAGTGACAGCTGAGGAAAAGATCTGTATTTATCAATGCACTCTGAAAACTGGGAAAATATTTGGAAGAATCTCTGTCACCTGACTGGAAGGCATTTTTCCTTCTGGTGCTCAACAAGACACTGGCTTGGCTGAATTCTGGAATTCTTTTTTAAGGCTTTTTAAAAGAGATTACTTCAAACTTTAAATACAATGTAATTGATCACTCAACATTCTGTGGATTATTTGTTATTTATTCTCAGAGATACCAGCAAATCTTACTTATACTCTTAAAATAATCTGTTTGAGCTCAAGGCAAGCAGCTGTGCAAACCTTTACAATATCCTTGTAATCCCCTCAATGTTTCAGATTATTTCTGTAGGAGATTTTTTGCTTTATATGGAGTTTTTATTCTAAATGAGTAGTTAGATTAAATCAGGTTGACATTTGTTTGCCGGCAGAGAAAATCAGTGACAACTGCTTCACTTAAGATAACACTTGCTAAGGACTGTCCTAGTGAGAGTTCTTGCTATGCAGGAAGGGTAGTTCATGTATTTTCTGTTCCAAATTTGGCCTTTTCCCACGGTTCTGCTGAGGTGAGGTCGATGTTATGACAGCTTTGTGCTTTGCTTCCTCAGTAAATCATTTGTTCCTGGGGTACTGAGGTTTTGATGTGAGTCTGGTTTAGCTGGGTGAGCTGCAGAAGGGATCCCACCAGATCAGTGTGCATTTGCCTTTCCCCTCTTCTTCTCTTGCTGACAGGTGGAGACTGACACAAAACTTCTGCAAGCACATTAACGTTTGCATGCTTGTACCTCCAAGTCTTTCTCCAGGTGTAGATGCCAATCTCTGCACACAAATGCAAATGTTTATGCAGAAACATTGGTACAAATATCTGTGTCAATAGGAGAAGAGAACAAAACAAAGCCACCCCCACTTGGAACAGCCACAACTTTTGGCTTGCTGAGTCAGAAAATGTAGATGCTCTGTGTAGTTACATTTTATGGCTCAGCTTCCAGTTTGTCGAGGAAGGGAATTATAAAATTTACATGAATTATCACACTAACCTAGAGCAACTGTTTTCTGCATAAATTCAGCTTGGGTAATTGGTGTTGTTGCAAAATTGAATTAAATTAGTTTTGCAAGTTCAGAATTAGGTATATGGAGTTATCTTGATGTGAGTAAACAGGAATAATTTCTTATTGTCTAAGATTTTATTGGGGAGAGCCCTTATAAAGGCCACAAGCAGAGAAAAACCTGTTTAGAGTGGATACACAAAGTAAATCCTTGTGTGTAGCAGTGACAAGAACCATCCTGATTTCATGGTGCCTACCAGCAATTTCTGATTACCCTTGATCCATTTTAGAAATGTATCAGTAGTTTTAAAATTCATTCCAAAAACCTCCTGTGTTTTTTTTCCAGTACCTGGGAAAAAACAGACGTTTTATGTTTTGAATCTCTCTAAACCTCTCAAATTACTGCATGTTTAGCATGTTGTATCTGGGGGTACAGTCTGCTCCTGTTCAAATTGCCAGTTAAAATAAATCTGCCATGGAATAAATGGCAAAGCTTGCAGTAAAAGTATCAGGATCAGAGATCCACCCTTCATGTTTTTTCTGACTACTCAGGCGATGATGCAACTTTAAGAAATGATTACTTGTTTTTATTGAAACAAAGCAGAAGTCATTCTTGTGAATACTTCATTTGTTGGTTTTTAAATCTCTTTTCAATGTTAGTATGATTAGGATTTTTACTAATATGGTAGATTAATATAATATTCAAATTGCCTATTTTTAGATTTTAAAATGTCATTAATCCTATCATTCTCTCACTATAGACTGCTTTTTATTTAAATCAGAAGTAGTTAAACTATTAAAAGTAGTCTCCAAACACAGAGTCACTTAAGGAATTGCTAACAAAAGGTCTTTCAAGGAAGGTTTGCACTTTGTGTGATAAACTCTGAAACCCCTCACCCAGCAAAGAAATACCAATATGGGTGTAGGAGTCATGAAGAAATTTGAAATGCTCTCCAGAGGTAGCAATTTCCTCAGCTGTGAGGATTTTTTTCACCTCTAGCTGATGAGAGTTCATTCAATTCGAGCTACAGGAATAAAGGCAACACAATTGGTGATATGTGCTGAAGGTCAAAGAAAGGAAGAAAGATGAAGGGAATCAAAAATAATAATAATTAAAGAAAAAGCACACGGGGAAAGAATGCAAATTTAGCAAGACAAGATAGGGAGCCAAAAATATTTCTGAGATGTATTTTTACACCCATTGATGTACCCATGCAGTGATCCAGGGAGGAAAGCAGTGGTGGTAGTGGAGGGCTTGGATCTGGATGGTTTTTAGCATGGAGAAAAGTGGAATAAGACCTTGGGTCAAGACTTGGGGTGGGGCTGGTGATCACTTGTCTGAGTCACTGCAGGTTTATTGAGATGTGCTGGCAGTTTAGGCTTCCTTCCCACACATTAAAGACATCCTGGCTCAGCTCAAATCCTTTATTTGATCTGAAGCCAGGCTGAATATTACCCTGAGTGTGGGGAGGATTGTTCCCTAATTTTATACCTTTTAAGCTCTCATTGTAGGTGGGTCAGGAGAGATCAATAGTGGTTTTGTGTTATAAATGAGGAGGAGAAATCTGACAAATCTTCCCTCTGCCACCCTTGAATTCACTCTAATTCACCTCTGTTCAGGTCATGTATTCACATGTATCTGAGTTTCCAATGAATTATATTTTGTCTATTTTTCCAGCAATGAATTAGAACTAAATCACAAGTACATTAGTATTAATTATACTTCTTTTTCCCCCTAAGCATGTAGTTGAAATTTCTGATCAGGTTTGTGATGACATTGATAATTTAAGGGCCAATATGAAGAAAACACAAATTATATTTACCATTCATGAGTTTAAGTTACATTTCTGCCTATAATTTTTAGGAAGTTGCAGCTACTCACAACTTTTTTGAATTGACCTCTGATGGTTTAGGATAGAAAGTGGGGTGGATCCACTGATAAAAATTGAAGTGAGTTTAGAGAACTGAAACTAAAATCTTTATTTACAGCATAAAGTATCATGGAGCATTGTTACTGATAGAATTATTCAGTGCTTCATCAGAATGAAATGTTTAAATGCTTTAAATATCCCAGATAATTGTCAAACACAGATGCCATCTGCCCTCAGCAGAAGCACCAGCCTCTGCTGAGATGCAGACCTGTGACCTCTAGATAAGTTTCTTTACACAGAAAAATATTTATCTTCCTCCTATGACCTTCCATGAAGAAGACATGAGCCATGGATTTGTTTCCTAGGGAACTAGTGACTGAGGAAAATCTATAATTAGATCTGTGGGTTGTTTGCTACAAGTGGGAATTGGGTGCTAAGCAGGTTCTTAAAGTATCCAGAAGTATTAGACAGACTTCATGTAATCGAACCAAATTTAGAAAAAATGCCCTTCATCATGATATTCCTTTTTTAATATCTTCAATTATAAAAATTAAATATTTCTAATAGGGTACTTATCTAAGTTCGCTATAATTGCAAAATATTTTCCCATTCAAGACTCCTCAGGTTGCTAGCTAAAGCAAAAATAAAATTAGTCAAAATCTTCCAAGAAATTTCTTCAACTGATTCTTAATTTTCAAGAGCATTTTAGGTGAATCATTCTCATTGGCTCCATTTCCTCACTTTGCTGCTCCTATTCAGTTCTCAGGTTGGCTCTGCAACTTCGGTGCCTTATTCTGCAATTCCAATTACTCTGCCCAGCTGGAGGGTCCCACTTAATCCAGATCTTGATTTCATCCTCTGCTGTGTGCATGGATCTAAAGATAACACGTGTAGCTGGGTCCTGGGGGCAGTGCATGTGGCTGCAGGGAGAGGAAGCAGCCAGGTTTTTGTATTCCCCAGACAACCCAGGGCAGACTCCTCCAGACCTCATCAGCAGATTATTCCAGCTGAAATGCTGTCCTGGTGCTCCCAGCCAGGGCCAGAGCAGTGCTTTGTGCTTGTCTGGATGCTGCACAAGAGGCCCTCGGTAATAAATTAAGACTTTGATCTAATTCAGAATAAATTGCACTGTGAAATACCTGGGAAGAGGTGGTGTAAGTTGGGTCTGTTCTCTTTTCTCCCGTTTCTTCCAGATTCATCTACACCTGTGGTGATTTTACATTGTAAATTCTGTCCTGAGTCCTGAATTTCTGCAATTCCAAACCATTGTATGTGGCATTGTTGCCTCTTAATTTCTGCCTTTTTAGATCTGTGAAAAGCTTTCAGTAAAGCTCCTCCAGAAAACCAAATAATGCATTGGTTTGTTTGTTTTTAACAGGATCTTTTGAGTTCTTCTTTTAATATTGTCAATCACAGTCAGATTTTTCCTAACAGACAACAGCTTTGGAGCTGCTCAGTCTGGCTGTCACTCAGCAGAGAGTGCTGCTCCAATTCCTTCAAGTGACAGGGTTTGCAAGTTAGCCACTTAAGTAGCACATAAAATATGGTGATTCAATGGCCCCTGAAAGGCCAAACTACACTGCCACACCTTCAGTGACAAGGAACACCTCTAAGTCCTTTCCCTTCACCAAAACCTCTTTGTGAGTTCTGTGCTGTCACTAGGGAGGAATTGCTGTGTACAGAATCCTGAGTCTGCAGATAGAGTTGTGAAATAGACTGCTAGGAACAGGGAAAGGGAAAATTATTTGTAATGAATCTTCTTGCTCTTTATAAATTAGGAGTAAAAGGAAGCTGAGGAATTACCTGCTACAAAAGCTAATGCACATCTTGATGTGTTTATTGAATTACTTTGCTTCGATCTCTGAGCAAATGCTCACTGTTAGCTATTTATATTGGTTAAATCCTCAAATTTAAATCCCTGCAACTGCTGAAAAGAGTTCTTCAGGGGGAATTCTTGCATCTGTGTACAGCTACGATAATGAAGCTGGGGCTGAAGGGATCCACCAGTGCCCAGGGCTCCCACATGCATAAATTCATTTTGTTTCACTTGAACACCTGTGCATCCCACTACAAAGTTGATCTGAATTTTGTAAACATTTATGTGTAATTATGATAAAAAAACATTATGTTGAGAGGATCTTTTTTGGTTGAATATCAAATATCCTATTTGTTTTTATTATTCTAAAAAGACCTGGAAAATGGAGCCCTGGTGGTGAAACAACTTTGGGTTTTAATATATTATGTCATTTTCATACATTGACTTATTTTGTTGAAATACTTGCCTGTGGAATATAAAAACCTTGTCAGTTTGCAGATTTGCAGTTGTTTCTACTCAGTAAAACATTTTGTTTGCACTGATATAACAAAATAATTGTTGGTGTAGCACTTTCTACAGGAAATGGAACCCCAGTCCAAAAAGATCTTTCAGTGTTCCACCCACTTTGGAGCAGTGCAAGTTGTATTTCCTTCATGGACATAAAGTCCTCGGTGTGGTGCTTGATCAGAGCACTCACAGGTTTGTCTGAATGGCTTCAGACAAGGAACCTCAGTACCATTTGCAGTCCCCAATCAGCCTTGCAAACGTGCATCAAAAATATGCTGAAACAGGGTGCTTTAATTCTCCCTACACTGTGCCTAAATCTGACACTTCCTGGAATGTTTTGCATGACAAAGATCAGAGTTAAAATCCTAAAAAGGATCTTGAGAGTACCAGAGTATGTTTTTTCATAATTCATTTAATTTCAATGCCTGATTTTAACTCCCATGTTCCAACTCTGAAAGTTGGTATAAAAGTTTCTATGTTCGAGGTATGAATACACCCAGTACTGAATATTTCAGAAATTTTATACAGATATTAAAACACTTCAGTTTAGAGATGCACTATTGTAATAATACACATGTTCCTTTTTTTCCATAATTCATAAGATTCTTAAGAGAACCAGGGCAAAAGAATGTGACTAAGAAGCTGTTGCTACTCTTGTAATAAGAGTTTTTCCCAGTGCCACTGAGGATTAATGTGTATGAATATATAAGAATAAATAACAAATAATCCACAGAAGTAAACACAGAGTGTAAACTTTCCTAAAGGATTAATTACCTTGTATTTAAAGTTTTAGGTAATCTCTTTGATTGAGAAACATCAAGATTCAAACAAATCTGTATCTTAAAGTGTAAAGTTCAGATATTTTGTAGTAATGTGTTTCATCCAGGATCTGAAATAGAAAATAGGTCCTTAAAGTTTAAAATAACTGAATTATGGCTTTCTCTGCTGGGTTAAATCCAGTCTGCTGTACATTTTCTTTCTCTGGGAGATCTATATATGTGCATTGTTATTTGCACTGTCAACAGCATCAAGAGAAATGCTTGGAGCTGATGGCACAGAAGGGATGTCTGGGGTACTAAATGTAGTTTTTCTCAGATCTGCTTCCCCCAGAACCCGTCTGCTTCACCTCAGTGTTGTGAGTGTTGTGTTGCCTTGCCTTGGCTGTCACAGAGGTTGGGTCTGTGTTGTATATTCCCACTGCTGGTCACATTTCCATCCGTGCCTGTGGTTCCTGGAGTGCCTTCCAGCTGCAAGCAGATACCAGGATTTCAGGGAGTGATGGACTGGCTGTTTCAGCATTGCAGGAAAGCTCATGGAAATGGACACAGCTTTGAAAACCTTGCCTCTTACATCGACTGGAGACTGAAAACTGGTCTGGAAATGGCTTGAAATTCAGGATTGTGATATCATCTGTGTTGTTATTTTCCATAAACTCTAATTGCTGAAGTTTTGTTTTACTGTTTACTTGAATTTTACATATATTGTTCATTCTTGTCTCCATTAACTTGTTTTGGATGTTTTGGACAACATCCTCAAAGGGCATTTTCCCAGGTGTGCTTAGATTGATGGTAGAGTGAAACTAATAGTCCTTTGTGTGAACGAGAGAAAGTGGTACCTGAAAGATCCTGTGCTGGGTTTATCCCTAATTATCATGAATAAAGGACACAGTCACTTAAAGAAGCTTTATAATTCCTGTCACCATCATGAGAGAGAATCCCCTGGCTTTTCTTGCCTGTCCCCTGTACATGGAGTGAATCTGGAGAAAGTTCTAATCAGAGAGAAAGGCAAGGTCAGGTTTGGACAACACCTGCCTTCGTCAAAGAGCACAATTTGGCTCCCATGCTCAGCCAGTTTATCTAATATTTCATTAAAGAAGCTAGAGGTATTAATTTTTGCATAATAAATTATTAAACTCAGCAAATTATATAAATTCCTTTCTAGCCACGGGTTTTGTATGTTTAGCTTACAGTAATGAAGCAGTTTCTGTTGGTTAATGCTTTTGAATAATGATGGGAATATTTTGCATTTGTTTTGGTTGAAAGAGTATTTGAGTCAGCGTGGAGCAGATGGAGCCTCTGACTGTAAAGAGTAATTTTCAGTATGGCAGGACAGGAAGTGTGTGTTTATTTATACAAAATCTAAACAATGGCCCTAAACCATTGTTTTGCTCTTGTGGAGCACAGTGATTAGAGGAAAAAAATAGTTCACCTTTAAGTATTCCATGAATAAATTTGCTTCCTAAGAGGCTGGGGTGGGAAGAAGGAAGCACTGAAACCAAACAATTCTACAAAAAAAAAAACCAAACCAAAAGAGCCCCTCAAGAGAGACACTATAAAGCTCTGAAATGAAAAGAACTGGAGCATGAACCAAATATTCCTGTCTGGGGGTGGGATTAGTTTTCTAATTAAAAAGTGAAACTGTTATGATGCATCTATAATTCACCTGGCATCAAGAACTAAGAAATTATGGGAGTGGTTGAGGCAAGCACTTCTTAAAAAATAAAACAGGTAACTGAGGATGGTGCTGTTTAGGACAGATTTCCTGGTGCTGCAGAACTGAATTCTCTCTCTTGGGGCAGCATGGGGTTTTTGTACTTCTATTTCTCTTCTCTTGAGAATATTCTGATTTACTTTTGTGATAAACCCATAACAAGAGGAGGATCACATTGCTGAAATGAGTTTAGCTGCGAGGGATACATAATGTTAGCTGAAAAATAGCACTGGGGAAATAGGTTTTGGCCATGGCTCAGCATAAAGCAGCTCCTGTCAGCTGCATGATGCTCTGTTGGCTGGGAAGTGTCTTTCAGTCCAGCAGGATCACAGAGCCTCTGCCTTTTGCGGGGCTGTCGTGGGTGCTGTGTCTGTGGGATGCCTGAAATGGCTCCCTAGAAACAGAGAGCAGGCAGGAATAAAGGAATCAAGGAGGGATTGATTGGAAAGGCCTTCAGAGGTACACTCTGGGCTCCAGAGGCTCCTGCCTCAGTGCATCCCAACATGGACAAGGACAGCTCCCGAGTTCTTCCCACTTGGATCTCAGCATCAATTCCCCAAGCAGAAGCCAGGCAAGGATGGAATTTGCCCAAGCTTGCCCCCCTGTCCCCAAGATTGTGGTTTGCAGTTGTTGGGCCTAGGAGGGTCTGGGTGTCCTTGGAGAGCTGGAGAGGCTTTGTTGTGTGTGTGTGAGCATGAGAGAACAGCACTGAACGAGCTCCAGGGAACTGCAGAGTGACACTGGGTACTGCAGGATTGGAAACAATATCAAAGTTAAAACCTAAGGCATCATGTGGGATAGATCACTTCAATTCCCATTTATTCTCTAAAGTACCCCTGAGATGGGAAAGTGAGCCATGTCTGGGTCTCCATCCATAGCTCTCCTTGTGTCCCAGCTGAGGGAACAGCCTTCAGCACTCCATATTATTGTAGGATGCTCAGCCAGTGTCTATTCTGAGCCACCTGCCCACAGGAATTCACCTCTGAACTGTGACATCAGAACAAGGGGAAATGAAATAGGTAGAAATTGGGATGCCAGATAGAGTGTTCCTGTCTTATCCATGTTCCTGGTGGGTGGTGGGGTCTTGTGCTGACTTAACAACAATTTCCTAAGAATTCAGAGCCTTTATATGCACCACGTAGCCACTGCCATATGGTGCAGACATTCTCAGTATTAGAACCTGCACTGAAGTTCCTGAAGCTCTGAAAAAATGATGGAAATATCTGTTTCTGTCTGGGCTTCAGGTAGTAGTGACTGTGGGATTGCATGCCTGTATTTTAGAAAAGTAAAAACCCAAATCCCAAAGAAAACACTGCAGCAGAAATAATTTGACCTTGTTTTATCTCCACCAGGTTACCGGGAAAGCATTGTTCTGCAAACGCATTGTGAGCTAGGAAATTTTCCTGTGAACAGGGCTGTGTTTATGCCAGTGCTCAGAACCTCAGCCTTGCCAGAGGATTTGTCAGACAATCCTCCTGTTTTCTTCCTTGCTCTTGCTGAAGCACCAAACCATATGGCAAATTAAGCCTGATTTTTATTAAACTTTTCATTGTACTGAGCTCCATGTGAACTGGGAAATGCACTTTCTTTGAACTATGCAGCCATTATATAAGCATCTTAATTAGGAGATGTTAATGTTTTCCCTGACATTCCTGGGAGTTTGCGGCTCCCTCTTGTGGCTAATTAAGCGTTTTAACGAACTTTCTGAGAATGACTTTCCGTGAGCTGGGCAAAGGCTGCCGCGGTGCCCCGAGCTGGGCAGTGCTGGGCTCTGTGTCACAGCATCAGCCTGGAGGTGCTGTGCCATCCCTGGACACCTACACAGATAAAAAGGTCTGCAAAATGCTGCAGGATGTGACGGCTCCCTGAAGCCTCCAAAGAGCTGAGTGAGCCCATCCAGTTATCTAGGAAACCTCTGCTCTCTGGTAACTCTGCTCCCGCCATGCATTAGATGCTGCAGAAGGGTTAGAATCTGGAGTGGGGATGAGGTATGGGATGTGTTGGCTTTGATGAGCTCAAATCTTTCAGGCACCACATTGGGTTGTCTCGCTGTCAAATTCAAGGTGAAGATCTTTGCCAGTTTTGGAGTTAAAAAGAAATTTTCCCTCCAGCTGGGTTTGCAGAGACCATTATTATTATTATTATTATTATTACTACTACTGCACTCTTGCTTTTCTATCTATGTAGAGAAAAATCTATGTATGAATATCTGTTGTTTTTGTTTTTGCTTACAAATTCCCTTTCAGGGCCCAATATTTGCTTTTCCTTCTTGCTGTGGATCTTTAAAACCAGGCCATTGTGTTATACCATGTTTTACATTTGTTGTAAGCAGTTAGGTAATGTTTGATGGCTCTGGTGGAAATGGCTGTAGTATAAACATCTCTGAGTTAGATTTTTGTGCTGGCCTGGGGCTGATTTCAGGCTTTTCACAGCACTGTTCTTATATGGGAAAGTGCACTTGCCTCATAATAAGTCTCAGACATCAGGGCAGAAAAGGATCAATTCATCTTTGCCCTGGAAAAAAAGAGCAATGGTCATGACATGGCAAGATCTCAAGCATAGCTTTGTGTTAACAAAAACATATATTTTTAGGCTTGACGTAAAATACTAGAAATTGGACAAAAATGACCAGAACAGCAGGTAACTTTTCAGTAGGAGCCAGTAAGTTTCAGTTTCATCACCAAACCAGAAGTCACAAAGTGACTTTGCCCTTTTGTCACCTGCAGTGTTGTCTGCCTCTGTGTTTTGGTGTGACTTGCTCAAAAATACACAGGAAGAAAACTTCATCCATTAGTGTTTCTGAGTGTTGGAAGGAGGGAGGAAAAAAGAGGTGAAACAGGTTTTTACTTTGAAATGCCTCCCTTCCCCAAAGGGTTTGTGAATTGAAACTTTATCTCTGAAAATGCTGATTTTCTATTTCATAACTCATGGCAATTTCTTCTCAATTAAAATAAAGGAATAATGATTATGGAGTTAAGTCAAAATCTCACTGCCCAGTAATCTGCAAACCAGCATTTCTCAACCCACAGCAATAGGGCAGCAAACATTAATTTCCTCAGGGACATTATTAAGCACCCTGCATACTTATTATCTCAAAATTGGAGAAGGTCCAGATTTCTAAGGCCACTTTCTCCCTTCCTCTTCCTGAGCTGTAATTCAGACCAGAATATAAATTTTTGCCTTAATGTTTCTGCGGAAATCAGCGAGGTGAAATTGCTAGAAACAAAAGAATACTGAACAGCAGAGGGAAGAAATGGCTTGGCAAGATTGTCAGCCTTAAAGGGCAAGATTAATTTATAATCCCTCAGATTCTGGTGTACAAATACAAATTTCCAAAGCGTGCAGCTTATAACTGACATTGTGTGGCTCTGCAGGTTTGTAAATGTTACTGTTGTTAACATGAGGCTGCCTTGAAATTGGATTTTTAGGGATTTTGTTCTCATGGGAAAATAAGGTGATAATAACAAGGAATTGCCATACACATATGGGTGTGTGCCTACACATAAATAAAATTTGGAAGGTGGACTAATTCCAGCTCTGTGACTCAGGAGTATTCTGGGCAGGATACTCCAGTATTTTCATGCAGAGTTTTTTCCATTGATTTAAAATCCTGGGAAAGGAAGAGTTTGAAAGGGAATTGGGGGAAAAAAACCCAACCTGAAATTAGTGTGTAATGACTTCACAATGACTAATAAAGTATTGTGTGATGGCTCTCTGGGATGGTGAGGGTTGTTGTGAAATAAGAGTGCTTCTTGGCAGTCAATAGAATATGTCTTTTTTTGTAAGCTTGTAGCTGTTCTACCAATTTAACTAAAAAGAAGAAATAATAGTAAATGAAATGTCAAATTCTAGACATAGAGTGAATTCAGTGATGGAATAACAGAAACTTTAAGTAGTGAAATTGAAGAGACTAAAGATAAGATAGGAATTGGCCAAGAACATGAGGAATTTTTCCAGGGCTTAACACAAAAATTGCACAGTGTCTTGTGAATGATTGAAATCATGTTTTATAGTTACATTTTATTGGCAGGGAACATAGCTCAGCGTTAGTTGAAAGACCGAAATGACTTATGTGGTTTTAGGATGAGTTTAAAAGATTTTACAACGTGGCCTATCACTTGTTTCCTGCCATGCAGGTCATCAGAAGTGAAGGGACAGAGGGAGTAAAGTTTCGACTCTCTGGAAAGGGAGTAGATCAAGACCCAAAAGGAATTTTTAGAATCAATGAGATGAGTGGGGATGTCTCCGTGACCCGAACCCTCGATCGAGAAGCAATTGCCAATTACGAGGTGAGTGCTCAGAGCAATAACATCTCTGCCTCCGTGTTGATAGTGTGCATTTTCTGAATGTGTATTTGCTCCTGAAAGATCTGCAGTTAAATTGAATACTCAATTGCAGCTACTGTCCTATAAAATTTCAAGGAGAACCGCTGGAAATGGTAAATGTGTTTGTTTTTCACACAATTGAAATTTCTCTGCTTTCTGCACGGAATTTCTGTCATTTATCTTCAGTGGACATGTTGTCTGAACATTGTGTATGCATTTGATTTCTGAATGCAAAATTTTGTTGGGACAAAGGAAGATCTTTCGGGGAAGCTGTCACTATGGTACTACAGAATTACACATTTTTACTGTCAAATGGTCAATGGAAAGCATTATTGAACTCTATTTTTATTAATGGGTGTTTTTGATGGAGATAAAGAAGATTCTGATAATAAAAAATGTTACATATGAGATGTACACCTACAAACACCTTACTAAAGATTCCTTTCCTTGTCACTAAAAATGTGTCTCCATTGAATACTTGACAAATGATCTCTGAAATCTGCAAAACAACTGCTCCACAGTTGTGTCCCAAAATGCATTAAATAACCAGAGGATCTGTCAATTCGTGTTTTCTATCCAGCTCTGGGAACATGCACTCACAGAACTTGTCCCTGACCACCTTGGTCCAGAGGTGCAGCAGAATTCTGAGTGCTCCATGGTCAGTGAATGCCTCTTGTGTTCCACCACAGGGAACATCTCCCACCCTCTGCCAGAGGTGCCCTGGCCCCGGTGGGACACAGGCTCTGGGGTCAGTCCTGGCTGCCATCCCTGGACCCTCAGTTTCATGTTCTGCAGAGCAATAACCACCCCTGGTACCACCAGTGCTGCTTCCCTCCTCCCCTGGGAGAGTTTCCCAGTTTGGTGATTGGTCCTACTGCTCAAGCAGCAGAGCTAAAATTTACCATATGCTGGTTTTCAACACTCAAACACCAATTCCGTGTCTGGGTCTGCAGTGAAATGTGTGCTAAGCACTCGCACAGGATTTATCGGAGTTGCTGACGTCCTTCTCGCAAGAAAAACATTGCAGTTTCTCTTTTTAACACTGTTCCTTGTCTTCATTTGCCAGCTGTTTCTTATTTTATCGGTGGCTTTCCACCTTAATGTGTTGAGTGTAAACTTTGAATATTTTTTCTCCTGGAAAATCATAGTAGACTTTTCAACTTAATGCAGCAAACCACAAATGGCCCTTGTATCAGATCTGGCAAAAGGCACACTTAAATTAAGACAAACCCATTTCCCTAGAGGAGCCTTTTTGAAGCAATGTCAGCTACACAGGAGAAATGTGGTGTAGCAGGTGATGCAGAGCAGTGTGAGGCTGTGGTGCTTTCTGAGCTGTTATCCAGTGCTCTGCTCAGCAGCTCACCCCCATTCTGCAGCAAAAAATGGAGTTGGAATGTTCTGTAGCAATCCTCAACTTGATTGCTCTGTCTCAAATCCAGCCCATTATTTTCCAATAAAGATGTGTCACAGTGTCAGGAAGACAACAGGATTTTCTCCCTGATTTCCTTGGTACACTGAAAGATGAATAACTTGAAATATCCTTGAATTTCTCTCAAAAAGTGTTTTCTGGTTTTGTTTGAGCTTCCCCCTGCCCAGTATTTTTGTTCTGAAAGAAAAAATTCAAAGCAAAAGGCAAACAGGTAAAGAAATAATTGTGAAAAAAAATGACTTCCTTGCAAGCCATCAGAATATCAAGTGTGCAGTCAGAGGTGGGGTATGGATGAAAAGATAAAATCTGTTTGAATCCTTCACTTACACCCAGGGATGCTCTGCCTGAGCACTGATTTATTTCCTGCACTTAGTACATATGAACTCAAGGGGTAAGAATTGAAAAATGTTAATGGGGTACAAACCAGAGCTTTGGTGATCACAGTATTTCATAGAACTTTGAGATTTTACCATCTCGGAATGTTTTAAATTAGCTAAGAATATTTAATCTGTTTAAAAAAATGGAGTTTTTTCCACTGAACTTTTGAAACTCTAGGTTTTGCTGCCCTCTTTCTCCTGGAGGAACATTGATTCATGGATTCACATGCTTGGATTCACAGCAAGAGAACATGATTAAATTATACACTGCTAAACTTTACACAGACAATTTTGTTTATTGTTTGAGTTAATTCCTTCTTTCTATGGTTTGTTTTAAAGTAATTTATTTCCAGTGAAAGTTAGAAAATATTTTAAAATAGAGTGAAAACAATTGTCTGAGTGTCAGGGCCTGCCAGTCTTTTTAGTGCAGCCCTTTTTTGTGGAAGTTGTGTTTTCAGACGACTTTAAAATCTGGTTTTTAGCAAAGGAACTGAGGCTGGCAAGAGGAATATAAGTCAGCTCATTTTAATGACACCACTCTCACCCTCTGAAATAAACTTATTTATCCACTTGGTTTAAGAGCTTATTTCTTATGAAACCATGGTTTGTGTTCTCAAAGGCCTGGGAATGTCTGCCAGCTTCAGTTTTAAGAGAAAGCTGCTTGTGAAGAAGAGCAGGAGGATTCAGGGATGATGTTTATTGCCCAGCAATACAGACTGGCTTAGAAAATGGTGTAGCAACTCCTTTTTCCTTCTAAAGAGGTTTGTTAAAGGGCATCCTGATGGGAATTCTGCAGGTCTGAGTACACAGGTGGATTTACAGGGAATGGTTTTACTTTGGGGCTTGCTGGAGCTTGTTGACAAAGCTGCTAAATGATGCTCTGAAGAGGGGGCTTAAGCAGGCTCTGGGCATGTTATGGAATGGCTTCTGGGCTGGTGAGATAAGAGGTAGCCTGGAGCCCCTATTTAGAGGGAGCAAAAGGTGTTCTGTTGTACAAATATGCTCTCAAGCATGTTTGGTTTTCTCTTGAGATTTGAATAAATCAGACTAAGTCAGAAATTTCAGACAATGGCAAATAGTTTATTTATTTCCTATTGGAAAGTGAAAATGTGGAAAAAGGAGCTTGGTGGAGAGATTTCAGATGGATTTTGTAGCCCAAATCAGTGAGGTGCACACCATCCATAACCTGCTAATAATTTATTCAATTCAGAGTCCACTTCAGACCCATAGTATTTTCTGATTCCAGCAGAGCAGAAATGTTAGTGACTTTTCAGTTTTTTTCCTTGAGCAAAAAAAAAATATCAAGTGCTTCAAGATCTGTGATAACAGAGCAAAAGGATTCCAGTGAAGCTGGAAGGCTACTTGTGCTCAGTGTTGATAAAATCCCAGTGAATTGGGAAACAAAGGGTCAAATAGAGGGCCAATGAAAATAGAAGCCTGAAAAACAGTGATTATGGGGTAACCTGTTATTTAAAAGCCCCTAGGCTCATTTT
Organism: Erpornis zantholeuca; assembly: GCA_013400515.1. Lineage (NCBI taxonomy): Eukaryota > Metazoa > Chordata > Aves > Passeriformes > Timaliidae > Erpornis > Erpornis zantholeuca. Next base: position 512,979 of record VZTN01011113.1, on the reverse strand, counting down.
CCAGACTTCACATTTACCTGGATAATGTATTTGTAGGCAGAATGCAAGAAAAAGCAGGAGGAGTTGCAGAGCTTGATTGCCACTTCCAAGGTGACAAAAGTTTCTAAGTCACAAGAACTATGTTTTGTTCTTTACTCCGAGTTAGGTGCAGAAGAATTGGCAAAAAATATTCCTGCAGCAGCTCGTTTCCCATGGAATCCCTGCAGCAGTGAAATCCCTGCAGCCTCTGAAGCATCAGTGGCAAAGTGATGGCAACCAGTGGCCACTGTTCCAGCTGGGACTCAGGCTTTTAGAGGGTGTTGCCATCGCTGATAGGCAACAAATGTGTGTGGAAGAGAAATAATCAGAAAGTGATCCTCTGCAAGCACAAAATGAAGCAGCTTGATAGAACTGTGTGCAAATTAGAGCTGTGACCAAATTTACCTAGGCAATTTGAACTGCTAATGAAGAGTTAGTTTTAATTATTTTTTTAAGTAAAGGGCTTTATTTGCCTTAAAAAATACTTAACAAGCAGAGGTGTGAAATCAGCCCTCAGCTTTTTTTGTGATGGCAGATCACACTTCTGTGAAAGGATGCCTTGCTACAGGTAGCGACAGACTGAGGTATTTAGAAAACTCATGTTAGCAGCACTGAGAAGCAAACTGGGAACGCACGGTTCTGTGAAGAATTGTTTCTGTATGTTGGCTAACAAGTAGGGCTGAGGGGAGGGGAAAGCTTTCAGAACCATCGACAGCTCCTTGGGGTGAAGTGCCCCACTTTAGGTGCAGGGAATGGAGTCAAACGTTTAGGGTGAGGCTGCAGCCCTGATGGGCTCCATTTCCCTGTTTAACAGGGAGCGAACAGTGGAAATGCCTCACGGTGATGAGGAAAACTCGCTTGGTCAGGTGCTGAGGAGTGCTTTGTGGGAAAGATTTGCAAGTACTTTAATGCATTTTTGCCGATAAGGGAAGCGTTACTGTAGCAAAGCCCTGGAAGTGAATGGCTGTAATTTATGGTGTGCAGGAGAAGGAATCTGTCGTCTGTGTAAGTCCATTTTAGTGCAGCCACATCCTTTCTGGAATGATTTGTCATCCCCTGATGCTGAATCTCTGCTGGTGCTGGCTGGGGATCCATGGACAGCGCACAGAAACATTCTGCTCTTTCACAAGGAAAATCAGGAGTTTGCTTCTAAATTTTCAAGGCTGGTCTAAAATGTATTTTAATCCTGGTTATCTGCACTGGCAGAACTATCCGGGGTGTAACTGATCTGCTCTGTTTTGAGCTGAAAGCAGTTAATGGGGAATATCAGACCCCAGTCATCTCCTACTAATATCCCCCAAAAGAGAAGGCACACAATCTTTCATGGCAAGAAGTGTATGGTCTTGTAGAGATGTAAATTTCAGTAAAATGGGCTTGATTTAATTAAGAATCATTAATACACAGAGCCAGCCTGTTAAAATACTGCTGGTTTTCAACTTCATCTGTTATGTCAAAAAATCGTAGACTAATGGCAAAGGTCAAAGTTTCAGGGAGGAATCCTGACTATTGAACAAGGAGAAATGAAAGAAAATGTTACTGACAAAAAGGAAAAGAGTTCTTGTGGAAGTATAAAATGTGAGTATTAATCAGATAGATAATACAGAAATTATTTATGTACATGAGCTGCAGTCAGACCAACTGAAATACAGCTGAAAATTCTGGCTGTGAAAAAGATCTCTACAGATTGTGTTGCATGTTGTATTTAGGAAGTGCATGAGATATATGGTGGGGTTTTTTTTTATATTGCCAATTTTATATATATATTCATTGATGTGCTCGTGTGTTGGGGCACCAGGCAAATTGAGAGAGGACTCTTAAAACAAAAAACCTGGAAGCAGCAACAAACCAGGCAGAAGAAAAGGCCTGGATCCTTCCATGACATCCACATGGGCACACTTCAAATTCATGGGGAACTTCCTGGCATTGATTGTTTACCAAGGTCAAAGCCAAGGGGGCATAAATCAAATATTTCAGCATATAAATTTGAAGTGGAGTCACATTCCTTAAAACTGTGATTTAAATAATTGCTTGCAGAGCTGGGATAGAAATGGGATTTCCAGCTACTGGGAATATTTCTCTCCCAAGGTTGGTTTATGGGATAAAGAGAAAATCTGTCAGGAAGTGAAGCTAAAATTCATGTTATTATTATGTATATTCTCCTATTTTGTCTCAGGGGAACAAAATATTCTATATAAACTCTCTAATTTACCATATCTTGTTCATTTTTACTGGCAATAGTCTGTTCAATAAATACTGTATGTAAATCAATACATCCTAATGTTATGAGATATCAGCAGGGCACTGTGATTCCTTTCAGAAGGCAGGAACATCCTCAAATTATTTCTGGGGAAAGCCTGCAAAAGTCAACATCTGGTTTTGTTGGAGGGCATTTGCTTTATTCTGAGCTCTGCCTTTGCCATCCCTGCTGTTCAACAGCACTGTCGTGTCATTTGCACCAGGAATAGAGAGAAATTTTTTAAAAGGGAGAAATAAACAGAGCTTTGTTTATGACCTATAACTGTCAAGGCATTGGGCTTGCATTTCCATCCTAAAAATAACACACACCCTCCAAACACCAGGAAAAATGAATATTTTCTTATTGAGGAGCGGGAAAGGGGAAATGCAGTAAGAAACATGGAAAAATGGGAGTTTATTAAAAGAGTAAAAAATGACATGAATATTGTTTGCATGGTTGTTTAATTTGCAGGGTTTTTTTCTGTTATTTTGGGGGTTTTTGTTTGTTTTGTATTGTTTTTAAGTTCTTTTCTAATAGAACACTCCCGGAAAGAATAATGATGTGTTCAGTAAAACACGAGGAGACTAATAACATTTTTTTGTCACATTGTGTTAATTATCTATGAAACCACTTTTGTTATTGTATATTAATTGCATTTTAAGGCATTTAAAAGTCATCATGATGCTTCTTTGCTGTTTAGCATGATTGGTTTGTTTGTTTCTTCTCCTTCTTTCTGTTATAATAACCCTCAAAATATCTCGCTGAGGCCTCACTGCTCTGGGTGCAATAACAACATTCAGGAGGACATTTTGCCCTTTCCTCAGAGCTTGTGTTTTCCTGCAGCAAAGGAAGGAATCTTGGGAGTTCGGGGGAAAGATGGGAACATCTCTTTTTGTGGTTAGTGAGAGTCAGACAACCTGGTTAGGAAAATTTTATCTGCTCGTAAACCTTTCCTGAGCCAGCCTGGCACACAATCAACCCCAGGTTAAATAGAAATTATTAATCCTGTCCCTGTGAATGGTAAGGAGGATCTTTTTTCGCCTCTTTGGTGTAAATTTTTGTTGGTTTGCTTTTGTGGAAAACTGCACAAGTTCTGAGCTTCCTGATCCTTTGCTGGAGAGAGCAGAAACGTTGCATGGGAATTTTGACACAGAGTTCCTGTCCTGTGGCTCAAGACAAGGCTCCTGGCCTGCCTTGCCAATGAAATAATAAGCTTTTTGTCATCCATCAATAATATTCAGAATATAATACAGATATTTTTGAGGTTTGGCTGCTCAAACCTCCATACCTCCTGTTTCTCACAACACAGAATTCTGTCTTATTTAGGTATTTATTCAAAATTCAGAATCTTAATATTCTCATTGCTGGAAAGACCTCGATTTCTATGTCTGAGTCCTGATTTGAAAATGTGGGTCCATGATTATCTATAGCTTCTCTTTCTAAACAAGACAAGTGTGGTCTCTAATAACTTTATTTTTTAATTTTTCTTTTTATTTTTTTTAAGAACTGAAGCAATGAATTCATTATATTTTTGTCAATAATTCCCTGTCTGCAGCTGGAGGAGCTGCTGCCTCCTTTCTGACTACTTTATGTACATGAAGACAACAATATCACCACTCTTATCCTTTCCTGCCATCTTCTTTTCATTTTCCACCTTCTTGCATCCTTTTCCCTTGCACTTTTAGCTTCATTCCACAACATTTTACTCCCCTTGTCTTTCTTGATGTTTTATGTCATTCACTTCCACTCTTCCTACACTCTCTGCATTTCCTTGTTCAGACTCTGACCTGTTTTCTGCTCTTTAGAAATGATGTTGTGAGGGGAGCACGCAGCCATCATCTGAGCATAAATTTGTTTGGTTATTGTGTAGAACCTTTCCACTGCCTTTGCAGAAGCTGTGCTGCTTTATCCATTCTAATCAGCTGTGTCCATAAATAAATCCCTTTAGAAGTCTGTGTTCTGGAAACCTTTGACTCCACAGCACTCTGCCATTTCTGCAATTTTCGTGAAATAGCCCAGGCTGTACATATCTGCTGCTAAGAAAATTTCAGCAGAAAATTGAACTTTTTTCCCATGTTAGTGACTTTCGGTCTGTATATCTCCTCCATCAGCTTATGGATATTAATTGAAGAAGTGTATGATTATCTGGAAATTCCTAGCATTAATTTATTGAAGTAATGTTAATACCCAGTTCTGTCAGCCCTAGAATTGTGGTCTGCTCAAAAGTGAGCTGTATCATAGAACACCTGATATAATAATTAGTTCTCTGGCTTCAGAACTGTGAGTTTAATTCCTGATCTCTGTAAAATTATTGTAGGATAATCGGCCATAATTTTAAAGGTGTATCTGCATGTGTTTAGGACAAGAAACACTGAGCAGCTTTTAATTTTAATTTTAATGCAGAGGTAAATTTTAATTAATATGACATTTTTGCAAAATGTGTGAAAAGAATTTGTATAAAATTAAGAAACAGGGATGCTTCAAGCACTCAGCTGTGGTCTCTGTGAGTTACTGTAACATCATTAGAGGGAATTGGGCTACAAGAGATAAAGTTTAAATATCATTGCCCAGTTGAATGTTAAGTTATCTGCAAAATCCAATCTTTTGTTATCTGTTCTTTTTCACGCCAAGCTTTATGTCCTTATATAATGCAACAATTTTATAGGACCCCAAGCATGGCTTGCTCATTGTTATGTGTTTTTAATATGTCTGTAAGAGACTTTGAGGAAAAGCAACACTATGGACCATGGGGTCTCCATTGTTGAAATGATACAAAAATTATTGTGTGTTGTAAGAAGAAATTTTAAAAAAGACAGAGATTGGAGTCCAGGATCCACCTGGCCAGGTGACCTTCAAAGTTTTAACTGCTATATTTTAAGTCCACTGCAGGGAGTCACCTGTATCCCAGGTGAGGCAAATGACCACCTGTGGGTGGGTGATAGTAACATTCTATATTTTGATCTCTGGAAATGGAATTAGAGCCCTTTGTGGGTTGTCTCTCCCACACCCCAGAATATATCAGCTGTGTCTCTGTTACCACAGTGCTGGCAATTAACAGGAGCTCTGAGCCTTGAGGGCAGCTACAGCAGCACTGGGCCCTGCAGCTGGAACTGAGCTCACAAATTCACTGGTGCTGAATCCATTTTCCTCTGGCATCGCAGGCAAACAGGTGCTTATAAGAAATAAAATGATTTTTTAATGTAGTTCTGACTGATACATTTACCAAGGAAGCAAAAGAGATTAACTTAGAGACCAGCCCATTAAAAAAACCACATCTGCACATCACTCTGTCACACATGTGTGTGTTCAGGCTGCTTTTTTGCTATATTATGATTAAATACCTATGAATGTGTCCAAAATATAGGTCAGTGCACAAACACAGATGTATGATACCATAAACCTTAAGTGTATCCTTTTTTACCTGGCATCCGGGAGGGATTTTTTGATCCACAACATCTGAGCTCTGGAATTCTTTTTGGCAGTCATATATTTAATTATTTAAAATGAAAATAGGACAGGACTCAATAGGTGGAAGTTCACAAAGACCACTAACTGTGATGAAACTCGTGAAAATGTAAGTTTGCAACACTGCAAGCAGAGCAGTGAGAATTCCCCTTTTTTCCTTTATTAGTTGTTTGTGATGGAAACATTCATGGAAACAGGTGACCCTTTTCTGTTCACATATTTCTTTCTTTAGATCTATTTCACTGCATAAGAGCAAATGAGTGAGAGAGGTTGAGGGAACTAAAATTATAAATATTTAGAGAACACTTCATTAAGAGACTTAATATAATGGAAGTTTTACTTTGGCACGATTTTGTTAGCATGTAAATGGTAAAAGTCTTGCTGTATTTATCCTGGTTTACTCAGGTCATAACTAATTATCTCTTAATTAGACAAATTCTCTTAAATTAATCTACATTTATTTAAATGTCTTGGTTTATATTTCCTCTTCTAGTAGCTCATTAACAAGAGACAGGACTTTAGTTTCCGTATTTTCAAGAGATAATTTGTTGATATGGGTTCATGTGAAACACCATATGTTTGTATTTGTGTGATGGATCTTTTTGTTTTGAGGGGTTTTGCACTTTTTCTGTAGAGAATAGAAGAGGTCCCAGTAGCTGCTGGCAAAACCTGTGCAGGGTTTTGTGACTGGAAGGTTTCAAGGACAGTCACTGCAATCTTGACCCTTTGAGGTTACGCTAGAAGGGCATTTTTTCTCTGATTTTTATAATCAAAACAGATCTTCTCTCAACTTGTTCATCTGCTGGCAGCAGGAGCTGGGGCTGAGAAATGTTCTGCTTCAAACTCTCCTCAAGTCCAACAATAAAACATAGAAGAGCATCAAACAGTCCAGCTGGGATTGAAGGCTTCTGAGTGGAAAAGCAGGGGAAATACTGGAGAATGTGGTGTGGAGCCAGAAAACCTCCATCAGAAATGGTTCTGTGCAAGGAAAGCCTGGAGAAATACAAATTACTTCTTCTAGTTTTGTCATTAACTAGTGTCATATGCTGTACCCTTCTCTGCTCTTTCATTTGCAGTTTAAATTTGCAAACCAGAGAGAGTTTGTCTTTGCAGAATTCTTCACAACCTCTGCTCTTGACATTATTCTTAATATTTGTTTTACATACTGGCAATTCAGATATCTGAATGTAATGCACTGAAAATACTTGTTATCTATTAAGGCTCTTTTATTATATGTATTTCTTAAGCATATTATGCATCCATAAAACACAGGTGATCTGTGTTCATATACAGAGTACAGATTTTTGTGGATGGGAACAAATAAAGTGATGTGCTACAGTTACATTTCTGTTAGATTTAGAAAATTTAATGGAGTTAAATAACAGGATTATGATTTACTATTTAGAAATTACTAAGAGGGAGGAAAATCATGACAGTTTCAAACTACCAATTTTTCTTGTTGTCTAAAACAACCTGCAAAAAACTTCAAATTTTTTACCTTGCTGCTAAGAAAACATAGTGGAGAGGACAAAAAAGAGGTAAAGAAGTTTTCCTAAGAATAAGATATATTGCCTAAATCCTATGAAGCATGATTCTATTTTATATTTTCCTCTCTGAAGAGGACATTTGCTGTGGCAGAATGCCTTGCTCTCTTTCCCAGTTCACATGAATTCTAGTTTCCCTGTGATCAGTGGGATGTGATGGTCCTGGATTCTCAGGTGTGAAGGCCTTATTCCCAAAAACTGGAGCTTTTCCTTCTGAGAAGTCTGCAGCCTTTGTCCAGTCAAAAACCTAGAGCTTCCAATGGAGACTTGGAGAAAAACCAGCAATTTTGGCTCTTGTTGGGCCTAAAGTGTTCCTAAATTGATCTCTTGGGATGCACACCTCTGCGCTGTATATCCAGTGACAAGGACCTGAAGGAATCATGGATGTGCTGTCCCCAAACCCAGCAAATGGCACAGCCTGTGCTGTTTATGGCCTTCAAGGACCTGGTTCTCCAGACACGTCACTCCCTTGTCCCCCAGCTCTGTGGGACAGAGACACTGCAGAGCTGGGAGACTCCAACTCATTCATGCCCTTTTCCATCTCAGCAACACCTCAGTTCCAAAGACACTCTGCATTCTGCCAGGCTCCAAACTCCACAATTAACAGTCACTGTTAATGTTCAGGTACTGAGTCACCCAAAGATAGAGATCTCCAGCTCCCGTTCAGCCTGTTTGCTACTGATATGTGCAATGGATTTATTAGAGAGATGCTTTAGAGGAATGGAGGTGTTTGAGGATGTGCATTTAATTTCATTTCTTCCCTGGGAGCTTTGATCAATGCTGTGCTCACTACCTCTGCCACATGCTTTGAACTTGTAGATGCAAGTGTATAAATAATTTCCCATGTCAATTCCTGGCTCATCTACCCAGGCTGATATATGGAAGGCAAGTTGTCTCCTAAATTCTTGTCAGTGGGATTAGTGAATTGATTAGTTGAATTCTGAATTAAAATTGCAATTAAAGGCAAAATTGTATCTCCTGGGCTTCAAGTCATTTGCTCAAAGTGTAGCAGTCAGATTACAGGCTTTAGACAAGGTTTGTATTATGAATAAAAACTATTTTCAATAACCTTTGCTTTTTTTCTGTTTATAAATCAATCTCTTAGATTATTAATAATTACTAAACAAAAAAATATGTATTTTTTTCCAGTTTTTCAGCTAAAAGAGAAAATTCCATTGATTTTTAAAAATACTGAAGATGTGATTCAAGGAAAATAATTACCAACAAATACCATCAGTAGCATATAACATTTTTTTCCAATAGATTCAGCTCAAAGTATTTAAAATACCAATATGGGCATTGTATACTAAATTGCAGTTAGTATTTACAGGTTATTGATATTTATTTTGCAATAACAGACTCAGGACATGCTTCGGTCATGAACCTTTGCATTTGGGACTGAGCCAGAAGCTTCCCTAATGACAGAGAAAATTAATCCATCC
>VZTN01011113.1:246012-493776 GCA_013400515.1 Erpornis zantholeuca | reverse complement strand
TGCATTGTTAAAAAGACATTCATCTTCTGTGTCTTTTTAAGATTAACTGTATCTTCCTAATTTTTGCTGTTTGTGACTACAGTTAATGGGCCGGCAAAGAATAATCTTATCAAAGCAGGAAATACAAAATAACCTTAAAATCTTAGGTCAGGAGAAGCACTTTTCAGGTATTATGGATTTTTATATTAAATAATTTACTTATATATGCTTAGGAGAAAATATTGCCTTTTAACAAACTTTGCTTTAACTCTTTTTCCTCTAATAGTCATCTTGAATTATTTTGTATCTTTTCTTTACTGATAAGGGGTAAAGGCTTAAGTGGAGACGAAGGTGTGAAGCTTTAAATTCTTTTTCTTTAGGAGCAACAATGTGGTCCTGTTGAAATAATTTTCTCCAATGAGGAAAATATCTTGGGGACATGTCTGGGCACACAGAGACACAGAAATGAGATGCACACACATGTGTGTGTCATGTACAAGCACCAACTCCATGTTTACTCACATAATGAGGACTCCAAGTTTCAGGTCCTAGCTCAATATGAATAAATATATTTTACAATAAAAGCTGAATTTAATTTACACAATGCACTTTTGAGAGGTTTTAGCACAATGCCAGCAGCTAAACTGGTGTTTCACAGTTTAAGGTGCTTTAATCAGGGCACGTGGTTGGTATTGTGGAACACTAAAAGAGACAATACATCCCCTCAGCCTGTTTCCCTGGCTGTCAATCCAACAACATATTTATTTCACCAAGAAAAGCAGCACCTTTTCATAATATATATTTCAGATCTAACTGAGTGCTGTTTCTTAGCAACAGGAGCTCAGGAGCTGGAGATCCTGGGATGAGCCACAACACGTATGGGCTCGTGAACCACAGTGCTGCCATTAGCAGGGAGTTCACTGAGGAAACAAAGCCTTTCTGATGGCCAATTTCTTCAATAATTCTTCTTGCTTTTACTTGGGAGAGTGAAGGACCACTTGTCCCACCCCAGGAAAATACTGGCAAAAAAAAAAAAAAANTGCACACAAAAACATGTGGGATAAATGTGACCTGACTATAAAACAGATGTGTTTTATGAATAGAACCTTGAGAAGTAATTACTCACAGCTTGTTTTAGAGAGACCTACTTTCTTGCACTCTGAAAGGAAAATGTGCTTATGTGTCATGTTGGAACAATAGCTTTGAGTGCTGCTGATACAAAGAACTTTAAGGAAAGTTNGTGCACACAAAAACATGTGGGATAAATGTGACCTGACTATAAAACAGATGTGTTTTATGAATAGAACCTTGAGAAGTAATTACTCACAGCTTGTTTTAGAGAGACCTACTTTCTTGCACTCTGAAAGGAAAATGTGCTTATGTGTCATGTTGGAACAATAGCTTTGAGTGCTGCTGATACAAAGAACTTTAAGGAAAGTTGAGCACTTTCTGACAAGGGGTATTTTCACAGATTCCTGTTTTTGCTCTTAGCAAAGGAAAAGCAGTGTTGGGGGAAAAAAAGCACTGAAAAAGATAAACAAACTCAGTCTCATGGCTCTCCCCATGTAGAAATTTCCATGCTGGATCTGGATTTCACTAATTTTGCTCTCTTTGAAGAGTTCCTTACTGTTTGAATATAGGCTTTTGACATCAGTGGTGTTCATTTCATATAATAAATACCAAACCTATTTAAGGGCTTCAGGAAATAAATATAAATCATATAAAATGTCCTTCCACATGGGTTTTTATAGAACAGGAGGATACATGAAATTATGTGAAATGTCTGTTGAGATCAATGGACTTTTCCATGTCCAAAATGCCATAGGGGAGGTGATAAAAATCTCGGATTTGTACCTTAAGAACCCTGCCTGGTTCCTGTTTCTGCTTGCTCCTGTGACAAGACTTTACAGCAAGTAAAACAGACCCCTGGGCATATTCCCATGTTTTCAATGGAGTTTAGATTAGCAAAGAATGTAGAAAAAGAATACACAAGGAGTAAGGGAGAATTCTCTTGGCTTTTGTGATCTTTGGATTGTATTCCAAACATGTGACTCTTAGCTGAGAGATGAACCCATACATGATTAATGTTAAGAGTTATGATTGTGGTGGTTCCTCCTGAGTTTCATTTCCTCAATTCGTGTCAAAATCTTTAAAATACAGAAAAACCAAATTTTGACCAGAAAATTATTTAATATCTCTCAAGTCAGCTTAAAAAGGGAAAAGTTACCTGAATCAGGAAGTGGTTTAATCTTTTACTGTCCAATTACTTGTGACTATTTGGATAGGCCTTCAGCTTTGCTTGAGTTGAGTTTGCTGAGCATAAATATATGCTTCAACTAGTTAAGTACTATCTATTAATATTTTGTAAATAATAGCTCTTCATTAATTGGACAATAATACTTGATATGGTGGTTAATAGAAGATAACAGGATCCATTTGTAATTGAATAAGTGAGGTGAGAGCATTAAACAATCAAAGGGTCAACTACCAAATGTGAACAAGCAGTGCATTACACATTATAGTTATTGTAGCAGTAATTACCATTCAGTGATACATTTATAATGTTAAAAGTGCATTCACCAAAGGCATTCTTTGCTGAAAACTCACAGAATTAATGGAGACAGTGAAGGTCTGTTGTATATTTAAAAAAAAAAATTAAAATCCTTATTTTCTGCTCTTCTGTTCCATGTACTAAGCTTGTGCTAAATGTTCCCCTGATGTCTTTCATTGCAAGATGCAAAGTGCTGTCTAATGTGTGTTTTGTTTATTTGTGCAAACCCTGGAACTGCGAAGGGCAGTGCCATGAAATATTAAGAGACTTACCATCTGTTTGTGAGAAGATGTGAGGTGTGGCTCTACTCAAGGCTGAGTGCTCTGGAGTAGGAGGGAAGTTTTTATATTTACATTCCATATGGTACAAGCAAAATATGGCACACAGAGTATTTTTGTATGGCACCCACAAGGTAAAATCCTGGCTGTCCTGCAGTCCAGATTCTTTACTGCTTTCAGTGAGTGCAATTGTCAGTTTTTCATCTCAGCTATTAATTTATCTTAATTTTGGAAGGACTTACAACATTTGCATTTTAGCTACCATTATCACCTTTAACAAATTCTCTGAATTTTAAGTGTCCCATCAATAGGTCAGTAATTCACCAGGATTGTCAGAGGGTGAAAAAAGAGCAGTGGTGATGAGAGCAAAGACTCAGAAATACTCATTGGACACAGTGGCCAGCCTGTGTTGAAAAATTCTTGGTTTAAGTCTTCAAATGCAACCTGAATAAAACCATCCCATTTTTGTTAATGAAATGGAGGACAATGTCACTTTGTGTTTTGCTGTTTCAACACCTCTCTGCCAAAGGGAAGAGAAAGTACAGAAAGAATGAGAACACTGCACAGGGATCATAACCCTTAGGGAAGGAACCGAGGGGGATCTTGTGCTGCTATCTTTAATTATTGTTTGGCTTTCATGAAGGCAAATCAGCGAATCTGACTTCTTCTAGGTGATCATGAGATTTTGAATGTTGTGCTAACTCTGACTCTCTGAAGCTGTGGCACTGATGTGACCTCCAGGATCTCTTCAGCCTTCTCAGTAACTGATCACCTCGAAAATTGTTCCTCTTCTTTCCCTCAGTGCTTCCTGCAGGGATGAGGAAACACCTAAGTGGGGATTTACCAGGAAAACCTGCCCATGAGCTCTTTGCAGGACTTGGTTGATGGAATCAAGATTTTAACATTCACTGTTCCCAGCTTAGTTCATGGCACAATGTCCAGGCTGAATGAATAGGTTGATTCAAAGATATTACACCACAGTCAGGCCCAGAGGTTGTATCTTAATTTGAAAGAAAAGCACTGTTACACGTTTTTTATAGTCACAAGAGTATTTTTAAATTTAGATTTGAGTATTCTGGAGCAGGGCCTGTCTCTAACCACGTAGTTTACTTTACATGCTCCTCATCGCAGTGAGGATTCTGATTTATTCCCACTATTACCCTAATAAAAAATAATAAGAGCAATAAGGTGAAATAATGTGAAAATAGGGAGCAGAGGTTTTAGTCAGCAGTCTTTAAAAATCATGTCTTTCATGTTTTTAAATTCCATGCTGACAGTTTACCAAAGGAATGAGGGCAATTTACATTTTAAATCTTAGTTTACAAAATTGGTTTGGCTCATTAGAAACTTGTTGGGTTTTACACATTTGTCCCTTCTCCCTGCCTATTCTTCCCCCTATCTTATTCATTTTTAATCTTTGCATATAAATGCATGATGTTTCTATGCCAATAGTAGAGAAAACTGCTCTTAAACTCCTCATTACATTGGTATCTTGACACAGTCTTATCCTGCAACCTGTGGAAGAGATTTCACTGATTTTAGACTTATTTGTCAGTGTCCATTACCAAGCAACCTACAGGACTGCAGCTGCAGACAAATCAAATTTATACCCACTTCATTTTCCAACAGCATATTTGAGACTTTTATATCTTCCTGAAGCTTCCATTCTCATCAAAGATTTACATGGTGTGTTACCTGCTTTTCCTCTCTTTTTTTTTTGTCAGTTAATGGCTATTCATAATGCACATTTTATATGAAAAATTGTTCCATTATTATCCTTTTCTCCTGGACAATTTGAAAACAGGAAGGCAAAATGAACATTAAAAGCTTGAATTCTGACTTGCTCACAGATAAAGCTCAGTGTTTAGATTCTTCTGTGGGCTGCTTTCATTCCAGCTTGTATAGGCAGGCATAAATTAAGCCCTCTCTACATAACGGCCTATTTTCAATTCTGCTTTCATCTTCATGAAGGACAAACAACTTTATGTGTGAGGTTTCCTGCAAAGGTGCTGTTCAGACAGGATGTAAACATTTCATACCACAGGATATAAGAGGAAAGCAAGGTCAGCAAGAGGCACCATCCACACTGAACAGATTTTGGAGGTGCAGCTGCTGATGAGCTGCACGAGATTTGAGGGGCAGAGACTGCAGAGAGGCTGAGCAGGTGAGACCTGAGGTGCCTCTTCCTTAGCTTTTAGTTTAGATTGGGAGGGAGCTTAGAAATGAATTCTCTGGTTCCCTCCACTGATGGTGTTTTAGCTCAGCTTGTGCAAAAGGCTTGGAGGTAATGGCCTGAACTCATTTGAATGAAGGCAAACTGCAAGCCATGCTCGGGAGCTCACCTTTCATCCTTGAGCCCATCATGAGAGGGGAGCAAGAGCACAGTGCAGGTGTCAGGTCCCACTCACTGGCTTTGGCTCTGTGGCTCATCCAGCTCTCTGTGCTCCTGCTGCTCTAATCCCAACCCCACGGATCATGCCACTGGGAATAACTGTTTGTTCTCTTATTAAAGATGCACACTAGCTGGCAAGCATGGATTCCTTTCCTATTATTGAAGGGTTCCATAAAATGCATTAAAATTCCCTTAGGTCTGCAAAACTGTGCGTGAAGTTTTTCTACAATTATTCTAGAACTGCTAAGGTGATGACCATCTGTGCAGTAATTCAGCCTTTTCAAAAGTATTAAATAGGGCATTCATCTCTTCTGAGTTCCAAAAGCAGCCTGTTTTCAAGAGAGAGATTTTTCTTCTGATATTAAAAGGGCCATACTTTATCCAAAGCAGAAAGTAAATGCTTAATGTATTGCTGTTTATGTTCTTTTTATGTGAGTGTGTGAATATTTGTGTTGCTCTCCCTAATAGGAAGTCAAGAAAGTTGTTTGGGCATATAGGTTTCCTGTCAAATATACAAGACAAGTGATTATCAGAAAATAAGGCAAAACAGAGTATAAAAGTGAACAAGCAGTAAAATATGGGATTTTGTTAGGCAGAAACCTTGCAATGCATGAAAACTATTTCACTGAATGTCCAAGTCCTGTCTTTCTTTCCACTTGCCCATTTTTCATTTTTTTCTGGATTGATCTAGAGTAACTCAGGTGAAGGGACTGGGTGGAAGTTAAGGACTGAGAAGATATAGAAGAAAGCCTTCAGGATTGATTTGATTTGACAATATGATGAGTTTCTGCACTTGCTGTTGAAAACAGTGAGTAACAGTTGGGATTCTCCAGTTGTCAGAAGCTCTTTCAGCTACAGGATTTTGTCTGATTCCAGCATGATTTGCCACTCCTGGAATGAGGGTGATGAAGCATGAAACATGGCCAAGGTCACCTCTGGCCTTTGCTGCCTTGTCCCATACTGGTAGGAGCCTGCACTGGGACAGAGCAAAATGCTCCTTCTGTCTGTACAAAGCTCTTTGACTCTTACAAGTCTCCAGAATAATTTTAAATTCAGATCCTCAAATGAAAGGCAAATGTTCATCTGGCAGAAATTAATTAATGATGCCACTGAATTCTAGGAATCAAAAGCTAATTTTGTTACCAATTTTGCATCCTGGTGTGATTTCCCTGCCTTTCCCTGCTACATACATGGTCCATATCTGGTCTTCATAAAAAATCATAGCTTTTCTAAACCTGGAAGGTTAAAAATTAGGAAACTGTGTGGAAAAGTAGACATTGTTTTTTGCTGTTGGTTTTTACTGTATTATTAAAAATAAAGATGGATCTTTAGAGTGGAGATTTTAGCACTGGGTTTGCTCATGGGCTGTAGGAAGTGGTGAAGTTATTCCATATGATGATCAATTGTTTAAGTAGCTTGAATTTCAACAGCACTTAAAACTTGTACTCCCATGATTGACACTAATGATTCTGAAAGAGACACTATACTCTGTCAAGTGAGTAATCTGTTTTTTTAAAGAATTGCTTGAATACCTGTTTACGCCGTAGACTGTAACAGTGGGGGTGACATTATGACGATACAGCCAATAAATAAGACTGTTTCCTTTTTTTTTTAAAGTATCTGAAATACTTGCCAACAAAATCTGTCATACTGGCTGCAAGGAAATGGATATTCATGTGCCTGTAAAATTCTATAATGTCGAAGTCGTGGTTTTGGTTTAGCTGTCTCTAGCTTTTAATGATTGGAGTTGTTAGTACCTTAAATATTGCAGTGGGATAAGCTTCAGTGAACAAGAGATCAGACTATTATTGCTTATAGCTTCTATAATGCACTTCTAGAAGATATTTACTTCATTTCATGAACTGTTACTCCTTAACGAACTACTGGCTTGACCTGAGAGCATTTGGAACTTGTGGGAGTTTAAGCAAAGGAGGATTGGTCAATATGGTTGGCAATGTTTTGGGTATGTTGCTCCTCTTTGGAAGTGGATTAATCTAAATAACACAGAGTGGTCATTACTGGGGAAACAGTCCTGTGTGGAGTAATATGAGGGAATAGTGTAGAGACTTCAACTTTCAATTCCTGATCCACAGGAGCTTTCCATGGCAGAAAACACCAGCACTGTGTGATGGATTCCCACGGCATTTGTTGCCTCACCTGGTTCCTAGGGGTGAATGCAGTCAGGTACCCAGGCAGGTGCCCACCCTCTGCCATCTCCAGACTTTCCTTTTCCCTGGAGGCCCTCTGTGAGCGTGGTGCAGACCCAGTGATGGCAAACACAGATGTCCCTCTGTTCCCCATGGTTAATCTTGCGAGGTTGTAAAACCTCTGCTCCTGGCCAGGGCTTTCCATCGTGCAGAACTGGTAGGATTATGCATTGCTGCAGAATTTAACAGCAGAAATCTGCTGCCAGCATGAGGCAAAGATAACCAAGGCTGCCAGAGGTTGGAGGGTAATGCAGGAGTGTTGGTCTGAGCTGCTTTCTCAGCACAGCCTCCCAGAGCTGTCAGCACAAGGGTCTGCTCTCTGTAAAGACTCTTTCAGAAGGTCTCTTCATCCTGTGGGCACAGAAGAGGTAGGACAGGGGTGAAGGACCACCTCAGTTTTTACCTTGTATTTTCTCAGCTTTGTGGCTGTCACTCACAGCCCGCAGGGTTTCTGTTCCACCTCAGACCTGTGCTGCCTGTGATGGGAGCTGTGCAGGTTCACAGGGAAAGCTTTGCCCTCTGCCAGGGGAGGAGCTGCATTTCCCCCGTGTTTCACCAAGTGCAGATGGCACACTAAGGGCACAAGTGATTCTTTACGCAGTTCCCTTGATGTTCACTCTTCCCCAAATTTAGTTAATTAAAGGAAAAAAGAGGGAGAAGTTACATAATGCCTTTACTTGGGATTAAGAATGTTGAGTGCTTCTTTCTTAGACATAAACTGCAGGCTCTGCTTAAGCTATGATGCATCAGAAAAACAGATTTGATAAGATTACAGCAACTTCAAGCATCTGCTAGTCGTTGAAGTTTTTCAATTTCTCAGTAGTAATCTTTTGTTTAATGTTCTTCGTGTATCAAATCTCCTTAATTCCAGAAACCTTTAATCTGTGTATGTAATAAGACATTGCTGTTGAAGTGCCAAATGCTTTGTTTGCACATTTTTAAGTTTTAGGAATCTGTTAAAAATACCAGAATGTCCTTTGTAGAAGATTATTTAGATCATAGGCTCTATCGACTGGTGAAATTGTGTTTATCTTCACAATGAGAAAAGCAGGAGTTCTAAAGAAAAAGAAAGAAAACCACTGAAAAGGAGTCTCCTTCCACTCCAATCTCATTTGTTGAAAGAAAATGTATATTAATTAAAAATTTAGACACTTCATTTCTGTTGCAAGGCTCCTTGCAAAAGACAAATTATTTTATACATCTAGTATGTGTTGGAACTGACAGATGAGATTAATATGCTTCTTAAATTACCATTACCAAGGGTCAATTAATAAGTGAACTAACCTTGTGAAAGTCATTCTGAAAGACTAGTTACAGATCTGTAATAGTCCCTGTCAAATTACACTGAATTGAGAAAATGAGAAAGCTGTCAAATAAATACGATACCTACTAATTGCATTCTGCATAAGGTAAATGAGCTTTGGTGCTTGTTGGTGGAAGGAACAAGAAATAATTCTAAGAAATGTAAGCATTAATAATATACAAATTTGGAATAAAATTTACTTGAGGGAACATGAATGCACGGAAACCTCTCTTGGTAATGGGGAAATGAAGGTTCTTGGCAGTCAAAACACAGAGGATATGAAGGTTGAATGATCATTAGAGAAATATTTCTTAGGCTATTATATAGATTATTACCTTGGTAAATACAGAATTCACCTGTTTTTTGTTCTTTGAGGCACTTTTTATTTGGCTTCTGGATCTTTAGAGGTTAACTTACAAATACAAATTAAGGTTTCATTATGAGAAGGATTAAACCAACAATATTTGCTGCGTGATGGCAAAAAAGAACGCTGAATCTCTCTATGGGAAGGACTTTAGAAAACACTCAGCTCCAAACCTGCAGGCTGACCAAGTGTTGTGTTAGTCACTAATCTTATTTCCTGTGATCAGGTTATAAAACAGCAACAGGTATAAAAACATGATCACAGAAAACCACTCTGCATTTTTCCAGGAAATACTGAAGATTTAAGACACTTCCATCAATAAAACCAACCACTTTTGGGTAAAAATTGGATGTTCACAGCTATTGGCAACTGCAAATGTGTTTTTGCACTGTAGGTTTCAAGCTTTGCCCAATTCTAGGTTACCAGGATTTGTCTGTTAAATCATCCAGCCACGTCTGTTAATGAAAAAATATTTGATACAAATATTAAATACCACGAAAAAGCCAAAATTAGCTGCATGATGTGAATCTTGAAAAAGCAGCAAGTCAAACTTATTTGTGCAGCAAACTCCAGATTTGCTCTACAGCAGTAGTGGCCACTTGTGAGTTTGTTTTCTAATGATATGAGCTTAATAAATTTGGATATTTATAGAATTAAAATAGTAGTCATGCTATGGGATAGGATAAGCACACCAGCATGTGCTGCCATGAAGCCTTGAGCTGGAAATTACGATTTCCAGTGCTATTAATTTTTATAAGGGAGGTCAGAGTGTACCAGCAGTGCCATGTGACTGAAGGGATCAATCAGCACAGCTTCTCAACACTGGGCTCAAAAGCTAAAGGCTGAGATGTGCTCAATTGCAGCCTTTGAAGGGTAATTAGAAAAGATAAATGTGGTTCTGAAAATGAACCTGTTCAGAGAAAAAGGTTAAAGAACAAAAAAGATGTTTCCACAGATTTATTCAGTTCTGCTCTCTATGATCTTCTGCTAGGTAAAGCAGAACATGAAGCAGAAAAATAAACTTAATGCCACTATTCTTGGCTGTTGTTTCATCAGTGCTAGAACATTTTTATAACATTGAAAAACCTGTATAGATCAAGATTTTTTTAGTGAACAACTTCATTTTTGTTAGACTCTTACATGATATAATTTACCTGTTGTCAAACCAAGTTAAGTGACATAGTTTGGTGCTGTCATATTCTCCAGAACATGTCAGGATTTGATGAGCTATGAATGTTGTGTTTAGGAGTATACATTTTTAAAGGGTTTTTTTCCAACATTCTACTGAACACTCACTGAATCCTTCTCTGAATGTATTTTTTTTTCTGCAGGAAAATGTTCCTGTTATTCAATTTTGATTCCTTGCTGAAGAGAAAATCCATATTCATGTTTATTTTTTGACCTCTTAGTGAGAGATGAAGGTCTGATCACTTAAAATTCATTTCTTACAAGTATATTTTTCTGTGGATAAAACTTCCAATTTCTTTGAATTGTTTGGTATGAAGCTCGTTTATCTCTTGATAAAAAGCAATCCTTTCTAAGTGGTAGTGAAATCAGGGTCGTTGAGCAAAGCCAGAGCAGTCTCTGTCTGTCAGCTGCTGCTTGCAGAACACAGAGTGCCATCTATTGAACATTCCTGTGAGCCAGCAGCCCTGCCTTGGCAAGGAGGGGAGACAGTAAAACACTTCACATGTGTTAAATGTTAATAAAACATTTAACATCCAGAAAAATGATCGGCCCACTCGAGGTTTTACTGTGGTTGCTTTTGCTCCCGTTCCCTTCTTTGGTGCAAAATGGAACAAACAGAGGTTCTAAAATAATTCTTCTTGGCCTTCTTTAAGTCTGAAATGGTTTTGAGATCTTTCTGCCTTCCTAAGCAGACCTAATAATTTTAAGTTAGGGGTTTTTTTGCAGTTGATTTTGCTTTCCTTATAGAATCATAAAATCATTCATGTTCCTTTCAAACATGGATTTAGGTGCCTTTTGTTATTCCCATGCCAGGGGATTTACTTGGTACCATAACAGCAAACCTTTAGCTCTACAAAACACCTCAATTAAAACCACAATGCTTTACTCTTTTTGATAGGCTCCATGGGGTTGATGGATTGCTACTGATTTCAGCCCCAAAATCAAACTCTGGGGATCGATTGGACTGAGTTTCTCTGTGTGTTTTGCATCGAGGCAGCAAGTTACTTAATAGTGATAGATTTACAAATAGGTTACTCCACATAAAAGAAATTCTGTTATGTTTGAACCAGCAATATATCGATGAGAAGTGACCTTGCCAAGCCGAAGGAGAAGAAGGAGTTTTGGTGATGTAGCAGAACTGAGTGAGGAACTTTTATGCAATTTGCCACTAATTGTTTTATTGACCAGCAAAGTCCAATCATGGTGTTTGCTGTCTCTGTCAACTTAAAAACAAGAAGGTGACAGAGACAATGGAATGGAAACAGGACTGCACCTAGTCACAGAACAGAATCTGATGAATAAATCTCCTTTTCCTCTTTTTACACAGGATGTTGTGCAATAAGTTACTGTCTGCACTCAATGGGATTATTGCAATTACATTGGCAGAAATAGTGACACTTCCAAGCTATAATGAAATACATTTGAAACAAATCAAAAAACAAATCATACTGTGCTGTTAAAATACTTCCCTATTGCTTAAAAAAGTCCAGATTTTAGCACACAGGCACATTATTTTTAGAAACAATCTGCACTGGGATGTTAAATCACTTAATTGACATAGGGGACTGCACTCCTCAAGGGGAGTAATGGAGTAAAATCCCATGGGATGATTTTCCCTCCCACTTTGTGAATGCAATGCCACTTTGGGAATACATGCACCAAGGCTGAATAGTTTGGTCTGTGCAAGAAGTCTCTGTGTCGCTTTGGAGCATCAGCTTCAGAAATCTCTTCAAGGACTTCCTCTTCTAGGACATTTCAAATTTTAAAAAATTGCTGCACCCCAGTAGATTTTAACAGCTCAAAAGGATGCAAGATTTCTCCTCTTTTGGTATTTGTTTCTACTGTATGTTTGATTTTCCAATCTTGCCACAGAAAACCTCTTTGTTTGAAATTAGCTACCCTTATTTAATTGCTCTTACTTCATACTAGGACATAACTTATTTCTATTTTGCCTTTAATTCACCCCTGGTACTCTGTCAATGATTATCTCTGTGGCTTCCAAAGATACCTTTCTTGGGTTTTGGAGTTACAGTTTTGCAATAGGATAATCAAATGTTCCTACGACTCTTGCTGGGATGAGTTGTGGAATTTACTCCTTTTATGATCATTTTCTTTATGGCTACGTGAAAAAGGGTCTTGCTGATTGCTGTAGTTCAAAAAGGTTTTTCTCATTTGCAATTTTTGGTGCAAAGAGCCTTTAATGAATTTTGTGACTGACTATATCCAGGCTTTACTTTTTGCTGCAATAACTCTGACTTTCCAATTCTCTCTTTGCCAAATACATATTCCACATGGAAATTTTTTTTCCAGTCAACCCCACTGATGCAGCTTGATGCAAGCAGTGAAAAAATAAACATCTACCATGTAATTCTTGAAAAAAAAAGTTTTGGTTGTATTTTTGGACTCAAAATCCCATCTGTTAGTATTTGTGAATAGTAAAATTATTTGAGAAGAGTAAAAAAAGACAAAAGTTGACATTGTGAGAGTTAGAATTCAGAAAATTTTTCAGATAATGTTGCCAAAATTCGGAGTTTAGGAGAGGCATGAGGGAAATAAAAAACCTTAATCTCCGGAAACAAAATAAGTGTGGAACTGTGGCACAGATAAAGTCCTGAATGTTAGTGACAAATCAGCAAGTCAGAAATGTGTGGATTTGCTTTGAGATCTGATTTCATGAAAGTGCAGCACAGGAATTGCTGTTATGTTTTGTAAAACATCTTGAGAGCTCTCAGAATTAAGGGAAAGTGGTGGTGGAGCATAAAATTTACTGAGGAGATGCCTTCCTAACATGTTAAATGTGGTAAATTATGGTTGACTGAGATATTTAAAAATAAATAAATAAATCCAGTGAGGCATACTAGAACTGCAAATTACACCTTAAGATTAATAGTTTTATCAGGCAATGTTGTCATGAGAGCTGAAGACCAGTGAAGCATTTCAGAAAGTTCTTGTGTGAAATGTAAGCAAGGAAAATAAAAGAACATGAAATAAATTTTGTCTTTCGATGTGTCATTACAGAGCAGATGCTTGTTCATCCTTCAGGAATTACATTAGAACTCTTTGAGTACTCAGAAAAGACTCTGACTGTGTTAATTCACCTAATTTAAGACTTATTGACTAAATCTTCCTTTATTCAAAATTAATGTAAAGAGAAGGTCCAACATGTTGACAGTGGCAAAGACTTGGATAAGAGAGAAAGAAGAGGGAATTTGAAATGAGATTTTATTTTGGATCAGGCTGCATTTGGAATATCTTTCCACTACATCCATGTCTGCAAACTATTTTTCTTCTATAATAATGTGGAAACTGTTCAGATACTTTCTTTTTTCCATGTATGAAATATAGATCTTGTAGGAAAAAAACCACTGCACTGCTGGACTGAAACAGAGAAAGTAATCAGTGTGTGTGATCTGGGATGTGCTGATCTGTTTAGCTGCTCTTACCAGGAAGATCAGCTGTCTAAATTATAAAAATATCTGCCACAAACACTCTTTTGAAAAAAACCAAAAAACAGCTAGGCATAATGTGAAATTTAATAAAGCTGTCTGTAGACAAAATCAGCAAAAACTCCTTTAGTTTGGAATAACTGGGCAGGAAAAAGAGACTTTTGTTACCTCTGGTTCTTGTACATGGTCACAGCTGCTGAGGGCATGGAGTGCAGGAGGGGTGGGGATTCCAAGTGCTACCTCTGAACACTTCCAGTGTGTTTTTGATATATTTACCCACTCAGATGTCAAAATTCAACCTTCTTAATATAACAGCTTACAACCTCTGATGCTATTGCTGGAGATCAATAAGCTCACTGTCACTGCCGAATGTAACCAAACACACAGAGGGGAGTGAGTGCTGCAGGTGGTGCTTCCCACACCCCAAAGGTGCCAGCTTTGGCTCAGCAAACAGGCACCAAAGTGCCAGATGTTCACTAGCCAGGGGTGTGGGGAGGAAGGAGAGGGAGGTTCCATGGCAGGAGCATGGTCAAATGTCGCCCTGGATTTCAGCCTTCTGATCGTTTTGAAATTTGTTCTGATTGTTTTGAAAAGTTGCTCCAGAGTTCTCACTAAATTCTTTGGTAAACAAGGTGTTTTTTTGTAACTGTCTCTCTTGTTTTCATTCCATTCCTAATAGAAGAAGTTTTTGATGGACTTCTGTCCGAACCAATGGAGTTGGATAGGAGAAGATCTCACTATCCAGTCCACGAGGTTTCAATGATTAGTATAAAAACTGTGAAACATTAAACTTCCTTTCTTCTTCTTCTGCCACCTCCACCTGTGTGTGTGCTCATTTCATGCTCTCTAGCATCAGTCAAACAGGCAGGATCCAGTCGATAATGTGGGTGCACTGAGTAAAGGAGGGGCTGCCAGAGCATGGAAAAGAGTTATGAGGAGATTTAGCAGCAGAATAAAAATAAATATATACATAAAAATCATAAATAAACAAATGAATGATATGTAGATACATACACAGAACTCTTAACAGTTTATCATCCCATCCCATGCGCTGGAAAAGGGGCATGGCAGACTCCTTGTACCACATCCAATCCTTCACAGCCAAGACTCTCAGTGATGGGAGTTTTGCAGCTCTGAAGTGTGAATGGGTTTCTAGCACATGGCCCTTAAAATTTGTAGCATGGTCATCTCAATCCTGTAAGCAGAGACAAATAAATCTCATCCAGTGCTCTTTTTCTGGCTTCTGGAGACCAACCCTCAAAAAGGTCAAGTTTAGAAATGCTGTAGAATTGCATCTTACATTTATAAGACAAATGTATAAAGTATGGTGATGTCATTTTAAATTTGGAATAGCAGAGCAATTTTATTTAATTACAAAGCAAATTTTTCAGTAACTCCACCAGGAAAAGCTTGTCTCCAAAGTGTTTTCTTCATTGAAACTTGGATGCCAAGGACTCTTACTTCCCTCTAGGGTGGACTTTGAAGGAGTCCTGGCTGCCTCTGTCCACTGGAACCCTGACAGAGGATGAGCTGCCACCCCAGGAATGCTGACAGGGCTGGAAACTCAGGCTGCAAGGCAGCAGTGACCTGCAGGCCCTCCAGTCCAGCCTGTAAAATCCTCTGTACAAGTGCTCTTGTAACTGCTTCTTTTTTTACTTCAAAATGAGGAGACCTGGTCTGTTACATCTGTTCCAGCCTGGTATCAGCCTGAGTGATCCTTGACTTCCAAGACCTTTTCCTACTCATTTGCAGGAACAGATATTTTAAGCAATAATAACAAAGCCAAATGTATGTGTGTGTGATATACACCTGGCATTTGCACTGACCTTTATTTCTTATGCCTAAAGAAGTCACTTTTCTTGTCACAGATGCGTTTGAGATCTTGCATTTTAATCCTTGGTCTGATTAACTACAGGCTCTCTCTGACTTTGTTGCTTCTTGAATCCTTCCACGAGACGAAATCTGTTAAACTCTCTCCACTTCCTCCATGTTTGGAGTTATTTTTGAGCAGCCAGAATGGTGAGCAGTCTCAAATAATGCCAGGAGCTATTTAAAAGTGCAAAGCTATTTTTCAGTTTCTCTTTTGTAAGTGTCTTTGTTGTTTTTGTGGTGCAGCATAAGAGTCTAAAAACTCTGGCACAGCTTATATCTTAATCCTTTATTTCAGTCCTGCTTTGTCTCTTTTTGATTTCTTTAATATTTTTGTGGTGATTAGACTTGATTTCTTTGGTGCATCCTGATAGCTTCTCTCTCTCCCCCACCCCCACTGCCTTTCTGAGCAGAGCAACATGTGTTCCCTGGTGATATGGGAAGATTTTAATTAATATTTATATGATCATCCTTAATACTTTTGGTCTGTGTGAAGTACATGTGGCTCCTTGAAGAGCTGTGTTGCTCCACAGAGTTGAGGGATGTTCTCCTTTGTTCACTGAGGTTATTTTTGGAGTGGGCATTCTCATTTCAACCCCATAGATAATACTTAACAGGATGGAGGCTTCAGAAGTTATTTTAATTCGATTTTTGTAGCCATTTCAGAGATTCTTTGAGGCTTTCTGTTGTGAGGATCCATGAAATTATTTTCACTTGTGTTTTTATGTCTTTACAGATGTAGAATAGTCTGTAATGGGGGGAAAAGTGATACACTGAGATGAAACCTGGGTTTTCAAAGATCTTTTAAAGGTGTTTTGATTTTAATAGGACATATTATCCACTCTCATAAGGCACTTTGCAAAGTCCTACTGTGCACATGTTGGTAGCTTAATAACCTTTGTAAATCTAGTTTTACATCACTTGCTCAGCAAGAGATGGAATATTGCAATCGGTCTTGTGTGAGAGATCAAAAACCCAGATTCAAGCTTGATTTAAATTTTCTCTGGGCTGTGGCTTTGGTGAAGTCATTTCATCTCTGTCTCCCACCCTGTGCATATTTTATTTATGTGACTGATTCTCTTTTGAAACCCTCTGTTGCTGTTGGTTCCAACACTCCTATCATAATTAATCAGGATGGTTCCCGTTTGAGCACCTCACACCTCCTAAATGTCCATCCTAAAATGGGGATTTTGGGATGTTTGGAAGGTTCCCAAATGCACCCAGAGGCTGTGGGGAAGCTCTGTGAGGGTGCCAGGAGCATCTCCTGCCCAGCCACGCTCCCATCCCTGCTGCCCACAGTGGGGTTGGGCTTTCCTGCCCAACAGAAGAGAGAATTCTGTGATAATGTCAGAGTTTTCCCTTCTCTGCTCCCAATTCCTTTGCTCCCTGTGACTTTTTGCATCACTCACCATTAAACCCAGTTTTCTCTCATGCAATCTGAGCGTTCAGTGTGGTGTCCTAGAAAGTGATATTTCTCAGAGGGACTGGGCTTAAGGGATACATCCAGGGCAAAAGATGGGCTGGAGCTTTGGGAAATGGCTGGTTACTCGTGTTTGATATTATATAGAACCTCAAATGTTCTGTGAATGTCACAAGGCAGCTTTGCAAAGAATTGTTTAATCCAAATATTTAAACATTAAAAATAGGAAGCCTTAAAATAGTCACAAGAACTCACAAGTCTATCTTGTCTTCTCCAAACTGACCTAAAACCCTCCTGAAAATATCAATTACTGCTTGCTGACCAGCTTTACAACTTAAAAACCAGCCTCAGGAATAGGTGGTAGAAATATGATAAAGTTATCCACTTTGTGGTTTTATTTTTTCACCTGACATACAGGAAAGCTGCTAAAAAATCCCAAATTGTTTATTTTATATTTTAATGAGATGAATACATCAAAATAATTTTTGGCATTGAGTTTAGTTTGCAGAAAAGCCAGAGTTCATTCTGGTATAAGCTTTCTCTGAGTATGTATTTAATGTATTTTTTCCACTGTTTATGCCCTCATTCTTTATAGTTTTGGGGTTTTTTGTTGTCCCTCTCTGATTTTTTCATGGGAAAGGGGCTATTTTACACTCAGGGCACAGAAAAATGTTCAGGCTTTAAGCTGTACTAGAAAACTGCAGCTTTTTTAGCAATATTGTGATTCAGAGACACAGCTGGGGGAGAAAATGCATTTCCCATGACACCAATGGTGGCACAGAATATACATTCAATTAGATAATGAATCCATAATTGCTTCATTTAGAGCTATGGAGCAGCTTAATTTATTAAAACAAAAAAAAATTATTAAATGTATAGCATTTCAGCTTCGTTTTGCAGCAATGAGCATATTCCACTGACAGCATTTTCTAGGATATTGTGACTTTCCTATTGCCAGTGCCAGGTTTTCCAGTGGAAAAAAGAAACAGGAGCTACAGGTACAAGGAGCTTTTGGAGCTGGCCTGTGCTGAATGTAAACAAGGAAATGTTCTTGTGCTTCGTCCTTCAAGGGAAGGATGAACAATATTTTACTGCACAAAAAACTAATGTGGAAAATGCACAGAAATTTATTGTTTAATTAAATTTAATTAAGGCTCTAGGATTTTTTTTTTACTTGGGCTGGTGTTATTTAATGAAAAAAACAGTTGAAATAACACGGGAATGTTGATTTGAGAGTCACATACACATAAACCCCCTTGTTGACAGGTTCAGATGCAACTTTGGAAAAGTAAATGGTCCTTTTTAGTCAAAACTGTATAAACTTGGCAGAAGTTATGCTGTGTTATGCTTCATAAATTAAAATATGGTGTAGACCCTGACCTTTCAGTCTACTGATGTGACTTATTATTAAAATATTAAGACCAATACCTTAAAAACCAGAGATAAAAGCACATATTTGACTGTTTATAATATTCAATTCTTTTTCTTTTCATAAAATTTCTATTAATGTGTCTACAAACCTTTGCATCTGAAGTGATCAAAGAAGATGAAGTGAGTCTTACTGAAGAATTCATCCCTGTCACTTTGGAGAGATAAGAGCCTTGGGCTTGTTTTAAAAATTTTGTTTAATTACTGCACACAGTTAAGAGATGTGCTAGGAAAATAAGAACTATGTAATAATTAATTCTTGAGATGGATGCACTAGCAGGATAAAGCCTGTGGAAGATATTCCTGGGGTACTTAAATGGTTAATTAATCCCTTTCCTCCTTGGCTCTGAGTCTGAATGCCAGGTTAAGTGCTCTAATTGCAGATAATGATGCTGATTTTTGCCATCACCTGCTCAGTTGTGCTGTGGTGGTCGATACTCCACCAGCAAGGGTCTGAGACACAATTACATTTACCTCTGAGAAACAGAATATTTTTGTTTTGCATCCTCTCCCTCCACCTCTTATGGAAAATATAACAATTAGCTCATGTTTCATTCATATGCTTAAATCAGGAAAATTCAATTGTAATTAGTTCATCTTTGTCTGAATTATTGTCTTCTCTGGGTTGTGTTAGGTAATTGCATAAAATTTTTACTACAACCTTTCACTATAAAGAGAATTACTTTACTACTTTTTGTGACTCAGAGGAGGCCAAATTTTCTGTTCTTACCAGGAAATTGCCTGTACGAAAGATCCATAAATCCATTGCCTTTCCTTACAGTCAGTCCACACTTAAAAATTGATGATAAATAAACCCAACAAGTATTCTCAATAATTGATCTGATCAATAAATAAATCCAGCAGTGATTAGAGTAGCTGAGGTGGGGCAGGTGGTGGTGTAGCAGTCTCTTGGATGGTACAGTGCTCAAGCAGGGGATGAGGAAAAAGTGGAAAAACCATCTGTATCAAATGGAAAAATTCTGTGAGAAACATTCCTATGGGCAACAAATTGGAAATTAAAATTAGATGGCAGGTAATGACTAAATAGCCTGTCTTAGGCTTTGAAGATAATTAAGCACTAAAAGATATTCCAGATTTACTTATGAAAATCTCCAAATTTATGATGTAATTTTATGTGGGCCATTGGCTGGCTGGCTGCAAAGTGAAAATAGACATTTATATGCAGAGAAGGAAGGTGGCTCTCCAGAATCATTTCACCAAAAGCAATAAATGAGTGAAAACAACCCTTCTGTGAAGAGAAACCTTTGAAATTACTTGAAGTAATGGTAAGAACAAGACTGGTTATCTTTTCATGTAAATGTTATTGCTGACTGCAGAGTAGAAAGGATTCAAGACTATTTAAAATAAAGCAGAAAGCTTAAAATGAGCAACTTTGAATAAACTTAACTTCTGATGAGATCATTGTATTTGGCTTTGGATATGCTGAGGGAAATTGGATGGGAAGTCTAGAAATAATCCATTTTGAGGAGGTGGACGGTTCAGTAGGGGTTTTCTAGGTAGGATAAAATCCATTACTGCCTGCAGTTTGGAGGTTTATATTGCTTTCCCCTGTTCCATTGCTGTGCCTAATTTAATCGGTGTTTCTGAGCTATATCAGAGGCACCAGTCAAAGTCTGCTTTGGATCTGATCATGGAGCTTTGTGCTGTGAGGTGCAAAATTTCTCCTAAAGCCTTGATTATCCCTTGTAGTTTGCATGTACATTTTTGTCAAAAATGAAGTTGGGATTTAGCCTCAAGAGTTCCTGAAAATCACTGGTTAGATTATGATGAACATAACTTCATCATTATCATTGAATCATGGATGGTTTGGGTTGGAAGGATCCATCTAGTTTATTGTATGAACCATGAACATAATTCCATAACTTTTAAGTTGCAGCATTGAAAGCATCAGTTTTTCCCAAAATAAACAGCTACAGAACTCTGCAGGTTGTCTTTTCCAATTTGTCCAAATCTGTTTTTATTCTTAGCACTTGTCCTTGGAGCTGTATTGTTACAGTCAGGTAGAAACTTAGACACTTTCTGAATGTGCCTTTACAATTTCTTGTTATCAAAAGAATTAATTCTGTATCTTTCTTACATCAGTCAGGTTTTACATTAAAACCAGAAAGTCTTTCTTGCCTTCTGCATGGAAAGACTGAAATGTCACAGTTCTGTTAGTTAGGACAATCTAATTTTCCACCTGGTTTTATTTACAGCCTGTTCAAAGTGCCAATATTATCTTTTACTTGGGTGCTTTTCTCACTTGCTTTTGTTGGGTTTTTGGAAATAACAATATACTTCTGTTGTTATTTTGTGAGCAGATTTTTTAAATTTTTTTTGTTGTTGTTGTTTTTTGTTTTTTCATGGGGAAGCAAGACAAAATATCTGACAGCTTCTTTCACAAACTGGTTATATAAAGATAAATGGTCATAACTTTAGTGCTGCAGACTTTTATTTTGAAAACATTGTAGAAGAATGGGTTTAAGAGTAGCTGGTGAGTTAACTCAATGCTTAGGACAGACTTGAAAATTACTGTATAAAGATTAATAATATAAAGTCCTCAGTCATCTTAAAAAAATGAAGAGATCATGTAACAGTTCCTACAGAGCTGTCATGCCAAATTTGTTGGACAGTTGCTCCCAGATTCAGTGGACTTGGCAAAGATAAAGTAAATCTATTTCAGTTGTTAATAAGAATCTCTTATTCTCTTCCTTAATCTGTGCAAGCCTGAGAAAAAAACCCCAAAAACTAGTGTTAGATCAGCCTTTGTTTTAAATGACTTACAATTTTGATAAAGCAGCTGAAGTTTTTTAAATTTAGCAAAGCCTTTGTTCTTTCCAGTGAACAGCACAGTCACTTGATACTGAGAGATAGATTAAGAGCAAATTATCTTGAATTTGAAAATTAATTTGCAGGAATTTCACAGAGAAATATCGCTCTTCTTTCACTTGCCAAAGCAATTAACATAGTTTTGATGAGTCAGTTTTTACCATGATAAAGTGTCCAGCTCTGGAGTCCTCAGCAGACAAAGTACATGGATATGTGGGTCCAGAGAAGGCCACAAGAATGAACAGAGGGCTGGAACACCTCTCCTGTAAGAACAAGCTGAGAGAGTTGGGGTCTTCAGCCCAGAGAAGAAAAGGCTCCAGGAAGAGCTTAGAGGGTTGGGGATAAACATTTAACAGGGCCTGTTTGATAGGACAAAGAGTAATGGTTTTGAAGTAAAAGAGGATGGATTTAGTTCAGATATAAGGAAAAGAAAATTACAACAAGGGTGATAAAACACTGTCATGGGTTGCCCAGAAGGGTGGTGGCTGCCCTGTCCCTGGAAACATTCAAGGCAAGGTTGGATGGGACTTGGAGCAACCTGATCCAGTGGAAGGTGTCCCTGCCCATGGCAGGGGGCTGAACTATAAACGTCCCTTCCAAGACAAACTATTTAATGCTTCCTTTTGTCAGCGGTTTCCAACTGTAGCTAAAACCTTATCTGACTTTAATGGAGGTCAGGAATGGAACTGCTTTTCCCTTCCCATTCCCCATCACATCCCATGCCATCAAGGATTCCTGCATTGACTTTGGAGATCAGAGGTGAACACACCTGGAAGCTGAAGGGGCAGTGGCCCCCAGAGAGGTCCAGCTGTGCCAATGCTATGGGAAGCATTCCAATCAGAATATTTGCCTGCCTTTAAGTTGTTAAGCCATATAATAAAAAATAAGGCTTAGGAAAGTCTTGCAAGAACAATTCCCAGACAAGTGAGGATAAGCAGTGAGTAGATGTTAAAATGGACTGTGACATTATTTACAAACAGTGCCTCTAAGTAGGCATCTCACAACAAATTCTCCTACTCACACCCAACACATTGAATTAAAGAAGTGGAAGGTATTTATAAGCATAACAAAACACAGAGAGAGGTGATAATAAGACATCCATTTTAATAAGGAATTAGGATTCTGACCTATTTCTTTCCCAGTAGGGTTTATCACTAAGTTATAAATAACTTACAGGTATAAGACAGGGCAATGAAGAATAAATTAACAGTATAAACAAAATGCTCAGAGACTTCCAGCCCCTGCTGGCACCACTTTCTCAGGGAAAGACTGGGCGAGAGTGATATTAGTGTCTGAGCTCAGGTTCATTTTCTGGCTGGCTTAACTCCATTAAAGAGTTGAGTCTGGGGATGGGAGGGCAGGTGAGAATGATAGTGGTGTCTCAGACATGTTTATTGCTGTATTTTATTGATTTCTTGTGAGGGGAGAGAGCTGCAGGTATAGCACACAGCTGCAATCTAAATTGATTTATTTGTTGTTTAAGAAGTTTTGGTGTGGTTCGCCCTGGTGACTCATTGGGACTTTGCACTGCACATGGTTTGGAGGGTTGAGATGTACAACAGGATCTTTCTCTCCAGTTTTTGGAAGTAAAGTCCTAAATAAATGTTCACCTGCATCTGTCATCTTTGTGTTCCACAGGTGATGTGAGTGTGTGCTTGTTTGAGACTACAAATGTCCTTCTATCCTTCTATAACTTATTAGAAAACCCAGAGAACTCTGAAAATGGCCTAACAAACACTTCATGCCATCAACGTTGAGAAAATGTCTAAATGCCTACAGCATTCCTGCTTTTTTTGTTTTGTTATGTTTTCTGTTTGTTTTAAAAAGGTTTTTAAGTGAGCATTAATGTCAATTCTACCATGATAGTTCTATGTGTATCCACAGGAAATGTTCTTGATAAAAGTAAAGAATCAAATTCTAACTATATCTTCACGTGACTTGTATCAAATTTGCAAGGGGTCTTGGTTTTTTGTGCTTTTTTTAAGCTCTAATCTATTCATTCTTTGGGCAATATGGCATTTTCAAGCTGCTAAGGGGTATCTCAGTTTGAATGTGCATCTGTCTTTCTCTTTTGCTTAGAGGAGAAATCTGCTCTGAGCCTGGTCCAAAAGCTTGGGCTGCAAGTGATGTCTCTGGCGGGGTCTGGCTACAGCAACACTGATCAGAGCTATTTCCTTACTCCCTGCTCACTGCTGCTCTGAACTCATGACTTTACTCCTTTTTCCGTTCTCACAGCTGGAAGTTGAGGTGGTGGATATGAACGGGAAAACCATCGATGGCCCAGTCCGCCTGGACATCGCCGTCATTGACCAAAACGACAACAGGCCCATGTTCAAAGAGGGCCCCTACGTTGGGCACGTCATGGAGGGATCTGCCACAGGTGAGCCCATGCCAGTCACAGCTCAGTAAATAGTGCCTGAACAAATCCTCTTTTGATAATCGTATTATTATCACACTGTACGAGTTTCCTCGCTGATTTTATGGCTCACTGAATTCTTCCACTGCAAAAAAAAGGAGGCGGCAGCAGAACAGTTTTAGGACAGCAGGTGATGATTCTTGCAGAAGAGTTGGGTCTCTGCACTAAAAAAAAACAAAAAGGACAAAAAAAGAGAAACTATTTGCAAATAAGAGCTTTGATTTAGGTTCATATTTTTTATTCATCTCTGCAATCAACAAAGACAACCCCTAGGATATGATCAAAATTCAAACCAAGCAATATGTACAATCTCTGTGCAGAGTGGGAATTCCACCTTTTTTTCTGGAAGTTTAGTTACTGGAAGGGTTATTTTTATTTGTTTATATGTCATGAGTCTAGTAAATAATACAGATAGACGGAAAGCCCATTATGAATAAAGGGACACTGTAGGGCAGATGGAAATACTGAACAATGCTGATAAATAGTTGTTGTAAATGCAGATACAACAATTACAACTAAACCACATTGATAATTAAAGTTAGTAGTGAAAATGTTCTGATTTAATTTCCTGTTGATTTTGTCTGATGAGGAAACTCTATAAAAATAAGTTATTGTTCCAAATTTTAATGTGGGTACAGCCATCCAAGTTAAACCCTTCCCTTATATCATGTAAGCTTTCAGGTGAATTTTGCATTTTCATTTAGAGTTCTACATGTTTAAAAACCTGTGGGTATGAAATGCATTACGAGCTGCTCCTTCAACAGATTAAAATTTTGAGGTAAATGTTTATTTACCTCACTTGTGGCAAGCAGGTAATGAAGATATTGATGATATTTCAGTCAAACAAGAAATGTGTTTCATATTTGAGAGTATAGCTGCCAGTGGAACAATCATTCCTGTTGTAGGTCTCTAGTACATTTTTTTACTGGCAATTCTCTATTTTTATTATCCATAAATTAGCCTTGTTTTTCCTTTTTTTACACTCCTTACATTGAATTTTATATTTCTGATTCAGTAGAGATGTTTCTCAGCCCAACTTCCAGTGAATTCTTCTGTAATAGTTTCATCCATTTTCTCCTATTGCCTTTTTGTATTGACCCAGGCATCATTTAGCATTTTGATTGTCTTTCCCGTTAGCCAAAGTTTGAATAATTTTTCTCAACTTTCCTTTCCTTACCCTCCCTCCCTTCCCTCCAGGTATTCATCACATTAAACTTCATAACCTCATTTGCCTGGTGTCAAGAACACCAATGCTTGCAGAATTACTTTGTGCACAATTGAAGCTGTAGAATCAGGGCTGGCTGGAATCAGTCACATCTCTCTATGCAGATGGCACCCACTCAGCCAAGATTTCCTGGTGTTTACATCTGTTTTCCATAGTTCTTCACAACTTATGGCACATATCTTCAAATTATTCATCAGGCTCTGCTATTTTATCACAGAGATTATCAGAGAATATTCGGAGCTGGAAGGGTCCCACCAGCTGTCATGCTGTTCCAAATCAAAGGTTGCACTGCACAGCTTGATAGAAATCGGGCTGTGTTTGCATGTGAGATTCCTGAGTCCTTCCCTTTGGATTACAATTGTGCTGCATTTCATTTTTAAAGCTGAAAAAGGAGGGCTTTGCATTGGATGCATAACCTTGTTTCTTGTCACAGCCACCTTCAGCTTCGTTCAAGCTCTGAATCAAACCCACTCACCGAATTCTGCTAAAAATAAAAAATGCTCAGAAAGGTATCTTGGGTTTGTCTTGATGTTCCCTGGGTCAAAGAGTAAATGTCCATGGATTCCAAAATTTCCCTGAGCTATGCATAATTATGTAGAGAAAAATGCAAATATACTGGACTGTGGAACTCATCTGAAGAATTTTGGGGCCTTTTTAAAGCATTCATATGGTATTTTCTTACTTGGAATTATTCTTTACAGGGCTCCTGTGTGTTTTCCTGTTAGGCCATAATTTTATCAGTCACAAACCCACTGGAATTCTCTAGTGATTTTCCACTCATTTATTGACTCTAAACTTAGGTGTTGTCTATTCATCAGGAATAACAGTGAATTACTGATAAATAAATCTTGGAACATCAAAAATATAAGTATATAAATCTCAGTTTTAAAACCAAAATTATTAGATTTCCTCCCTTCCTCTAAGATACATTTCCCAGCTTTTTATTGTTTTACAAAGTGACTTTTTTTCCCTTAATGATTTGAAGGTTAATTCCTTAATTAGGGAACAACACAGAAATTGCAGTGAAATGTTGTGCCACCCTTTTAAGAATCCTCTTTTGTCTGCCATTGGAGACTGGTATAAATCCACCAAAACTGAGGAAAACATGGAAACAGTCTGTGATTTCTGTATTTACCTAATCTGTCTATGAATAATTAAAGAGCCTTTTGAGCAGAGTCCCAGTGAGGATGGTTTGGATGGTGTTTAAATAGATTTTTTATGTCACCAAGGCCATTCATGTTTTTTGTGTGTGTGATTTTTAAACTCATGGTAAACATCAGTGGTTATTTGGACACCTACAATTTATGTACCCTCACATTTCTGGAGAGGCAAATACCTGCCTATAATTACTGAGAATATATAAAGTGAATTACAATGAGTACTCATCTGAATTTCAAGCTAGGGCTTGCCAGATCTTATAATTAATGATAAAAATATGTGACTGTTAGGTGGTATTGCTACAGATTTCTTTCTTGATGTATCGTTCCTAGGGAAATTTAATAATATAGTTAGTTACAGTAAATTAGCTCTTTTCAGGGAAAATTGTCATGGTTCTGAAAATAACCCAGAGTCAAATCCTAACAAAAGTACACTCAAATATGTGCTCAAAGTGACCACAGATGTGCTGAAACTCCTATTAGATCTTCTCCTGGAGGAACTGCAAACTTGGAGGCTATTTATTACAAATAAATGAATTGCAAGACCAGTAGAAACGGTTTAAAGACAGAAGAACCAGTTTGATTTGTTGTTTTTTATTTATGCCAGCTCTCATTTCTGTATGAGGCTGCAGTCAGCACATATGTACCAGGAAAATAATGGTTGAGCCTGGTTCAGTGACACTGATGGCAATTTTTGGACTGACTGTAATGGGTTTTGTGTTCGCCGTGCTGCTGATTTCTCATGTTTTTGTTTTCTGAGTTATGACCCAGTTTATTTCCTGTAGATCTCAGATTTTTCCAGCTGCCAGCTCAAGGGTTGAGGATCTGTGTCTTGCAGCAGCCTCACCTCAGCACATTAATGGGGGTGACTCCAATCCCATGGATTCCATGGGCAGGCAGAAACATTTGGATGTCTCACTCTTTAAAGGCTGCAAAGTGGAGGAGGCTTAAATGAACTTGGCAGCCACCTAATTTCTCTTGCTGGAGGCACTTAACAGAAATTATTTTAAACATATTTGACCTTATGTGACTTACAATAATATGCTGCAAACCCAGTGGGGTAAAATCTTAACTGCAGTGCTTTTGCAAAACAGCTTGAGAATTGCATTTTGAAAAGGAACTTATTTTCTGTGCTGCACAATAGCCTGGATCCATTGCATTCCAGCCAAGGAGCCTGGACTGACAGATGTCTATAAATAATTGCTGGAAATAAAGGGACACTTGGAGACATTTAGAGAGGAAACAGAAGGAATTAAGAAGAATAGCCTAGAGGGTTCTTCAGTATCATAAAAAAGTAATTTGCAGAGATGGATACAGCATGGGGAAGGGGCTGAGTGTCATTGGTAGCTCTGTGCTGGAAAATCAAGCAGCAGTTCAGGTAAATGACAACTGGTGCTGAAGTGGTGCCTTTTTATCAGGAACAACCTGCCAGGATGGTTGGTTTGTTGTTTTTTTTATACTTAACCTAACAAGTTTAGTACATCAATTAATAGAAATGGGATTGTATGTGATAGATGGAGTCAAAACAGTCCAGGAAAGGGAAACAACAGGCAGGCTGGTCTAGCAAAATGGCAAAAATAAATATGGCATCATTGACTTTTACACACCTGCTACCAGCTTTGATACATTTCATATATTGTGGCACTGTTTTCCACATCTATTTGTTCCTTGCAATCCTTGCTGGCCTGTGGCAGAAGAAAGTTACCAAAGCTGCAAAATGAATAAAATTGCATTGAATTTGGTGAAGTCTCAAAGCTTTCTTCTTTCTTTTGCTCTATAAATCCCATGGGACAGAGGTAAATCAAACAAGGTGTTTTTACAAGTTGACTTTTTGATGAAATATTAAAAATAAAATTCGAAAAAAATCACAAAGGGCCATTATAAAAGGATAATAAAGGGTATAATATTTTTTATCGAGGTAAAAGTAGAATCTGGTGTTTTCCAGTCTTCTGATCCTGCCTGCACCAGGGTTAAGGTGACACCTGAGTCTTTTCGTCACAGTAATTCCTGTGTTCTGCATAAGTGTTTATTTGTTGATGTTTTATTGAGTCGGGGTTTTTGCAGCAGAAAACTTGGAATTATCTGTAGATCTGACCTGCAAAGCAGAAATATCAGTAAATTCATCTCAAAACTATCTCAAAATTAAATGTTTGAACCTGACGTTTTTGATCCAGAGCAGTGTCACTCGCAGCAATACTTTGATTTAGAGGAGATTTGAAATGTCAAATGTTACATATTTAATTATGAAACTTACTGCTCTGAGCTCTTGCAGAAAAAAAATTAGAATAAATTGGAATGAAAATGTGGATAAGGAAGTCTCTGAATCAAAGGAAGCAAAGGAATACACAAAACTCCTTTATTTGTTAAAAGCAGCCTGTTTCACAGCTTCTCCCCTGTCCTGCCTACTGGGGGTGGGATGCTCAGCTTTGGGTGCAACTCAGCAGAGCAGTTTCTAGGTTCATTTGCTTCCAGATGTGTGCAGTTCTGGGCAAACTTGAAAACTTGCTGATGGCAAACTTTCAGCCATCCTTTCTTGGCATGAATCATCTGCATTTCAACAAAACTCCACTCGCTGCCTCGAAATCCTTTGTAATCTGCCCTGTAAATGTAACGGATGTGAACTAGGTAGAAACATCTGTAATATCAATATTTAAATTTCCAAGCAGAAGCCAAGCAGAAGCCAGGCTAATTATGCACAGCTGCTTTGTATATCCCAGTAGGAAATTTTTCTCAGATCTGTGTGGAATAAAATACAGCTGTATATGAATATGGTTACTGTGTATATATACATAGATTTTTAAATATATATATATATCTATCTAATGTGCATATACTGCAGAGAGATGAGCATATATAGACACAAATATTATCTGATCTTTTAGTAGGGATTCTGGTAGGTTTTATTTACTATGTATGTACATGATGGAAAGCAAATATATGAATTTACCAATAATATATTTTATTATGGCAGGCAAAGCTGTACATCCACTGTAATCTGCTTATTGGAAATTAAAAGGAATAAACCATTAAAGCACTACCAAGTAATTAAGAGGTTCCCAGGAATGCAAGTGTGGTTAAAAGAGTGCGTTTGGAGGAGATGGAAATAATCTCATGTGTAGCAGTTGGCATTTCACTCAGCCTGGGTCTGTGATGGGGGTCTCTGGGAGCAGGAGGCTGCAGCCCCCTCTGGGCTTTAATTAGTCTTTATTTCCAGCAGAAAGAGGTTAAACCTGGGAGAGGCTCCAGACCAGCTTAGGTGCACAGGTGGAATTCCTGGCCTGCCTGGGAGCACAGGAAATGAGTCACCCTCTTCAGTCCCAGGCAGAAAACTCCCTTTGCCTTTCTGCACAAGTGATTTGTGTGCTCACTGTCCCTCCACCTAAAGTGAGTTTTCTTCTGCTTTTCGGTGGTTGCTCACAAGATACACCAAAAATCAGCCAGATCAGTTTTAATGCCTGATGTTAAAGGTTGGAAAAGCATTGTGGTCTCTCTACCTTGGGTAATTTACATGGAGAAGAGCTCACACTTCCACGCACAGAGCAGGGGAAGCAGTGATGGTTGGAGCTTTTGGCTCCTTTTCCATTATAGCCCAGGTTCATGAAATAAAAATAAGCATGTTTGTTAATTACAGAACAAATGCATTTTTTAAAAAAATGCTGCAGTTCTTGCTGGGTACTGGATCACAAGGTCTCAAATGAATTTGTGTAATTCGGGATGTGGAAATTTATGCACTAATTTACCTACCAGTGGCTTTTGCACCTGCTTTGTGCATCTCCCTCTGTCCTCTCAGAAAAGAGAGGGATGAGCTGTAAAGCTCCAAGCACTTTGGACTCATGAGATAAACTCACCCATGTAATTAATAAATTGAAAAATCCTGCAGTCCCAGGAAACAATTTCCTGGAAAAACTCGTGGCTGTGTGGCAGACTGCAGGGAGGGAGAGTGCTGCAGCCCTCTGGGCAGGCTTTATTAGTGATATAAACCCTCAGTTTGTGTTTATGTACTTCTAAATCACCCTTTGTGGGTATTGCCTTGCCATCACCTCTCTGCAGGCCAGCAACCCCACAGGCTCTACAGGAGTCAGGGGCCTGGCAGCATCCACACCACTGTATTTCATGTGGACCCTTTAAAAGTGCACAAAAAGGGTGATAAATCCCCAGAACCTGCAATCATGTGTCATAAATGGGTGATATGATTTGAGGCTGGTGGCAGGGACGCAGCAATTGAAGCCCCAGGCTCTGAGCTGGGTGTAAATCCCAGGGCTGTGTCACCAGGGGCAGTGGCTGAGGGACAATGTCCCCTCTGACA
The DNA here is from genome assembly GCA_013400515.1 of Erpornis zantholeuca. Lineage (NCBI taxonomy): Eukaryota > Metazoa > Chordata > Aves > Passeriformes > Timaliidae > Erpornis > Erpornis zantholeuca. The sequence goes on along the minus strand of VZTN01011113.1, from coordinate 463,418 downwards.
GCAGGGCCCTGCTGTGCCACTGCTCCACCTGCCAAAGGAAAAAACCCAATAAATTGTCAGTGCAAGCAGGATTTGCCTCAGTGTTCATTGCCAGCATGGGGCAATAGACAGATCCATCCTACTTTTATTGTGGGAGAGGTTCAGGGCTGAATGGAAAACTCAGCACTGCAGCATTGGTGATTCCCTTGCAGGTTAACCTGGTTAGCTTCCACAATTTTATTTGAAAGGCATTATCAGATAGGTGGTGTTGTTAAAATCAAAACCAATAAAAAGGAGAAGCGAGATGTTGTTTTTAAATTGTAGGTGCAGGTTTTTCTCTACTTTTTTTCCTCTCATTTCTCTCTTTATTTCATGCCCTCACAATTCTTCTTTCCCCACCATTAAATATAGAGCTTGGGGTTTAAATTGCAGTCTGTAATCCCATGAAGTCAAAAAAGAGTTGCACATCACCCTCAGAAGAGTGAAAGCAATTGCAATAGGAAAGGAAACCTTAGTGAGAATGACCCCACAGTAATCTATTTTTGCAGCATGAGAAGTTTGTGGTATTTTATAGAAATATTCAAAATAGTTCACTTGGCTTTCAGACATCGAGCACAACTTCTAGAAAAAAGCACTCTTTGACTTCTTCATTCAGATCACATCTGTTAAGTACAGAAAATGTCACCTTTGCACATCACTATTCATTTCCACACACAGTTGCTCTATTTCTGTGTAGCAGCTTTCCATGGCTGTCCACCAGAAATTACATTTAATTTTAGAAATCAAGCCCTCCTGGTGAGCACCACTAACATACTCAAAAGTAAGTAAGAGAAGCTTTTTTGAGATGACACATTTGTACCTGAAGAATTTCCTGGTAATGTTGAAAAGGTTATTATTTGCTTTCTTGTGGAGGGACAGGGGGAAAGGTGCTGTCAGCTGGTGCTGAGTTAGGATCACACTTGGGGAATGTGATAGACAGGCTGAAGGTGAGATCTCACAGCTCCTGCTTACAATCCATCTTCTGCTGGGACATGTTGGAAACTCCAGCAGAAAGGAATTTTGAATGTGGTTCCAAGACAATATTAACAGATACATATTCAAGAGAGTGATTTTTGGGAACATCAATGCAGCTCAGCATTGCTATGATTTAAGCACAGAGTTTAAATATATTAAATAAATGGAATATTCTTTTAATGGCAATGACCTGATTCCAGTTCCCTGGTTTCAGTTTTGTAAAACTCAATGCTATGAAGGCAAATAAATTTTTATTCCAAAGTAAAAGTAGAAAACAACTTGGATAAAGAATTTTAACCGATTTTTCTTCAGCCCTTACTTATTATACTTAAAAACCTCTTGTAGTTTGAAAATGGAAAGTCCTGTGTGCTAAGATTTATGTTGGTGACAAGAGTGGATGTTTTCTTGGACAGTTCTGTCTCAGCTCCAAATCTGTTTTTTAATAGAGTGCTTATACAAAATGTTCTATTCTAAAAATTAGTGTGGGTAAAGCATGATCTGAAGAGTACTATAAATATTTAATAATTGTTTTAGCAGATAGGAGTATTATATTAAAAAAGTGATTATGTATAAAATAGCAATATTTGCCATGCAAATATAATGGCAGAACACATAGCAGCTTCAAGAAAGGAGGTGTACATTACTGGATGAAAATGTTTCAGTTTCCTCTGTGGAATAGCTGAGAGAAAAACAAAATATGATTTCCATTATAAAGGTAAAGAACACAGTCTACTTTTAATGTCATTCCATTGTAATAATCAAAAGAATTGTCAGGAAACGTGGCAAGAAATTTATTTTTAACGTGGTTTTGAAATTGAGAGACTCACCTCAAGACAAAGTTACTTTCATTAATGAAATCATTTGCAATACACTGCAGGTCTTGTCCATGGGGTCATATGATTACTCATTCAATTAATCTATTATGAATTTTCTTCCAGTCTACTCGAGGGTGTAATTTTATTAAGCACACATGAAAAGTGTATTTTTTGGCCTCGCTGCTTTAGGCTTTAAAAGGGCAGAGTTTAGTTGCTCTCACAGAGGGAGGTAAAGGAAGATGTTTTTCCCCTATTGGGTGGGGGCAAAAAAACTCCAAAACCAGAGTAAAAAAAAAACATAAACAAAACCCCCCAACTCTGCAGAGTCATTTCATCAAACCCTTTTTACTTTTCTCAAATGAAGATATATTCTTTGTTGCTCCAAGCAGAAGTCTCTCATCTATAGTGACAACCTTCGGGCTTTGAAAATATTGCCAGTCTCAGTATGTTTTTACCATCTGAATTTCATGATGTTTGATTAAAAAGGAATCTCTTGAACAGTCATTCTCTTTCACCATTAGTGGTTATAAATACAGCATCTCTCTTTACAGGAGCTTTAAATTTTTAAAGAGGTGTTATTTAAAAGTTTTTTATCTGTCATTTCTCACCATCAACCCTGTGCTCCTGTGGTGTATCTGAGAAGTATGGAAGGAACCTGAAACACTGAAGGTAGAGATAGTGTTAGTGAAAGATCTCTTTGTGGTTTGCTCTGAAATGACAATCCCTGGTGCCAGCTGGGACTGGCATATTGCGACATCAGTGCATGTAGGAACGTCAGAGAAACTCATACAGGCTCACTCTTGCTAAAAGCCCATGTACTACAAATTGGAGTCTTTGGAGATGAAACTGCAACCATCCCTGTTCAGCCCAGCAAAAATCATCCCTGCTGCACCTTTGATTCAGAGTGTGGCCATAATGCAGCCCTGGATTTGTTAGGATATACAAAGTTTCAGAAGCTTATCAGCATCTCATCTTGACTCTGTATGGGACTTTGCTTTCAGGATTTAATTCACTACCTTAATTATCTTTTCTATTTTGTTGCATGAACCGTTAATTAACGTCACTGATCTGGCGGTTTGAATCCTTTAGCAGCTGCAGCACCTTTGCTGGAAAGCTTCATACCTAAGTACTGCTACCCAAAGCACTCTGTAAGTTCTCTGAGTCAGCACCTAGGTAGCATTTTTTACTCTTCAAAAAGTTCTCCTCTGGGGCAGAGCACCAATTATAAAAACGCAATCACAGCAGTTGCATGACATTAAAATAAAACTTATGCAGTAGCACGTAATAGCAAATCAAACTGTTAAACACTACAGAGTTTCCTCCTGTATGCAAGGATAGGTTCTTCCTCCCACAGGCTGAGGAATTTTAACCTTTGGAGGGTTGGGCTGGGGTTGAGTGAGCCCTGGAATCACAGAATCACAGAAGGGTTTGCATTGAAGGGACGTTAAATCTCATCCCACTCCATCCCCTGCCATGGGCAGGGACACCTTCCACTGTCCCAGGCTGCTCCAAGACCCATCCAGCCTGGCCTTGGGCACTGCCAGGGATCCAGGGGCAGCCACAGCTTCTCTGGGCACCCTGTGCCAGCACCTTTCCACCCTCACAGGGAAGAATTCCTTCCCAACATCCCATCTAAACCCTGCCCTTCTTCAGTTTAAAACTATTGCCCTTGTCCTGTCACAATCTCCCCTATAATAATAACTATCCCTGCTTTGTACAAGGATGAAGCCAGGATGAATGTAAAGTGAGTGAGCATCCTATTGATGTGTTTCAATTGAACTTGGGATTCTTCCACTAAGAGACATCAGTTCATTGTCCTGAGGCAGAAAAACAGAATCTGGGTTCTTGCGATCTGGGACCTAGGTTTCACTCATACACAGTAATTCCAGTGCCAACAGCAACTAAGTAAAAGTGGTTGAAGGTTTTGGTCTCACAAACTCTGCAAAAATATGAACAAGTTGAAGGACTACTCAAAGAAATTGTGTTGGAGAGAAAGCTCATACCCTAAAACCACTCTGAGAAGATCTGGTAAATAGTGGCTGACACTGAATGAATACTCGTATAAACAAACAAACAAAACTATAGAAATAACACCAAAATAATGTAATTGTGTTAATGGAGGGACCTGAGATACTGAAATGTCTCTGGTGTGGCTGTGAGAAAATGAATTTTGCACTGCTGTACAAGGTTATCAAAACAGATGCAGGTTTAGAAAGCAAAGTTTACGATAGATTTAACCAATGTAACATGGGTGGTGCTGCACTTCTATCAAGGTTCTGTGCAGATGGGATGAGGGTCCCCAAATCTGATTGACCAAAATTTGACACAGGAGCTGGGTTTGACATAGGAGCTGACACAGAGAAGGCCCATGGAAAACAGGAGCAGTGGAGACACATCAGCATGTTTTAACAGACAGGGTAATGGATCATGAAATTGCAGACATTACTGTTTGGACACACTTGCAAGCATTGTTTTGCAAACTTCTTCTTTTTTTAATTTAAACAGTTTTGCCTTCTTGATTTTGAGCTGAACTCTGTCATAACTTCTGTTAGAAAAAAACCTACAGTACTCAAAATAATTATAAGACCAAAAGATAGACGTGCCTCTTGGGCTTGTTGTAATCTTGCTTATTTGGCAGTTTCATTTGGGGAGGTTACACTTTCAGCAGGCTTGGAGTGTGCTGCAGGCTTACTAGGAGAGAGCTAAAGAATTGAAAAATTTGATCGTATTCTCTTAGCCAGAGAAAAAAGAAGTTAATAGTATAGCTTTTCTTTTCCAATTTCATTTTTTGAAGGCTTGCCTTTGCTAGTTAAGATAATATAGTTTATCCATCCTTTGGGCTCTTATTTTCTCATTGCTACAGCTGTATCCCAGAAAGCTGAAATTATCAGCTTCAGGCTTCATTGCTATTGAATAAAGTTTTAACTCATTTTTCTTTTTTTTAAATTTTTTTTTCTTCAAGCTGAACAATCCTTTTGGAAGCAAGCAAGCAGGCAAGCCTTTTGTTTTTCCCCTCTTCCCGCTTTGCAGATTACAATTTGTCTGTCGGTTCCTTTACAAGTAGCTACTCCAACTGGAAAGCGGAGGGGAAGGACATCAAAATTCCGAATGTTTTCCTGGATCACTCTATAGATGAAAGCAGCAGTTACAGCATTATTAACATTCCCTTCAAAGCAGAGTGAGCAGAGGAGTCCGTGCTGTGCTCGGAGCAGCCCCAGCACAGACACATCCCCAGCTGCTGATTGTGCCACCTCCTGCCAGGCACCACAGTTTGGGAGCCACTCCTCAAAGACCCTTTGTTCAGAGTGCTTTGCTGCTGAATGGAGACGTCTCTTTCCTAAATGAAACAAAATCGAATTTCCTGATAAAGGCAGGGATTGTTTTCTCAGACCTCATCCAGGGAGAGACGCTCTCTCTCCCAGGCTGTAGCAGGGAGTTTGTTCATGCCCACCATGGCTCTATATTAAATATATTGTTCCATAAAAAGTGTTGTGATATTTACTCAGTGCTGGTACATCCTTGTATTACTTTGGTGTGCCCTGAGGGGTTTAAACTCCGTGTGCTGGAGTAGAGGAAAAAAATCTTCCTCAGCTTACGGAATTTAGCCTTTTCATAAGCTGTGAGGATGGGTAGTGGTGATGCTGCTTAAATGCTTCTGGATTTGCTTGGGCTGCAGCAGCCAAAGAAGTGAAAACATTAAAAAAGTGTTAATTAAGAGAAACTGAAAGAAGTAAAGGCTTCTTTGTTATTGTGGCTTTTCTCTTGCCAATCTGGTATACCTTAGCTGGAGGCTAGTCCCTCAAAGGCTCAGGAATTACAACCTGTTGAATGCTAAATAGGTGGTGTGGACCAATATTAATGAGGATCTGTGGAGCAGCTGCCTTATTCCTGCCAGCCAAGGGGAGAAAAGAAGGGTATTTCATGGTTTGCTACTCTGCCTAGGGACACTGAATTTACATATGGCCTAAAACTGCTGATCAGAGCTAATCTCCCTGATCATTATAGCTTGAAGAAAGGTTTAATATTCAGGATGTTCTGAAGGGTTTTTCTAAATAAAAATAGGCTTCATGAAAGTGGGCCATTGGCAAGCCAGGACTGTGTGCTGCTGCCAAGAATTTTAATGGCCTGATGCTAAGCACTGAGGACTTGTGCTCCAGTAAAACTTTTTGTAGTTTTCTCACAGATATTTTTCAGTTTATTCTGTTTTCGAAAGCCTGTACTGAAGCACACTTTTTCCCCAGACTGATCTGAGGGGACTTCAGAGATCAAGAGACAGTGGGACGTGGCTGCTTCATAGAGTCTTGGCAGCAGACATGGCTGTTGTGATTGTCATGGGATGTCCTTAAATCCTCATCTCCTTGACAGTTTTCCTAGTGGGATGTGTCAGTTTGCAGCTGAGGCTGTCTCTTTGCTCCTATCAGTGCATGGAGAGATGGGACATGAAGCTTTTTGGGGTGGGGAATCCTCATTTCTCCTCACTTTTGTTTCAAAGGTGTGAAAATCCATTGCCAGCTTTTGTCTTTCATTCTTTACGATCCTGGGATGAGGACAAGTGGAAGCTGAGGGGCATGTACCAGCTGAGAATGGTGCTTACTTCCCCACTCTCCCAAAATTCTCATTTATGTCAAATTTCAGAGAAAACCAGACCCAACCAGTTTATTTCTAAATGACCTCCTGCAAGTGGCAGAATTTAGCCTGTGGATCCATTTAGGTTTCATCCATAGATGTATTTACAGACCTCCTGCAGACTTGGTACAATTTCCACCATTATGCAACATTTGCTTTTATCCAGTAGCAAAAAAATTAACACCTTTCATCTTTGCTTTGTAGTGCAAAGGAAGAGACACTTTCAAGAAATGAAAGTCCTGGTCAAAATCTGTGACTGCAAATTTTTTTCCCCGATGAAAATGGACTGGGGAAAAATGCGTTATTTTTCTTGGTGTTTTGTTTTGTTTTGTTTATTTTCCTGGGGCATTAAAAAGTGAAAAATGAAAAACCTAAACACTCCACTGAGTGGTCCACTCACCAGAGCCATGGAGAGACAAACACTGAGATGTTTGTAGAGCCCTGAGGAGAAGCTGCTGGGGCCTCTGGTGGGCACCGTGTTTGTACCATTCCACCCACGCTTTGTTTCGTGGCCTCTCTCTGATCTCTGTGCAGCATCTTTTCTTTCCCCGTGGCTGCAGCAAATCTGGGATGCCTCACACCTTCCAGAGCAGCATGTTTCCTCACCTCTCTGACCCTGCCCTGCTTCTGTCACAGCTCGTGTTGAGGAGTAGTCTCAGAGTGCTTCAGAGCTGCGAGGGCACAGGCTTAATGTGGATAAGGCACAAATTGAAATAATTTTGCCTTACAGCACTGTTGACCTCTTCTGCATCACATATGTTGTGTATTTTCTCATGTGTTGTACTGCAAACTCCAGAAGATGGATTTTGTAACTTTATTTTTTGTTTAATTTATTTCTTAATGGGTTCTGATTTGGGGGATTCTTTTTTCTTTAAAAATGTAAGAAATATTTTCAGGCGAGCATCTCGGATATCTGAAGTGGCTTTGATAGTCTCAGCTTTGATGTGAGTTGTGACCTTGTGATCCATGACACACTAAGAACTTCATTGCCTCTAAGCTGCCAAGAAATGTATATTTCTATGTGTTGGTAGATGGCACTTTTTGAAATACATTCTTGCTCTTGTAAATACATATTCAGCATCTTTTGTTGCAAATCACCATTGGGAATAGGTCCCATGAAACTTCTCTGAGGTACTAATTCCTAATTTTTCCTGAAATTTGCTGAGCGCTTATAATTTTATGTGTTTAATTTTAAGCAAATCGCTTGAATTTTTCAGACCACTCTGGGAGAACACTGACACAGGACACAGCAGTTGTTACTCCTACTTTTGGCTTTTTGAGTTAAGTTTCAAGAACATAAATCCTTGCTTGCCAATTACATTTTTTTGTGTGGTTGGGAATGGCTGCCACAGTTGGCAACTGCAAGTTGCTATGGAGATATTTTCTGTTGGTTTGAAAAGGTGAATGATGATGTTTGGATGTGCTCATCACGTACCTGGAGCATGTATATGTATATTCACACCTTAATTCATAAATTTCCACAGTGGGGTTGAGATTTAATATTTTTTTATAGTTAAATAAAGTGGCTTGTCTTCCAAATTCTAAAGGTTCCTTTCAGAGTTGAACAAATAATTCTGCATTTTCTGTGCCAAGTTTTAAAATGGTTACAAAGCATCAAAATTACCTCTTGTAGATCAAACAAATTCATTTATTATTTGGGATGTTAACAGAGATGGTTGACAAAAAGTGCATCAGGTGTGTGTAGGTTTGGTAGACAGCAGGGAGGGAAATTTGGCCACACTGCATATAGGATTATATTTGTTAATGAGAAAATATTGACTCCTTTGTATGTAGATTATATAATATTACCTTTCCTGTTTGTGTCTGAAAAGGCAATGCTCAGCATAGAGGGGAAAAGAAAAATAAAATCATCGTTTCTTGCTATCAGTCATGTTACCTTGCATAAAGAATCATAAACCTTTGGGATTTATAAACCAAACCACATTTGGGAGAGCTCCAATGAAGAGCAGCCCCGAATCTTTTAGCAAGGAAAATAAAAATCTATAGAAAAAGTATCATTAAGGGATTCCTAGGCAGTTCTAGAAGAATGTTTTGAGTTTTGAAAAGTTCATGGTATATTTTATTGCAATAATACACAATATGAACCCCTCCAAGGATTTCCCAAGTGTCCTGCAGGAAGAAACTCGCTGCAATATTAGAGGTAATGAAATGCACAGCATTCAGACTTCCTCAGTCCCACAGTGCTCAAGGCTACATTAATATTTACATTATGCAAATTAATTGTTAAATGCTGAATAACGTTGAACCTAGTGTTATCTTTATACCATTTATTATAATAGAGCATTTGGAATTTTGCAAAAAGATACAGGGAATTAATAACTGCCTCTAATTACTGGAGGAAGATGTAATACTTTAAATGTGATATTTATGTGTTGCTAATTTTTTTTTAAATGCTCCTCAAAACCCAAATGATCGTGTTGGCACACACTGTTGTTATAATAGAGGCAATATTGAGGTATAAAGGCTGCTTAGAGAAGTTTGGAGGTAATATTATTCTTTAAATAAGTAATAATACTTCACTCCAAGGTGAAGTACAGCTTGTGGGGAATACTTTGGGAGCTTTGCCATCAAACTCAAGACTCTAAATTTCGGCCTTAAAAACGTTTAAAGAACTGTGTCCAATTCCCAAGTATAGTCAATGTGCACCAAAAAAAACCCAAGAAGGCAACAATTTAAAAAGTAGTAGATGCTGGGTCATCAACAAACCTCTGCAACCTCCTTCCCCAGGAAGCAGTGCAAGAGGCAGAGCTGTAGAGTGGGAGGATTTCTGCGAGGCACGGGACGTGGATCGTAGCTCGATGCTCTACTTCCCTCTAGAGTCAGTGGGAAGAACTCGGGGACTCCAGAGGGTGATGAACGCTCCAGTGTGAGCCGTGGGAGCTGTGAAATGCTCACTCACCGCTGAACTGAACATCACCCCGGCTGGCTGAGCGTCTCTCAGCTGTGTGTCTGCAGCTTCCAAAGCCAAATCAACGTCTGGCATGAAATTGGGTTTGATGCCTGTCATGTATTTGTTTAGGAAGGGTAAACATTTGGTTGGTTACTCAGACTTTTAAATCACATCCTGCTGAATCATGGATACCTTGTTCTTGTGATGCTCGTGTTGTGCTACAGAGAAGTGAAATGAAGGAATGAGAAGTAAAAGTTCAAATTCTCCCTATGTGCTCTTGATTCATGTTTGGTTTGCTCATTTATTTACTTGTTTTGTTGTAGTGGAAGCTCTGCTCATTCGTGATCTGTGTGCACAACAGCCAGGATCTCAAATCTTCAGTTTTGGCACCCTGAAACTTTGCAGAGTTTTTATCAGATTTGAGGAATATTTTTATCTAAAAACAGGGAAAGAGGGGAACCAAATATCTTCCATTCTGGTTTGAGTGACAGGTTTCTGAAGTTTTAAAATATTTTTTAAATTTAAAAGGGTAAATTTCTTTGCACATATACTTATTTAATTCTTATAATTAATTAGGATAATTGAACTTATGGTTTTGAATGTTCCTTTTTAGTTTCACCAGTGAAAAAATATTCTGTGGTTGTGTCTACAGAACAGTCTGTCTTACTTTAAGAAGATTAGATTTGGTTTTTAATTTGATCTTCTTTTCAGTTCACTTGTGTATGCTTTTAGTTTGCTTGTTTTTAGCAAATATACTTTTACTTTAAATACAAAACTAGGTAAAAAGCATGAATGTTTACACCATAAAAATCATCCAATTCGGCAGTGAAATATAAAAGTCAATATGAAGTTTTTCTTTTTATAAAAATACCTTTATATAATATCCCAGCATGTCAAACCCAGTACAAATTGCTGAGTTTACTCCATCTATTTTTTATACAGTCTTTGACATTATACCCAGCTGCTGCACAGGGTAAAGGAAGGTGAAATAAAATTAAGAGAAATGGTAAGCAGGAAGAAGAGCAGAACATGTAAGTCAGTGCAGAGATTCAGTTTCCATATGAGCACAAAAAGCTGCTCTGTTCCTGATCTCGGTGACGTAACATTCACGGTGCTCACTATAAATATTTCAGAGTTACTAAACCTTTTGTACGTCTCGAGTTTCTCCCTGTGAGATAATCGTCTGTGTTACTTCTGTCTTATACACCATGAAATTAGAAAGGTTAGAGCCTGTTCAGGTTTTTTGGCTCCTGTTAATTAATCTCACAAAGCCTTCCTGAATGGTTTTTATTATCACAGCTCGAAAGAAAAGCCAGAGAATGCCACAGTGAGGGTTTGTTGGTCGGTGTTGGCTGTGCCCATTCCATGTGTGTGTGGCTTCATTTCTGTGCTGTTCAGGTGGCTGCAGCTGTGTCCTGTAGAAAACACCTCATTTATTGCAGGAGGCAGGGGATGGGAAGGGAAAGAGGGTGCAGTGAATAAGCCAGACACTGAGAATAGAATTAAAAACAAAAAGCCAACAAACTCACTTTTCTTTTACTGCCAAACCTTAATTAAGTTTACTGCTTATCGTTAACAGCTCTTGCCCAAGAACACCAGTGGCACAAGCTATTTATTTGCTTTGGTTCAGCACGTGGTTCTTGCTTTTTACACATCTTTTCTTTTGTTGTTCACCACAGATAAGTTAATGGCAGGCTGGAAATGTAACTCAAATTGTCTTCTCTACCTACAATATCTTTATATAAAAACGATCACAATAAAAACCATCGATAAGAACCAAGTTGATGGTACAATTAATTTATATTGAGTAGCAGGTTTCTCCTTGTAAACTTGGTTATTTGGGAGCTCTGTGGACATCAAGGCAAACTGTTCTATAAAATTAACTGTAAAATTAGCTGTCCCCATTTCTTCCAACAAGAAAGCTCAAACAACCTTTAATGTGATAGCTTTTAAATAGTTCATTTTCACTTAGAACTGTAACTCAGTAGACCACTGAAAGCAGTGCTGTAAAACAGCTTCTGAGCTCCCAGTGTCTTTTGTAGGTCCATGATTCCCCAAACAATTTCCATTCTTTCGAATACCAAAGAGATAAGCAAAGATCTGAAGAGATAAGTGTATTGTATAATTCTACAGAGATAAGCAAAGATCTAAAGCTGGGAGAGGGCTGAAGAAGGAGGCAGAGTATGGATTTGTTGGACACTGGGTGTTTGGGGATGGTTCAGTAGGAACTGGAAAGCAGACAGATGTGAAGTGGCATGGATTTGCATGTGCTGCGTGCTGCTGTGCTATCTCAGAATAAAGATAATTTTGTTTAGGGTTGGTGGTTATCTAGCTTCAGTTCAGAAGTTCTTGGATAACTTTGCGCTATCATTGCCAGAGTAAAAAATGTAATTGGTAATCGGCAGACAGAATGGCACTTCTCCTGGATATTTTCTTCTTAAAAAATTATATTGCTAATGCTATCCTTTACACTCATATAAAATTCACGCTAAGATTCTTAAAGTTCTCTAATTTAACAGTTGTCACTTAATCAGCTCTGCATGTCCTCTTCAATCTGCTTTCCAAAGGCTGCTGTTCTTCAGACTCTGCAAAGTCTAGGTCTGGAACAGAGGAGGGGTAGCTGTGGATGGATAAGATATTAAATTTTCGAAAAAGAACAACAAAAGAACCCAAAACCCCCAGAGCTGTCATAGAGGATGGAAGACATACCTGATCTTGTGGACCAGAGCCATGAGATTGCCCTGGCAAAGCCTTGTTCTGTCTGCAGTGCAGCTACAGCAGAGTCCTCTGGTGACACTGGGACAGGGAATTCCCTTTTTCAGGAGGGTGAGATGAAATTGTTCTCCCCAGAAAGATGTTTCATCTGGATTCTCCAGACAGAAGAACTGTCAGGTCCAAGGTACTTTAAAAGATACAGATTTTCTTTAGTAAAAGTTTCCATACCTATTAATTTTGGAGAAAACCTTGCTGGTCTTTAATGCTGCTCCAGCACTGAGCAATGGGAAAAGGACTGAGAAGGAACTCAAGGAACATTCCTTCTTATGGGCTCTCACTATGAGTTTTTCTGCATCCCAAAATGCAATTTTAAACATGGTTTTTCAATGCTTGTAGGATTTGAGAGTCTAATTCTGATTGTTCTCTCAGAGTTTATTACTGTGCCAGCAAAATTTCGTAGGCGAAAACCGCATAGTCTGAGCAACAGAGGTTTTATTTTATGTTTCTGTCCTTCACTACTCAAGAGTGTAGGAATTGTCCTTGTTGTGTTCTGTGTTGCCACAGGTCCTGTCATGATCTCTGTTCTCTCCTACCATGAATCAGCTGGGTCATCTCCCCAGCCTGGTTACACAGAGCTGTGACACTGCACTTGAATATGAGGATCTCTTTGGAGTTGTCTTTGATGAAACTGCTCAACTTTGAGTTAGTGAATTTAGCAGCAGACAATAACAAATCTTCCAGCACATCCAGTGCACGGTGATATCATTGTTTTGTCGATACTGCTGTAATTTTTCATCCATCAGTCCCAATGAAGAGCCAAAGAGTAAAGGCACATCTAAACACACCCATCTCCCTCAGCCACGTGCACGCCAGGTTCACCAGCAGTGCTGATTGCTCAGCCATCCAACACGTGCTCCTTCTCAGGAGAGGAACAAAATATGGTTTATTGATTGTGGTTCTGTTTCAAGAGAGTGTGAATGAGGAAGACATCGTTTGCCAGCCCTGCTGGTAAATCTGATTTGTGACAAAGTTAGCATGGACTAATTTGAATATCGAGTAAAAGGAAAAGCACTGCTGTACGCCTCTATACATTAGCTGCCATATCAATCATAACTTATAAGTACTTAGCTTTCTCTTAGAGGTAATTGCAAATATGTTTACATTTTGCATAAAAATAAATGGCCAATCTAATCTTAAAATCCACAAGAGCTGGAATGAATCTGCTTCCCAGCCTGTCTCCCTTGTTAATCTTCTCTGCAGACAGGCAGCTCTGCAGAGCAAACCAGAAAATGTATCTCTGTACTTGATTCAAATCAAATTTGAAATGTTTTATGGGATGAATATCTGAATTTAATTATACTTTATACCATGGAAGTAACATTGCAGGCATCTATTAAAAAAGGAAACCTGGTCCTTCATTTGGCCTATAAATTCTGTCCATTATGAATGCTGGAACAGGAGGATAAGCCAATATATTTCCTCAGCTGCCTCCCTAAACATTAAAGTGACATAAAATGCCCAATGATCTGGAACTCCTTTGCCTTGAGTCCCCTGTTAACAAGACTTTCAGCTATGGCATTGGAGAACAGGAGTTATTGGGAGCTGTCTTTTATGGAGTAGAATTATCAAATGACTGATAACAACTGAATGTTTCTTATTTCTTAGTTTGAATATGTTAATCCATCCTGGAATTATTTTTAAAATCAAAGTGTCAGGCATCCAGGTTCTTTCACTCCAGTGTGGACAAAGTTCTTTTCAAAGACTGAATTCAAAACTGATGCTACTAAATAGCAGGGATTGATTTTGGCATTTTAATGAAAATAAGAGGACCATGTACAGAGAAAATAAAATTAAGGCTGACTCANACTTTATCACTCTCTATGTCCTCCTTTTACAACACTTTTCCAGGATTGGAACCTTTTATAATCACACAGGCTCAATACATGAGCTTGAGGACTTCTACAAAGGGAATTTTTTCTCATTGGTTTCTCATTGCTTTGATGTGCTAATTTCTGTTAAGAATAGTTTAGGAATAATTAAAGCATCTCTGAAATAGACCTCTCAAGAGTCTGGGAGACACCTACTAATGATATTCAAGAACTACTGAAGGTGACATCATTCCACTGTATTAAATTTACCAAAAAGCCATACTGCTAAAGCTTTATACATTTCTTAATGCCTCACTTAAGCTATAAGTGAGAAATGGAAGGAGTAAGAAAAAAGAGATACCTTTACACGGTTATGCTTATGGGGTTGCCCTATACAAGTGTAGCTTTTTCTTTATTTCTGCCTCATTTAACCTTTTTTCTTCATGGCAGCTGGTGCACTGCAGAAAACTTGGACCTTCTATAAGTTTTTAGCTGTGTTTTTTATTTTTTTGGTGAGGTTTTACTTCCATTAACTTCTTAACTTTTTACCATTGCGCTCCAACCATAGAAATGACAAAGGAAGTCTCTTGCTAAATGTATCCAACAGATCTCCTACTTCACTTGCAAATGACCATCCTTTGTAAAAAAATATATGTTGCACAGCTTGTAGCTAATAGAAGCCCCAAAAGATAATGAGTTCTCTATTGCAGAACAGATGTATACTGCTCCTTTTATCATAAGGAATAGATTTACAGGAGAAAAAAAACTGCAGTAACCCTTGAAAATTCACAGCTTTGCTGGCAGTCCTTGCTGTCTGTTACTGTATGAAAAAGGGCACTGTGGCAACTGAAAGTCAAAAGCAATTAAATAAAAGAGAAAACGATACATACCAGGGTGAACATCTAACAAAGACAACGCATTGTGGGAGAGTAAGAGAAAAAAAATGGACAAGGACTAAGAGGAGAAGCTATTAAATGAAATATTGGCTGATAGTTCCCTGCAAACTCATTAATTGGGAAGTAATTCAAACAAGTAGGCAATTGCCAAAAGCTACAGTGGAGAGTGTACAGAAAAAATGATGATCACAGCAACATGGTTTTTTTTTTTCCCAAAGCAATATCATTCACTCTGCAGCTACAGAGCCACAGGGGCCTGGAAAACACAGGATCACATTGCCTCCAGCAGGGCCAGTGGAGTGCTCCAAGTGCCTTTGAGGCCACATGGTTTCAGAAATCAGACCAAATCCACTGCTTTTCCATTTCTGATAGACAAGAGATGGAAGAATGGCCCATTCCCTGTCTGGAATATTCTCCCAGCCCAACCTTCCTTCCCCAAATGCCATCAGCAGCCCAACCACAGAGCCCTCCCTCCTGCACTGGGCACTTGTTCTGCAGACCACAGCTGTGGTCCCTCCTCGCCAAGGTGCAACAGGAGCTGCCATTTACATCAGGGACAGTGCACAGATGCTGTCTGAAGGCAAAAATAACTCCTAAAATATTTTGTCCTCATGGTGCAAGAGAAATGTTCTTTGTTCAGGGGTAGCAGCTAGTGAAAACAGTGAATCATTTGTTCAGCTCTCTCACAGCATCACGTTGCACTTCCAGGACTCTGTAAATCAAGATACAACCACAGCCACTGGGCCCAGAAGTCTAATGTGCCATTTTGGTGCTAAATTAACAGTTATCTGAAGGACAGAGAAATTCAGAAGCAGTAGGGTGTAATAATTTCTTAATTGCTTAGCATTTTGGCATGAAATTATATGTTGAACTTGGAACTACAGTAGGAAAATAAAGATAAATCATAACATCATCTAGACTCACAAGAAACACCTTTAATAACAAGTAATGTAAGAGCTTTTAACAGCTCTTAAGATTTAAAGATAGTCCTTCTGGATGTATGTTTATTTTGAAAGCTGTATTTCATCCATAGTGCTCAAACCATTTTGGAGCATGTTTTATTTTTAATAGGACAATGATCATTTTCCACGGTCTGCTTGAGATGCATGATTTGAGATGCTGAAATTACTGCTAAATTATTTCAGTTTTACTGTAACAGCGTTTTATCCAAGTCATGCATTTAACATACCTTAAATTAGTGCAGCCAAATAATAAAAAAAATTAATGAATCTTATTTGTGTTGGTTCAGCAAGAGGAAAAAAACATCTACAACACTGATGATTCAGTCGTCGTTTAAAGTCTGGTTAAATCCTCTCCCTGTGGTTTTCAGTGGCTTTTTGTGTGGTCTAAGCTGTGTTTTTTCCAGGTGTCATCAGCAGATATCTGTAACTCAGTCAATTTTTGGACAGTATTAATGAATTGGAACTGAGATCTTCTCTAAACAACCTTTGTGTTCTCTGGGGAGTTTGTTGGATTTGAACCCCTAATGTACAACACGAGTTATTTTACTCTGTGAGCATAGTGCAAGCCCTTCATGCAATGTCCTTCCAGCAGGGCTGCAACTCCCCTACTGAAGTAGAATTCTGGAGAACAAATCCATATTTAAGGCAAGTTACAAGAAGTAGTAGCAGCCATCAATAAGGGACAGTGCACTTCCAGTTTCTGCGAATGGCAGTTAAAAACTTTCAGCAGTCACAGAGAATAATTGTGAAAATATCCAGGATTTTTGGAGTTGAAAATGCATATATAACTTTATAGAATATATGAAGATAAAATTTGAGTGCATAGTGACTGTTTATATATAAAAGAATCATTTCTTTTTTGTCTCCTATGTATTAATCTTTGCTTCTCGTGCTTTGTTTTTCACCCAGAATAACATAAGCCAAACACAGAACCTCACTTTCATTATTTGACTAGAGACCAAGTGTAGTTTAATTTCTTTACCTCAGCATTCCTGCAGAACCCAGACCTGATTTTTGTAAAGTTTTGGCAACTTCTCTCATGGTGTGCTTCTTTCTACAAGTGCTGGAGCTTTGTGTGGCTTTTGGCACATTACTTTCCTGACTGACTGTACAGATGTTTTTCTGCTTTTGGCACAGTCTCTGCTGCTTTTCTAGTTGTGATAGATCAAAACAGTAAGACAGAGCTGAAGGATACTTCAGGGACAGGAAGAGAGCTTTTTATTCTTTTTAGGAGATCTTTCTATGCGTCACACCTTCATTAAGACATGGTTTCATTAACAAATCACTCCTGTGGTGATCTGTGAACAGTCTGGTTTCTTGGTTTAAATCTCGTGATTGCATTTGACTTTAAGTTTGGGGAGTGTATCTCTTTTTTTTTGTGTGTTTTTGGTTGTTCTGTGTGTTTTTGGTTGTTCTGTGTGTTTTTGGTTGGCTTTTTCTCAAAATGAAACCCCAAGATGCTTGATTGCTAATGGAATTTAGTGTCTGTTTCTCTTGGGATTTGTAAACAGACAAAGTTCACTGAAATCTAAATTATCAGCCAAGTCCAGATCCTTGTCCTGCTGTTGAGTGACATCTTTTCATCGCCTTCAAAAGGAGGGTTTATAACCTCAAATCCCAACAATTTATTTTCCTGCAATTTTCTCATTTTCCCCAGGAGGCTCAGATCCTTCAAGGTGCTGAAGTGCCTCAGTTTCATTCTGTTGTAGGAAAAGAACTCAGCTTTTGCTTTGCACCTCACAAGATTGACTTCACTGTTGAGTGAGACAGAGATGGAGGTGATCCAGCAAGTGATTAGGGGGAATCAGGGTGCTTGGTCCAGACATGGGAATCAAATTAAGTGAGGGTGGGTGGTGGGAAGGTCAGGCTTGCCTGGCATTTGGGTGGTGACTGAGGTCAGAATCATGACAATAATGTCCCTGAACTCCAGCCAAATTAAAAAATAGTTGTTATCTGCTCTTGAGAATCATTCATCTCATCCTCAAAGCTTTTAGGGCAGTGGATTAACCACACTGCCATAAGGACTCTGGTCCTTCTTTGGCAGCAGTGTGGGGTGTGTTATCAGATTGTTTAATTTTCCCATGGTTATAATTTGACTAGATTAATTCAGTCCTTACCAGAATGGGATGTAGTCACTGTGCAAAGCCATCACAGAATCACAGAATATCCACAGCTGGGAGGGACCCATCAGGATAATGGAGTTGTTCTCCCTGCACAGGACACCCCAACAGTCCCACCCTGTGCATCCCTGAGAGCATCCAGAGGTTTCTTGAACTCAGGGGGGCTTGGAACCATGACCACTCCCTGGGGAGCCTGTTCAGTTCCCAGCCACCCTGTGGGGGAAAGCTAGAGACTTGTTTCACAAAAAAAAGAGTCAAATGTGTTGAGAGCTCTGCTTCTATAGTGCTGCTACAGCAGGGCTCAGTGGATGTGCCTTAGGGAGCTGACACCTTGTTCTTTAGGTCCCTGTCTGACTCAGCAGCTGTTATCCAGAACAGAATCAGCACTGATACGAAGAGTTCACTGGAAAAGAATAAAATCATTTTCTTGACACTGATGTTTCCCTTCCTGTTTTCCTAGAGCTCTTAGTGTCACTTCAACAACAATTCTAAGATTGGATAAATGATTTAGGGCTGAATGTTATTGCTGCCTCTAGTCTTTAGATGGGATAAAAAAGTAATTCTCTGTTATTGGATCTATTTTTTATTATTATTTTTAACAATATAATTTTAGGCTGAAATTTTGACAGCCGAATTGCAGAAAGAATGAATAAATTACAGCCATTCACACCTGCCATTTAGTAAATTTCTTTTTTAATGACATACACCCAGTTGATATGCCAATATCATAAATGATTACATGCATCCAAAGCATTCAAGAATAAATTCTTCCTCACATTTAGCCAGCTGACAATCACATGGGGTATATAAAGAGTGATGGAGAAATGTCATTTTGACACTAATGTGCTAATTGCTGGTGGCAAGAGGCCATGGATGATGATGATGATGGCAAAGGGGGAATTTTGGCTGTGTTGACCAGTAGATGAGTGCTTTAAAGAGGACACAGGAGGGCCTGTTATAACAGAGGGAAAGGCTGCAGAAAGGCAGTGAGGGCTGCTAGGATTTGAACAGCTGGCACAGCTGCCCAGGGCAGTGGTGGAGTCACCATCCCTGAAAGTGCTCAAAACCTGCGTGGAGGTGGCACCTGAGGATGGGGTCTGGTGGGGAACATGGTGCTGGTGCTGGCTGAGGGTTGCACTCAAGGATCTTAAAGGGCTGTTCTGAGTGTTGGTTCTGTGGTTTGAGCTACTCAAGCAGTCATTTTTTAACCAACACCCCTGAACTCTGCGATGGGGTTGGCAGCAAACACTGGCAGCTTTTGAGATAAAAACGCACTGGGATGAAAAAAGGCTTTTTTCCATTTCTAGGACAAATGAAGCAGCACTTCCTCGTGTTGTGATCTTCTACGACAACCAATAGAGTAAGAGAACCAAGCAAGTTTCATTCCCAGCTGTAGGTTGTGTCCAGCAGTTGATTCCAAATTCAGCAGTACCCCAAATAAATTTGTAGTTGTACGAAATACTGAAAAATCTGCCACCAAATGTTTGCTCCTCTAGAAATAAAAGGATCATGAAGCTCTGTGTTCAAGTGTCAGTCAGTGTGTGACAGTGTGTGAAATGTTAAGAGCAAAGCATGAAGTCCACACGTTCCCATTACCAACATTGTTGCACAGGTTTCCAACTGGAATCTCCCAGCAGCAAAGAGATTTTCTGCACCTCTCACAAGGTTAGCTTTCAGTGCATTTGAAGGAAGTTTGAGCAGTTAGGAAGTTATAATAGGTGAATTTTTTCTTATACAGTTATAACTTGTTTGCCAAAGATTTTATTATGAGAAAATTATTTTTCTCATTACTTTGTATTTTAAAAAGCTTTTTCAGCATCTCTATAGTTCTTTGGTAAATATGTAAGGCAGGAAGATACTCGAGTCAATTCTAAATAATTGGGATTTTATATTGTAATTCCATTTGTTTCTGCAAATATTTTAAAATTATGATTCACTGGGGATGAATTTCTACTAACCTGTTTTTTATTATCTCATTTTACACTACACCTTTTTAATATATTTTTAATGTGCCATTAGTCATTCCAATAACTCTTTCTCATTTTTCCCCATTGGCTTCTCAAGCTGCTGTAATACAAAATGATTTTCCTTTTTGTGGGTTCTATTTTGGGGAATAATCTTGAGGGATTATTGCCTGGGAGGAGAACACTGGAAGCAAAGCACTCACACGGAGGTGTAAAGGTAGCAGATCACCCTGGGTGACAGTCCTGCAGTCGCTGTCCCTAATTAAAGCTGAGAAAAATATGGACTTTCCATCAGTGTTGGGTTCACCTGGCTGTTCTCTGGTCAGGTGAGAGACACGAGGCAGGAGAGGTGAACAGGCACAGTTTTGAGGAGAGGCCCTGAACATTTCATTCCATGTTTTATTGCCCTCGATTGATGTGGTAATTGTTCATGACTTTGCTGATCAGAGACATGTGTTCTATAGGAAACTCGTCAAAACCACTTAGGAAAGAGTGCCTGGTAGCCCTGAAACACTTGAATTTTAGCTTTGATGTTGGAAGCTTTGGTGATCATGCCCCTCATCTTCTGCCACGTTACCTGGCTGCTCTTCCAGTCACACTAAACCTGCCAAAAGAGGGAGTTTCTCACATTTGGGGGCTTCTAATGTAGAAAAAGTAGTGTACCATGAGCACTATAATGGTGATTGCATTTTAAATGCTCTTTTTTCCTGTCCCTTCCCATTGCAAGGGGTAGAACTAGATGATTCTTAAGGTCCTTTCCAACACAAACAATCCTCTGATTCTATGATTTTTATGTACTAATTTTTAGTGTTGTTTCAAAACACCAGCTGTAGATGTCTAAGGTGCTGTCTTGAACATCTCAATATTTTATTAATAACAATGTGTCTAGTGTGGTTTTTTTTTAATTTTTTTTTTATTATGGTTAAGAAAAAGTGTTCTTAAGGAAAATGTATTTTTATTGAAGTGTAAATGAGAAGATGAAGTTCAAATCCAACTATGTTGTTTTCGCTTAAAATTCATCATTACCTTGATCTCCCAAGTCTCCAGCTGATCAGGAAATCTTTTTGAAACCTTCATGGTTCCTTTCAGCTTAATGATAAGTTATGATAGCCTTAATGTGTTCTTGTTCAGAGCTGGTATTTCATCTGCTTTAGCTGAAGAAGTGGAGATAAGAGATACTCTGTGATCTTTAAAATGCATGTACATTTATTTTATTTTGGTCTTGCGTTTTTGGTAAAGTGAGTGCTAAAGTTTTCCTACACATCATTTATTTATGCTTTCACTGTGTTTATTTACTGTTTGAGTTGACTATTTAAAGTATTTTAAGTTAATAACTTTATTGGGTCTTTGTGTTGATTTACAGCCCACCACCTCTATCATCTTCCTGTGGGTTGAGCATATTTTATAAGTGAGGGACCATAACAAAAATGAAAATCTTATAAAGTGGTTTAGGGGTTTTCTTATGGGCAAAATGAGTGTTTAGTGGAGTTGCAAATATTCCTCTGTTCCCATTTTAGATCTATATTTACTTCAAAACTGTCCTTTTTGCTTCTGTTCTGTCTTCATTTTTCAGATAAGAGCTGCTCTGATCATTCTCACTATGAAGGAATTTTACAGGATTCTACCTTTATGGAGAAAAAATATTTGCCCAAGTATCTTTAAATGTTGTGCTGTCTGTTCTTAAAATTGAGATCCTTATTTTCTTTAGCTTCTCCCCTTAGGCAGGAAACACATTGCTGTGATAAATATTGTATGGCTTTTAATGCTAATCATTGTTGATTCATGGCAGAGACGAGCATGTTGTAAAAGGATATCCAAGATGATAATAAACAAAAAGTATTAAAAAGCATCATAAACAAATAAATACTTAAGCAGCTGCTTTTCAGTGCTCCATTAAATCTGTTATAAATTAGGATTGTGCTCGTGTGTTTTGCCAAGTTCACACTGTATTCACAGAAAATAACTTAGATTGAAAGATAATCTTGCATGGATGGACCCAGCAAGCCCTTCCCTCATTCTGGACCTGCCTGATTTCTGTGATAGATCAAAAACAGAATCGGGGATAATTCAGGAGGTTGATAATTTATTTGGTATTTCCCTTTTGCAATGAATTTTGTCAGAATTTGGGGTTTAGCCAGCACCTTTTAAAGGTACCTGTGTTTTATTACAGTTCTGTTCCCAGAGGAGTAAGTGCAGGAGTGCCCTGCTCTGACATCAATATTTTTGGTTGTATCACCTGGTGGTTTGGTTCTTAGTTTCTCCTGCTCCAAAGTTGTGCAGGAAACATAAACTGCCCTAAGAGATTAGGACATTGTCACAAAAAAAAAAACAAACACCAAAAAATCAACTCTTGACATATTTTGTGCCTGTTTTTATCTTTACAATGGAATATTCAAGGAAAAAAAATATTTGGGGGTCATCCGTGTTCTCTCAGTGTCAAATGGCTTCCCATGAAGATTTAGAGATGGAAAGCTTCCTATTTTTATTTACCCTTTGTTTAATGCTTTCACACAGTGCACTGGAGCTTGATTCTCATTATTTCAATTCCTTTGAAAACAGTGGAGCTGGACAGGTCCAAGCCTTGGAGAGTGTGCCTACATTTTCCCTGCTGATGTTGGTATTTAGTATTCTCCAGGGTCCCATTTTTTCTGCCTTTAGAGGAATTTAAAAGATGCCATTGTAACATTTTAATTGCAGAGAGTCCTCTTGATGGAACTCTTCTTTTGCCATGTTTATTTCAGTCTGTTTTCAAAAAGATGCTCTTGATTGACAATCTGTATTCTTTTTGACAGAATGATTTCACCTTATTTCAAGTACAATTTATTACATGGCATTGAAATTACAGCTCTTAAGTTTTTTTAGAAACTGAGTTCTACCTGCAGACTTTCAAGTTTGTATAGTTTCTCTATCCCATAAGGTACTGGGGGTAAAATATTAACTTTTTACATGAGAGGTAAAGTGAAATTCTTTCCAGCTGTGGTAATAAATCCTAGAGAAAACCCAGGACAAAGTTTGTGACATTCAAATTGAGGCACAACTTTAATTTACAGTTTCTCTGGGTGAATAATGCCTCCCTCACCAGTGAATATTAATTATATCAGTGTTGTATCATGCAAAGGGTTATTGTTGTGAGAGGCAGGCACATTTCCTAACCTGTTTTATTGTATTTCCTCATAAAGAGCTGCTGAGAGCAGCTGAATTCCTACCAATGGAAATGTGCTTAGCCCTAAGAGAGAAACCAATGTCTGGCACTTTGATGCGAAGATGAGAATTAAAAGTGCTCTTTTTACTGACTTAGAGGGAAGCCAAGAGTGAGATTATCAGTCATGAGAAGAGTTCTTGTTGGTAAGGGTGTGTTACAGTGCCTCTTAAAAGTAATACCTTCCTGTTCCTATTTCCTTGCTTGCTTTGTTTTTCCTCCCTTACTTTATTGATCTCGTGCACTTTTGTCTAAATTGATCCCCGAGGTTATAGATCAGCCCTTTAAAAAAATCTCCTTGATAAATGGGGAATCTGGGAATATCCTTTGCAGCAAGGATTTGGTGAATTTGTCGATTTACAGAGTGTGCAAAAGTTGTGGAGGTAGAACCTGAATGTGATGTTCAAAACATCTCTTGGCACTTTTAGAGTACAAGACTGGCTCTCCTGGTGCTGGGTAACAGAGAGCAAGACAGAGCAGTTGCCTTTTTACCCAGAATTTAGCTTTTCAAAGCTTTCTGGACTGAATATTGATTATAGAACTGGGTATTAATTGCAGAAACCTCTGATGTTTTCTCAGTATTAAAAGATTCTTCTTAAAGGTTGTTTTTTTCCCATTTTTTCTTCAAAAGACAGAATTAAGTTAGATATTTACATAGAAATATTTAACAAGAAAGATAATTTAAAAAAAAATCTTTAGTTCTGCTCAAGTCCTATTGGCATATTAGTATGGAATATCTCTGCTGTTTTTTCTTAAATCATGGCTATTTTATGTATATTTTAGATAAAGCTGTTGCACCTGCTAGAGATCCATTCCTGTTATCAAGTTGGCTTAACATAGATTGAAACAACTTTTTGTCTTCAATTGGCCTTTTAATAAATGTATGGATCCAGTCACAAATAAGGATTGGTGTGATTCATCATCTTATCTCACTAATGATTGTTTGTTGCCTTTAACTTCCTGGTGCCTCTGAGGCTGCCTAGGTTGGAGTGGTTTGTGACCCAGAATTTCATCCTGTTGGCAAAATGTTTTCCAGTGAGCTGTGTTCTTGCTACAGGCAATTTCTTCCTTCAAAACTGTACATAAATAAAATATTTGTTCACGCTTCTCTCTGAGAGGAGCACAAGGAAAGTCTTTACTCAAACGCAGAAAGCGATATCTGTTGCAAAGAGCAAATCCTCATTTTCATATTTAATGAAGCCATAATCAATGGTAATGGCTGAAGATTGCATTAAAGAAATCTTAATGTTCCTCTCAAGGGAAAGTAATTTTACTGGAAACAAGCTAGTTAATCAGCCTCAGAAAAACTCTGCATGTTTTATTATACAGGCAGCTTTTCCAAGGACGAAGCAGGAAACATAACAAAAACAAGAGTCAATTTTCATCCTCAGGAATCTCTCACATTGGGCATTATGTAGATTTGATCTCTCAAACACCCAGTACAAGTCCTCTGTTTGAGTTTACAAACACAAAGGGCTGACATTTGTAAAATATTTATTTCTGCCCTATATCTGTATGAGTTTCATGCAGATGCAGCTAAATTTCCCTATTAAATGAGTCTTGGGAAAGCAGCTAAACTGGAGGCATACCAAGAGAAGCAGCCAGTCAGATATTCCTCTCAGCACGTGTTATATATTGACATCAAAATTTGCCATCAGTGGTGCTGCCCACAGGAAAGCCAGAGAGGTCTGTGCAGGGTGACCTCATGTGCATCCCCAAACCTTCACTGTGTGGGGGAAACGAAGCCCAGCAATTTGGCACAGCCTCCTGGCTGGCAGAGCAGGAGCTGCTCCCCTCACAGCACTGTGGGACTGGAGGGCTCTTGTTGAGAGACAATTGCCTGGATCACGAGCCAGGCAGGGAGAACCTTGCAGTCAAACTCTCTCCTCTGCTTGGGTTTGGGCTGCCAGGCTCACCTCCCCTGTGGCACGAACATGCAATTATCCAACGTGAGCCAGAGGCACTCAGGAATCACTTTGCTACTGGGATNAAATAGTTTCTGGGGAGGCTAGCCTACGTCACAGGGGCTAGTGGGCTTTTTGGAGTTAGTATGGAGTGGAAAGTTACTAGGGTTAGGAGGGGCCACATTCTTGGGGTGATCGTTATCTCAGGGGACAGAGGGAGGAGGAGGCCCTGCTCTTTCCGTGACAACGCGATATCTTCCGAACGCCAGGCCCTAGCCTGTTACAGGCTTACAGCTGGAGGGCAGGACATGTCTGGCTAAAGGTTTTGGTGTAAACCCCACTTGTACATCAGTAGCTGTGACTGATGGCCTAGGAGCATGAATAGCTTCTGCTTGAGAGGGAAAATGATATTCACTTGTACAACAGAACTCAGGAGATGCCCTTTGGGGCACCAAGCCCTTTTGAAAGGTACCCTTGAAGTAAGAGATGTTGTGCCCAAAACTTTTCTCCTTTCTTCAAGTCCTATTTTTCAGTCAGTTATAAACAGTGCTGGTTTTCTGCAGAGAATATTGGTTTGTTTGCTTTGGAATTCCATGGGAATTTCGGTTCCTACTCTTACCATAGAGGCCTCTTAAGGTACAGAGGTTACCTGGTCTTGTGTTCCGAGTTGTTCAGTGAACTTAACAGCCCAAACCTCCTCTCTGGAGTTGCTACCAGTGTTACTGTCAGGGCAAGGGATGTTTGAGTGGTACCAGCAGGCAACACAGAAGGTGTGGAATGACACAAGAGCAACTGATGGGAAATCTGGATGTGTGGAGGTTGCTTTTGACAGGCTTTGCTCATTCCTTTGGCTGAGGAAAGGCAAAGACACTTTGCATCTTCAAGTCCTTGCTCATTCCTGAAAGACCTTTACTGTTGTTTTGATAGAGATAAGAATCAGGTCCAGCTCTTCTGCTTTTGAAAGAAAAGCTGAACCAGCCTTTTCTGTTGATATGTTTAGAACAGGTCTCATTTCATATCCCTATTCCTTGTGTTGCCTTTCTCTGATCTTAAAATTAAAACCAAAACATGGTTTATGGGGAAAAGGGGTTTTAATCTCAGTATTTATTTGAGGATCTTTGGGTACAGCACTTGGTGCAGGTGGAATGCCCTGAAATGTACACACTGTCTTCTCTTTGCTGAAATACACACAATTATAGGTTTTGTAAATTAGCATATCTATCAAAGATTTTTCAATGAGAGGCTCGAGCGAACTCTCCGTTCTGAGGAACTTTCCTTTTGGATGGGTTTATCTTATTTTACAAGAATATGTTTTGGAGAGGACTTTGGTGTCTGGCATTTCCAGATTGTTTGGTTTTTTGGTTTAACAGTACAGTGGATCTCAGATAAGCTATCAGACTTGGAAAGTTACAAGTATGTAGGTTAAAAGTACTAAGAATACATAAAGTTATATAAAAGGGTACATAAGAGGTGTATAAAAGAAAAAGTAAAAAACCACCCTGGCATCACTTTGAGCACTTTGCATTATGTATACATAAGGAGAATAGCTTGTGTTAGGGTTTTGTAATTAAAATGCAACTGAAAATCATTGATCTGAAAGAAAAACCGTATAGAGAAAAAGAAACATTGCTTCTGGTTTCAAGTAGAATCTGAGAATAATTCAAAATCTGCAGGGAATTGTGGGACTGCCACATTTCTAAAAATCCCAGGCTATTTATAAAGGCATTTATAAATACATTAATGGTCACTGCTGCATTCTGTAGAGAGGTGGAAGGAGAATCTGGACTTAATGCTAGAAAAAAAGGTTATTGGAATTGCCTTTAAAAGGGAACATTAATGTTCCCACAGACATAACGTGAAGAGAACAGGAAAGTAACAGAATAATGATGGAGACTCAATCTAATTGGTTTTCTGATGCTCTCATTTCTATGATTCATTTTAAGAAGTCTTTTCAAGCTTGTGTAGTTATGAAATAAATGGAACAAATTGGAAATGTGAAAACTAAATAAATAATGATCTGCCCATCATGTTGCTATTACTGCTGTCAGTAGTAGCAACATTTATTTAACAATTCTTCTGCATTAATAGGAATTTATGTATAATAAAATGTGTAATAACATCTAGTCCAGCTTTCAAAGAACTTGATTCCATGTCAGCATGTCTGTTGAGTCATCCTCCATTCAGAGAAAGACTTGTACACTGCAGGAGAAGTGTCACTACCCTGGAAATATCCATGTGGACAGTACCTGGGAAACAGTTTGCTTGCTAACTGGATTTAAATTTAGAACCTTAAAATTCCATGGTTGCTTAATATTTGAAGTAGGTTGAAACCTGCCAAAGCAGTATCCCTTCAGTATATTCAAGGGCAGGGAAGATGATGACAGTTTCATTTTATGCTGGTCCTGTGCTGATTAATTTTGATGTCCATATTTCCTTCTGAAACCTCTGCCTACCCTCTCTGCATGAGTTGTAAACAGCAAAATAGAAATTTTTCGTTTTAGGCACCTCTCCAGCAGTACAGTAAGGTGCCACTAACCAGCTGTGCAGAACATCACAGCATGGTGGTTCATAAATCTGTGACTCTGCCACCCTTGGACTGAGCACCAAGAGGCTTTTTATTTGCTCCTTTGCAGTGTGAGGAAACAACCCCTGAATATTATGCAAAAAATAAATAATTTTACCTTTCAGAATCACCAGTAATGATTTTTCTAAACTGTCGAAATTTTTCTGCTCATATTTCCATTTAATCTCACCTGTCTGGGGGATATTTCTGTGGTACCCCCTGCCTCTAGCAGAGGAGGCCTTGGGCATGAGCAGGAGAGTTCTCCTTGCTGCCTGGGGCTGCCTCTGCCCGCTTCATGCCCATTCTCTGCCAGGGCATCTGCAGCTGGTGGAGAAGTGAACCTCAGTGGGGTTTTTGTCAGCTTTTGCTGTGCTGCTGCCATCCCAGGGATTCTTGGTGGGTCAGAGGTGCCTCTTCAGCACCACCCCAGGGCAGTTCAAACAGCCCTTTCCACAGCAATGGAACTGCTCTCCATGGCCAGTGAGTCAGTGGTGTCGGGTGTGGAGGAGGGAAGGGGGATGGGGATGCCTGGAGTTGTTTCCTGGCAGCAGGAGGGATGCAGTGCCCTTGGGAATAACCCAGACCTGGGCATCACAACACTGAGCAGGAAGAGGTGGGAAGGTTTTGGGAAGCAGGACAATTAGGGCAGGAGTTTCTAGGAATGTGTTTCACTGCCGCTCAGGGTGGGAGTCATTGGCTGCCCACACCTTTTATTTTTGATTCACATCCAAATTCCTTCTCTCTCTGTCCCCAAGTCACAGCTCCAGCTGCTCTGAACAACATTTTAAGGTGGTTTGTCATAAACACAAGCATCTCCCCTCATGGAAACTCTCCTTTGCTGTATTCCAGAGGCATAAATCTGTTACTGATTACATGGATTCTGTTTAAAGGAAGGAATTAAACAGTTTTGTCTTGCGGCAGGATGCCAGGGATATTTGTACTGCAAATCCTAATTTGTGGTTTAAAAAAGTGTTTCATTACTGAGTGAAGAACTTTTTATACAGCCGTAGGGAATTCACTGATCAGGAAAACATTCCAAAATATCATAAAGGAAAATTAGACTTGTAGGAGATTATGCAAATGAAGGAGTTTTCTTACAGAGGGAGAGGAATCTTTAAATTTTCTTTTGTTTAGGTTTTGTATGTTTGCCTACATGAAACAAATTGGGGAAATCAGAATTTTTTTGTTACTAAATTCCGGTGCTGGTTACTTTTCTGTACTTATTTCTCTGTTACTATTTTTGAGAACTGAAACATTAAATGAAAATTTTACTTACAATACTTTCTAGGGTGCCTCAGAACATAAAAATCAATAGCTTTAGAAAATTATGTTTTGTGAATATTTACAGCTGTTTCCCTCACACATTTGTATATTTTTCAAATATTCTAATTGAATAAACCTGGGAAAGAATCAATATAAGCAGTTTTGTACATTAGAGTTACAAAAGCACAACCTCTTTGAGTAACAGATGTATTTATTGTAGCATCACATTTCAGTTCCTAGGGATTTTTGAGAAACTATTTCCAGAGCAGGAGCAGAAATTATGTTTTTTCCCTCTTCTGTAATAATTGTGGTGTAGTTGCCAACACATGTAACTTTTTATTAACGCTGATTACTTTTGATGCCTGCAGCAAAACATGAACAATAAGAATATTATACCACCATTAATTACTTTTAAAAGGCGTGTATATATTTAATTACTAGAGCTGGCTGATCAGGTAGGAGATCAGATTTATGGGAAGGGCATTGGCTACAGCAGCTAAGAGATGATGCTGAGCTTCTTATTCCATTAGGGGCTCTTCCAGAATTATTTGGGTCAAGCCAAATCACTGTGGAAAATTCAGCAGATGAATGTGTCAGTGAAAAGACACCAAATTTGAAACACGTTTGCACTGACATATATTAAAAATTACTTTATTTAGATCTATTTATTTATTAGTGTTTTCCATATCTATACATCTGTTGCCTGTTATACCAAGTGTAGTTGTATATAATATGGAAATTAACTGCATTGCATGAATACAAAATGAAATTATCTCAAAGAAAAATATACAGGCACTCATAATTATACATATATTAAAATATTTCTTTCAGAGCAGTACACTTCAATAGATTTCAGGTTTCAGGAGGCACTGCCAGCTCTTAAAGCATTCATTTGCTTTTATGAGCCTGTAATGTTCCTGTGCTATTATTCATAGAGTCATCCCAGTACCATGAACTCCAGACTTGTCAGAAATTATTTCCACTACTGCACAGCCTGCACATGCAGTAACCAGGACAGAAGATGAAATAAAAATGCTTTATAAAGTTTGCCCAGAAAATCGAAACTCATCATTTATACTTTGTTTCTATGTGAGTGCCTTATAAATGGTTAACTAGCTTTGAATAAATCTGTCATAAATGTTTAATTGATGGTCACTGGGTTGATTTTAATTATGGTTTATAAACATCTGCAGCATGGTTAATTTATAATGCAATTTGTGCATTTGTACATAGATCTCACTGCTTTAGGACCAGGCACAAAACCAGAGAATGAAGAATTTTCCTAACTGCTTTTAGTGTCAATTGCTTTCCAATTCCTGGACGCTGGGGCCCCTGTGAAACTTTTCCACTCAAATCCTGATGGAGCAACACCTTCACCATGTCTCCCACAGACATTTTTTCCACTACCCAGACCTTGGCATATCAGTGAACAAAACATTAGTTTAAAAAGAAGATTTTTTTTAACCCAACTGTAAGAGTCCATTCAATTACACTGCATTATTCAGGATATAACCTTTTCCCTGAGCACAGGAAAGTTCTTGTTTGGAAGCAGCAGAAAGTGTTTGTGTCTGGAGCTCCAGGAGTGCACACAGGAGATTCCACAACTGATACACAACAGAACATTCATCAATCTATTTCCTACATCTAAATGTGCTAAACCCCCTGTGAAATTAGCATAACCAGGTCGTTGTGCAAGTGGGATGCTGTTGAATGATATCCTGAACTGCTGTTAAGATTACTAAATTGGAATAAAAACTTCAACGGTGCTTTTCTGCAGCTTCTACTCCCTCCTCATTTTGCAAAAGAAAGAACTGATTTATGAACAAAATCTAAGCAGAGAATGGCAGCACTTTTCATTTTATTTAGGACAGAACCCAGGTGTGAAGAGTGATTCTAGCAAAACTCTCTCATTTCCTGCCCCAGCACCCTGCAGATTCCCAGCCAAAGGAGGGAATTTCATCTCAGACTGCATTCCAGGCACCAGAGTGAACCCATTCCTGTAGGATACACCTTAGTTATGCAGCTGACATCAGCTTTGTGCTATATTGCATGCAAAACATCAGAATAACCAGTTTGTAATTGTCATATTTGACAAATAAATAAAACACTGCTTAGGAGATCACTGTATTTCATGGTACAGGGAACTGAGAGAAATGCAGCCTCTGAAGGCACATTTGGTGGTTTATTTGTTAAATACAAAAAAAAAAACATATGGAACATTAGAGATTTTTCACTCATAGAGATTTTTTAACAATATATCTAGAGTTTCAAGTAAAACTTAGTCTGAAACCATGATCACTTCAAGGACAGAAAATACCCCTGGTATTTGATATAGAGAGATAAATGCTGTCTCTATAATGTCTCTTTGGGGTTAATATTTATGTATATTTTAATACATATAAAAAGCTATTAACCAGGGAAACTCTGAAAAATTCAGAAAATATTTACAGAAGAGATCACATGCCTGACATCTTCAGAGATTAATTTCCTTAAGAACATCCTACTCCTAGCTCAATTTTTTTCACAGTGTTTTTGGCACCTGTATTTCCATGTTTTTGACAACATAACCAACTTGCCACCAGTCTTGGAGTTTTAAAAGTCAGTGCTTGCTGGGTTTTTTCTTTTCATTTTTAAACTATACTGGTACTCTGGGTAAGTGGGGAAACTTGTAAAATGTGCCATTTTTATTTGCTTTAGCAAGTTTGGTTTAATTTGTAGTTGTACTGTTTCAACAGATCTATTCAGTGCAAAGGAGATCACTGTCAGATCTGGCTGCTAAAGGAAATAGAAATGTACAGAAAGTCCAATGTGCTTGAGAGGAATCTGCTGGGATTGGTATCCATGGGTCACTGCTTAGGTGGTGTGGAAGTGACTGAAATCACAAACTCTTCTCTGTTTGAAGCAGCACATTTGGATCGAAAGCTAAGTGAGCTCCCAGAACAAAAGAGTTTGCAGTTATTTAATGCATCTTTCTGGTAATGCTATAAAATACAGAATAACTTCATTTGACATTGGTCCCTGTTATTGGAATGACTTTTTCCTCTTAGGCTTTCCAGATCTGCTGTGGATATTTAATCTACAATTTTTCCAGTTTGACACGTAATCCATAGATACAAATCATTGTGGCTCTTTTTTAGCTGTCATAGAGGTTGCTGTAGATAAACAGACATAAAGTAATTATAATGTAAAGATTTCAAATTTGATAAGTTTGGGGAATTTTTGTTTGCTTGTAGTTTTTTTTTCTTTAGTGGATATTAAGTTTGGTATGGGGTTTGGAAGTCATTGATCTTGCCAGAAGTCAAGGAATTTATAATATAGCTCTAGAGGTGATCCTCAACCCTTTGTTTATATAAATATCATGTGCAACAATTTATTGATGATCTCATCCAATTGTGAAGTGTGTGGCAGGGGCAGGGATGGATATTAAGACACCTCAGAGACAAAAACTGTGACTCAACTGCTGATCTTGACTTGTTGACTTTTGGGGAGATTTACAGCTCACATCCCTAGAAAGCAGGATTTCATACAAGTTACAAGAAAACAAACAAATAAATCTCAGAAACACAAGGGGTTTGAAGTAAAATATTTCTTACTTGATTTTTGAACTGAAGTTTTGCATGCAAGAACCCCACTCAAGCTCTCAGGGATTGCACCCTGAAGGTTGATATCATTCGGAGTTTTGATTCTTCCACACACCTTGAACCAGGGCTCCACTCAAATTTATAAAAGTACTGAGGCTGAGGGGAAGCTCTATGAATGTATTTGATAAATGATGTTTACAGATTACCTTTGAACTTTTTGGTATATTACTATTGACATCTTCAACCCTGGAAATTGTGAGGGCAGATGTCAACAGGGACCCCAAGGCAGGACCACCTTTGTCTGCTCCCAAGTGCTGTTTGCCTTCCAGTGTACTTCAAACAGGGAAAGGGGAGGGGTGGAATGGACATTCACCTGTGATGGCTCCATCCAGGGCATCCCTTACCCTGGCCAGACCCACCCTCCTCAAGAGACAAGATTTTGTTGAAGTCTTGTGTTGAAAACTTGGATTTTAAGTGTGTTCAGGTTGTGGAAAAGTACCTGATGGAAAAGTAGGAGTTTGAAAATTTGAAATCTCTTTCTGTGTCTCCTTTCTTAGGATGATTTGGCACTGACTGATGCTTGTTTTCTTTTTGCCTAAGAAGGAATATGTGCATTTATAAAGTATAAATGTACTTGAGCAAGCCTGTGACTTAATGACAGTGTACTTGCACACAGCTCCACAAATCTTTATGATCTCTAAGTATCCAATTGCTGGCAGTGATATATCATGACCTGTTCTGTGCTTAATTATTAATTTTACATTAAGGAGTTTCATAGTCAATATTTAGATGGTTTATGACATACAGGAGCTTTTCCATGGTCATATTTTCTTTGCAGGGACATAATGTATCCCTTTCAGTACTAAATCAATTACACACAGTTAAAATAACTTGATTTGTTGCTTAAGGTCCCTTCCCAACAAGATGCATCAATTGTAAGGGAGTAAAACCAAGGATATCATGGCCTGCTCTTAATCCTTGCAGGGCTTAGCAGGGGTCAGGTGCCACTGGAGGCTGTAAAGTTGTGCAGCACAAAGATCCCTTCAGCCCTCAGCAGTCATGAGATGGGGAGAGAAAGGGTTCTGGAGTCTGCAGCACCAGGACAAAAGCACAGCAGCATCATTTAGTTCTAACTCTGTTTTCCACATCCATAGTAATGGGCAGAAGGAATAGGAATGTAGCACATTTTTTAAGGGCCCTGGAGTTTGATGTCTTCTCAGAGCTAGATTTCAGCCAGAATGAACCACTTCTAAAGATGCTTTATCTCACCTGTCCTGAATTTGTATGTTAGAGTGCATCCAAAATTGCCAGTCCCTCTCCAGTGGCTATTAAAGCATCTAAAAGACCAGACATCTGAGCCTAAAATGGTTGTAACTGAGTGGAATTATTCACACTAGGTGATTTAACTAATGACCTAATTCAAGAAACAATCCCTACTGAAAATATATATCACATACAAAAACATATATCAATACCAAAATGTGTTCTTGTTACAAAAATGGACAGTTTTGAAACCTGTGATTTATATGAGATAGTTTCAAAGGCCTGTTTTAAAATCACAGAGCACACTCTTGCAGCATCCAAATCATGTATTCAATTCATCTATCAGCAGTTTTAAAATATAATTGAACCCAAAAGATCATTTGAAGAAGGGCTGCAAAGACTTCTGCATGCAGATACTTCAATCTCAAGATGGGGAAAAGGGCTGAAAACAATTCCATCTTCT
This sequence comes from Erpornis zantholeuca, assembly GCA_013400515.1. Classification (NCBI taxonomy): domain Eukaryota; kingdom Metazoa; phylum Chordata; class Aves; order Passeriformes; family Timaliidae; genus Erpornis; species Erpornis zantholeuca. The sequence continues at coordinate 429,312 of VZTN01011113.1, read as the reverse complement.
GTTTTTCCAGGCTGCTCTTAGGGAATGAGCTGCATGGACCTGATTTAAGGCTGACCAGTTTGAAGTGCAGGTTCCCAGAATAACTGATGGTGTTTGTCCTTCCTCCTGTGGACTCCTGTACAGTGGGAAGCTGTTGAACTCAGCTCAGGAGAATGGATGGGGGAAGAATGGATCCTTTTTAAGGATCTCTTTCCAAGACATTTCTTGTGTTCCTCTGTAAGGGTTTGTTCCATGCTTACTTTGAGACCTTAACATCAAGTATTCCACTTTTGTTTGTGGTTTTAATAGGAAGTACTGCATCTGTGGCATGATTTATCCAGAAAAGTGCAATGGACTTAATGCAATTCTCTGAATGAAGAACAGGGAGTAGTTGCCCAGTTATTTATTGGGTCCAGCAGTAAAGTCCATTATGAAATATTTCTCAGGCAGGATGAATTTAAATAAGCTCAGCAAGGCAGACACTATGAGACCAACCAAATAATTTATCCAGGAGTTCAGCTGCCGAAGAGAGGAAAGAAAAACAAAACTCACTTAAAAAGATCCTGTATTATAAGAACACTTATCCCTTGGATAAAAACTCTCAGATGTTTAATAGATCAAATGGCTGGGACTTGATGATCAAATCAATACAAGGATGAAATAATACATCAGAATTGAGCGTGTGCTCTGGTTCCTGCAGAGGAAGATAGAAGCCATGTGAGATGATTTGCTTCCTCATTAGGACATCTGATTCTTCTTTCATTAGCACTGCTTTTGTAATATTGAAGCACCCTCGGCTTATATGGGTTAATTTTGGATTGATGTAGATGCTGAGAGCCCCTGTGACAGACTCAGGGATAACAGGGATGAGTGTTTCAATTCTATTTCCACTTTGTAACTTGGGATTTAAGCGCAGCATGTTCATAGCAGCTAACAGGCAAAGAATAAAGATGAGAACTACCAAGGTCCAGTGACTGATGAAGTCTGGGGTGCTGTATATTCATAATCCTTCATCCATATGAAAAATTGGATACTTGTGCAAGTTGCTGGCAGCAAGAAGGGAAAGGGTCTAATGTAGAAGAAGCACAAAAAAAAAGGCACAGATGATCCTTTTGTTTCCTCTTTCATTTCACATATATCGAAGGGAGAAGTTAGGGAGGTAAAAAGGGAATAATGCAATGTAATGTTGTGTATACCTAATACAGACCTTCAAGGTCAATCCTGTATTCCACAGCTTCACCTGAGATAAATCTCTGCTTTAGTAGTGCTGGGCTGAATTAGATCAACAGAAATTCTGGCCCACTGTCTCCAAAAGCATTTCCAATCAGGGAAGGTTGACCTTGCACTGAGAGATCTTTTTAAAACTTAATAATATTACCTTTTAATCAGGAAGGATGCCAGGGTACCTTACTTGGATACAGAATAGTGCAAATTGATTTCTGTGAGGTAATGACGTGGTTTTGATTAAAGCCCACTGAGACAGGGCAATGTAATTGCTGCCTTTCTTAAATTTGTGAGAAGTCAGTCAATTCCTTTACAAAAGCAGGTAATTTATGGAATGAGTTCTTCCATTTGTGAGTGTGGTCCTGATCAAAAGATTACTGAAATCTGTGAAAATGTTGCCTTCTTAGAAAAATCTCTCAGTTTCTGGAGATTGTTGTTCTGGAACAAGTCCTAAGGCAGAGTACACACACAGAGAGTGTAGCCTGGGCTTCTTAATACCCAGTTCTCACTGACTGCAATTGTTAATATTTCTTAAAATAGTCACTTAGTGTCCATAAATTACATTGTTTTATCATGAAGGCTTTTCCCATTTTGGAATAATTTATTGTTGGAATGAAAGGAAAAATATTTTTCTCATTTTCATTACCAAATCATGATTAGATTTTAATATACTGCAGATTTAAATCACGCTGCTCTTCCCTCCCTAGCAGTGCCCCAAGTTTCCTTTCCAAAGGACACTGAAGCTGTGAAAGATAAGATATACCTGGGCTGTTTACCAAGAACTCTTTGGTCTCCAAATTCAGTCTTTCCTGGCCTGATGGTTGTGAACTGGGTTCCCAGTGATGAGCAGTGTTGTGTTTAATAAGGGCTAAGAGAAGAGTCTGTTCTTGGTTTTGTTGCCATTCCTGTAAATACTCAGAATTCTAATTCTGCTTGACAGGCTTGGATGGAGACAAGGTGAAAATGGCTTTGAAGTGAGAGATGGCCAGTTCTATGCCAGAAGTTCAGAATGCAAATAATTGTCAATCCCTTTTTACTAAAATAAGTGAAGTCTCTGAAACCTCTATTTTCTTTTCTACATTTATCTTGATTAAGAATGCCACCCTGCTTAGAGGCTGGGAGAAACTGGATATTAGCTTCTTTTTTGGGGGAGAAAGTTAAATGATTAATCTAATTTTGCCTGGTTTATTTTCTGTCATGAAGTTTAGGGGAAGCTTTCTATTGCATTCAAGATGTAATTTCTCATGGGTATTTCTGGATATGAATTTACATCAGGGTATATTTATTTGTATTACTTCAAAAATTGCTGTCTATTAGCAATGTGCATTGCTCTGGCCTGAACTATACCACCCAGATAAACAGGGAAGGGTAAAGAATGGGAAACTGTTAAGGAAAAGGAAAAGAAAATCTAAAAGAAAACATTTGGATTATAAAATAGAGAAAAGTGCAGAATATATATTTTTAGTAAGCTCTCTGCTTGCCCTTGACTATAAAGTTTGCATCTGCATTTAAACAGCTTGTATATGGCTGAAATCAAATTTGAATGATTGCAGGCAACTCCAATTTTACCTGGGACCTGGGAAAACTGCACGGTGCATCCTGTGAGTTGTAGGCATCTCTGACAAAGTGTTTCAGCTGTCAGGCAGCTCAGATCAGAGGGCTCCTGACTGAGCAAGGCACTTTGGGCAGGAGGTGTCGAGTTTTGGGCTTTTTACCTCTGATAGTTTTATAAAAGGGGAGGGAAGAGCTCAGCACCTTCCACCTCCCCTGGGGCAGTGGGGCTGGAGTTCAGCTGGCATTGACCAAATTCCTCTTGGGATCGGGGCTGCCTTTCTGGCCAGATGTGGTGAGAAGTTGCACAGGGATTCTGGAACTTTCTCTGTGTGAGCTTTTCAGCAAGGAAGCCAATGTGTTTGTGTATCTCGTTGAGAATGGTCCTGCCTTGTTTTCACAGGGTAGACTTAAATGATGCTTAAATGTCTCATCTAGTCTCTATTTGCTGTGATTTTTCTGATTGATTTCTAGTGCTAGTCAGGCTCCAGAGAGAATGTGGGCCCTTTGTGTTTTGTGAGTATGCCTGGGGCTGAATCTTGCTCTTTGTATGTTGAATAGATATTCTTTCACACATAAATCACTGCTCTGTCATGTTCGCCTGCTGCGAGATGTTCAGTGCATACCATCATTTACATTAAACCATTTACTTCCAGAGAATGTGTTATATTGCTTTATGAATTATGTGATCTGACATATAAGATTATGTTATGAATTGGCACTTAGAATATTAGAACAGTGGGATGTTTTATAGCTTATGGTCATGATCCAAGAAGTAATTCATGCCTTTTCTTAATAAACTTCACTGGTCAAAAGGGAAACAGGCATGGGAGTGTGACACTTTTACTTAGGAATAATACTAGTTAAGAAAAAATGTTTGGTGATTCACTTAAACTTGCAGCCTGCTCATATCTGGAGGAAGGATATTGTTTTTTAGAGCTGCATCTCCATTATCTTAAGTTCTCATTTACTAAAGTAGCAATTCCTAGTCCATCTGGAGAGGCTGTAAAAGAACAAGGGTGAAGAATTCCCCTTGTCTGAGCATGGAAGGGTTTGCTGAAGGGGGAGCAGTGATATTGAGTAGAACTGGGGGAAGTGTTGAGGGGAAGGCAGAGCTGCAGTAGTCTGATTTTGTGATCTCTCTAAAAGACATCATCTTATCCATTCAGGGGATGAGCTTTTGGACAATACCATATAGGAAATGAGACTTCCTTGATTTATTTCCTCATGAAAATACCTGTTTCATGCTATATATAGTCTATAAGACAAAAGCCTTTATGCATTTTTTTTAAATCTTTTTTTTCTCTTTGTGTGTGGGAAGATGCAGAGGGTCTAAAATGAAGGTTATCTTGTTGGGGGATTATGAGTTTTGTACAACACAAAATCTGTGAAAGAGACCTCACTGTACTGAAAGAATAAATTACATTTTTCACATTTAACTTGTATCTGCACAAAATACAGCATAAATTTCAGTATGAATATGCTACCACCAAATGTCATAATCTGATGTGTGTACAGACAATAAACACAATCTGGGAATCCTTGGTTGGGCACACAACTTTCCATGTTTTCACCACACAATTTTACCCTAAAGAAGGAAACATCCACAAAATACAACTCACCAAAGTAAGATCCATGTCACATAACTCCAGCTAATGCAAATTCCCTTCCTGGCATTTCATATATCAATGTCTGGCCTGGAGCAGAGAATACCTGAGAGCTCTTCACGTTGTTCTCACAATGTGACAGTGGCTGCAGTGTGGCTGGGGACAGGGCTGTGTATAAGTCATGTTCCAAACATCCCAGGAGTGAATAATTCATTCTGCCAAAACAACTATGCTGCTCATGGGAAAAAAGGTTAAATACCAGTATTGCTAAAGGTTGACCTGCCCATACATCTTCTCTGTTCTGTCATAACATTCAGCTGGGAATGTCCCATTATTTCTTACTCAATTTATATGCTTCTGACTGCATTAGCTCTCTATAGATAGTAACAATTCTTGACAGTTCTTCATCTCTACTTAATATTACTGAAGTTTCTTTTGTGTACCAGGAGAAGTTTGTTTATTATTCATTCCACAGTTCACCAGTTCACCTCTGCAGACCTGCTGACTGCAGTTCAGTGGCATTCCCAGAGTGCTGCTCAGTGATGCCAGCTAATCTAGAGCTTAAAAAGAACTTGTCAGACATCTAAATAGAGAATGTGGAGAAATCTTATAGGGTAGAAAATTATTGCCCTATACAAATATAAGATATGATAAAAGCCTGAATTCAATAATTCTTATTAATGTCTTCTTCATTGAGCAATGCCTTCAAGTTTTCAATAACACACATAATTGCAGTTCAAATGCCCTCGATTGGAACCATAATAGATCTTTCCTGTTATATTTGTTTTGTTTCCCTGGGGCTTTTTGTCTTAAAGAACAAAATGACAGTCAAACATGTAATTAGTTATGATGAGAATATAGTCAGGGGGGCTTCTTCCTTTGCTCCAGTTTCTGAAAGTTGGGCTTTAGAGATATGGCTTACCCTCTTGATTTCTTCCTTCTTTATCTCATTTTTCACTCTTGGTTCTCCTTCTTGGGTTAAAATATGTGTACTTTAGGAAAATATACCATTGTGTAGCCAATGGTTATCATGTCCAGAGACACAGCTGAACTTATGGAGGAGGTGGAAACACAACTCTTCAGTGCAGTCATGTTAATTAAGAGAACAGGGCCTTCCCTTTCTGTAACACATGTAGAAAATATTTATGTACTGAACATACAGTGGAAAAACACAGAAAGAGTGAAAATCACACAGAAAAACTCCACTGTGAAGTTTTTGAGCTCTGTAGCTCTCGTAAAATTAAAACTCTTCAGTCCTTAAACTGGGTAATATTTTATTGTTGGTCTTGAAATTCAGAGTCTCCTCTTAAGGCCATAACCCTGAGACACTGGTTCCCATTTCACCAGGCTAGAGATAAGCCTCACTTCCACTTCTGTCCAGTCCTTCTTTTAGAACCAGCAGCTGCATAGTAAATAAAGAGTTTATTAGTTATGTTCTCTTGGCATCTTGACAGAAAAAAGGAAAGGAAAGGAAAGGAAAGGAAAGGAAAGGAAAGGAAAGGAAAGGAAAGGAAAGGAAAGGAAAGGGTGAGATTATTAAGGGGTTATTAACAAAATGCCAAAGAGCTTTTCCCAAGAAACCATCTGTTCCAATCACTCCAGAACTGTGCCTGTGTTATATTTTACTTCTTGGTGCCTAAGAGGAGATTTTGCCAATATTTTCAAATAATCAACACATTGATAGCTGCACCCTCTGGAGCAACAGCCTGGGAGTGGGATCTGTGTGTGACCAAAGAGGAACCCTGGGAGGTGAAGTGAGAGGTTCTGACTGATCCTGGGAATTCTGAGTGATTCCACCCAGAAAGTGTGGCAAACAAACCCTGAATATTGAGGCACACCAAGACACAAACGCACCTTTCCTGGGAGAGCTTCCTCAGCGGATGTCTGTGTGTCATCAGCACAACGAAGGAGCTGCTGATTTTGCAGACATTCCTTCCCCAGCCTGATAAGTTAATATACATTGTTTAACATGATAATGTAGCAAGCTGTTTTGTGGTTTGAAAGCCAGCTGCATTTGATTGATGCCGGGAATGGAAGTATTTGCGAAACGACACTGAATTAGATGCAGTTGGTTTATGGGCCTGGGGAAATGAATCTTTTATGAAGAATAAAAGTTTATGATGAAGGAGAAATACTGAAGAAGTGTGCATCTTGAATGAAGCTCTTTTGGACTGGACGCCTGCTGCAGAACCTTTCAAAACATACATTTGGGTCACTATATTTTTGAGAAGGAGATCTCTATATAAATATATTCTTTTGTGGTGGTCCAATCCCAATTATTTGTGTTCTCTCTGTGGACACCTCAGTTAGGATAGGGAATGTCTTCCCTGGAAATGCAGCTATTGGAGTGCTCCAAAGGGTTCCAGGTATATATTTTAGCTGCTGGATTAAAGCTCTTGTGATTTTTGAGGCATGAGCCACAAATATGAAGCACACTGGGGTGTAGTTTTCTGTATGGGTTCCCAAACAAAAAGCAGACACAACCTGTACTAATCCATAATCATATCTAAAGACAACCCCACATTTTTAATGAGAACTTGTGAGAAAAGAATAACTTTAAAAGTAAATTTAAATGCCACTTTGATGGCAGCCAGAAACTAATACCTCAAAACTTTTGAGGGAAGAAGGAAAGAAAAAAGATGGATCTATTTCTCTCCAGCTTTCCTCCCGGAGCTGGCATCTCTATGCGAAATGAATGTAAAATTCTGCTCATCTGAGTTGCAGAATTCTTATCTGTATGCACCAAAGGACTGATTGCAGGGAACAAGATAATGTCTAGTGAGTTGAAAGGTTAAAGAACTGCAGCTGGCAAATCAGAATCAGATTCAGCCATTGTGTTAAGACAGGTCTGTGCCAGAGTAACGAGAGATTAGGGGATTTACATCAGATCTTAAAATTTATATGTGCCTTCCACTGTCTTATCATCAGAAATATTTCAGGAGGACAATGGTATAAGTGGATTTCTACTTGAATACATATTGCAGTAAGTTCCTAAACCTCTGCTGAGCATCAATTCATCTAATGGATTAATAATAATAACAACTGTGTCTTCATTCAAAATGTTGTCTACTGTAGTTGAGTATGGGATCTTATTAAAGTGCATTCTTCAGGAAACCATTGTATACTGAAACCCTTTAAATTTCACATGAACTTGGGCACCCTTTAAGATCCCTGGAAGATTTGCCTTAGTCCTTATTTATTTCCCAGAAACCTTCTGATTAGGAGACCCTTGTAAAACATGTGATCTAACATTAATATTGAAAAATCTTGTCAAAAGTGTGATAAATTTCTAAAAACAGCAGATTGCCCTGTACTTGTGAAAAGAGGGTAAATTTCATTCTTCAAAAAAAAAAGGAAGTTCTTTTCTCTCTTCTGAATCAGTCTCACACAAAGTAGATGAAAATATCAGGGCTGGGATCATCTTGTAACATGGAAAATGTGCCATGGTATCCAGGGGTAAGCTTCTCTTTGAGCTGTCTGACCTTTAATCACTGGTGAATAAAACCAACATGCTGTCAGATCTCTCTTATTTTTCTCAAGGGGGTAACTCTGCCTGAAGTAGCAATGAAACAAAACCTCTGAGAGCTTATGTTCAAGGTCACTACGAGAACAGGCAATACTTTGTACGCTGGGAAGTACAACAAAAGGGGAAAAAAAAGGAAGATATGTATGTAAACAAGGCAGTTGAGTTTGTTTAACAGTGAACAGACAGTTGTTATATCAGCCTATAAATGAGACTGGGTTTGTTTTTATTTTTACAACAATATTTCATTTTTATTTGATTTTTTTAAATCCGAGACCTTCAGAAAGAAAATAAACTCACTGTGCATGAATGTTACATATTTCTGTTATTGAGGCACTTCCAAGCCAATGTCTTAGGTCTTGTCTCTATCAGGTTTTAACCTCTTGTAGTCATTTTGCCACAGAAATTTCTGTAAATACTGAAAACAGATCATATGGTCTTACAGATCTATTAAGAAAGGAAAATGCTGTATTTAAAATGTGTTGATCATGATAAAATAATACTTGTCCAGTCTTGTGGGGAAAAGAAAGGGTGAGTTCCCACAGAGGAATTAATCTCTAACAGAGAATTCTGGCTTGCTCTGACACTCTGATTCACCCATGAGATTATGGTGTCAGTGCAAAGTTACTTCAATGGAAATTGTGTAGATCATGGAATCTGATAAATTGCTTCATTTGGGATTTCTAGCCCAAAGACTGGATCCCTTCCCTGATTCTTTATTTTATAAAGTTTGGTAATATCTTGCAATATTCTGTTCCTTTGATTCACCATTGAAATTAATTTCTTGACTTGATCATGACTTTTTTGTTATTTGGTAGAATCTCATTCTCTCTTCAGCTCAATATTACCAGAAATACTTAATCTTGCTGTGACCATACACTATTTAGTTAGATTGGTTTTCAAACTAATGCTTACATTTACAATTATAAATGAACTGATGAATAAATCATTTTGGTCTAGGGGTGAGGATCTCAGAGTTCAGCCCAGGTGCCTCATTATACCCTTTCTTTGTTTCTTGATGCACTGTACAAAGCTGATAAAATGCTGTGACAGAATTTTCAGCCTCTGGTTGCTGCCTGTCTGAGGCAGAGGAAAAGCCTGGATCCAGGGATGCAGGATGTGCTCCCCTTGCTAAGCACAGGAGTGGCAGCAGCTCAGTCCTCTCTCTATTAACCTGTGATAAAGAAGAAGAGTGAGGTTTTTCCTCTGCACAGCATTTAGGAATCTGTGCAGACAACAGCATTTCCCTGATTGCACTCTGCAGCAGAACTGTGTGCTCAGGGAATTTCCTGTCAGGGAAACCTTCAGCACTGGAAGGACAGTGGGGAAAGAGAGATGGGGGGCTTATTGAGGTTGATGAAATAAGCTCATAAATTTGTGCAAATTGAAACTAGAATACTGTAGGCTTTAATAATTACATATTGGCAGAAATGACATACAATAAATTTTGAACTGCAATCCTTTACAGTGCAAATAGAGACATTCCTCTTATTTCAGTGTTGTTGTTTCCAGTGTAGCCATCTGTGGACTTTCTGCCTGCAGAGTCTAAAGTGAGAGAGATACACCTGTAGTTCATTCAGCAAAATGCAATTAATATGGATGGCTTCAAAGCATAGAGACACAGGGAATTTGTGTCAGAGCACACAGATCTCTTGGCTGAGCAGCAAGGAAAGCCAATCCGAGCACAAGTACAACTCCAATATCAGGTGGAACTGCTCAGTGGTGTTGGTGAGATAGTGACAGATGGGACCCACCTGTCCCAGGTGGAGGTGGCCCAGTTGGAGAGGTTTTTGCTGAGTGCCTGCTGTGTGTGCCCCTCTCCCCAGGAACCACCGTGATGCGCATGGCAGCGTTCGACGCCGACGACGCCAGCACGGACAACGCCCTCCTGCGCTACAACATCCTCAAACAGACCCCCACCAAACCCTCCCCAAACATGTTCTACATCGACCCAGAGAAGGGAGATATTGTCACAGTGGTGTCCCCTGCGCTGCTGGACCGCGAGGTGAGCGAGCACTTTCTTATGTCTAATGTCACATTTTAATGGTTGTGCCTCTAAACTTCTTCCTGTATCAGGAGCTGTGGCCAGCAGGAGCAGGGAGGGCATTCTTCCCCTGTACTCGGTGCTGGTGAGGCCATACCTTGAGTGCTGTGTCCAGTTCTGGGCCCCTCAGTTCAGGAAGGATGTTGAGATGCTTGAGTGCATCCAGAGAAGGGCAACAAGGCTGGTGAGGGGCTTGGAACACAAGCCGTATGAGGAACGGCCGAGGGAGCTGGGGTGGGTTAGCCTGGAAAAAAGGAGACTCAGAGGTGACCTTATTGCTCCCTGCAACTTCCTGAAAGGTGCTTGTAGTCAGGTGGGGGTTGGTCTCTTTCTCCAGGCAATAACTGACAGAAGGAGAGGGCACAGTCTCAAGCAGTGTCAAGGGAAATACAAGTTGGATATTAGGAAGAAGTTTTTCACAGAAAGAGTGATAAGGTACTGGAAAGGTCTGCCCGGGGAGGTGGTGGGGTCACCATCCCTGGAGGTGTTCAAAAAACGACTCACTATGGCCATGGTTTAGTTGAGGCATTAGGGCATGGGTTGGACTTGATGATCTTGTAGGTCTCTTCCAACCTAATCATTCTGTGATCCTGCTGGGGTGTGAGATGAGGTTCTGAGCATTGTCGTGTGGGACTTTGGCTCTGTTTAGAGGAGTTTTTAAGATTTTTGTTTATTTCTTACTTGGACCTAAGAAGGTCTAAGCTCTGATCAGTGTTTATAAATCTATTACTTCATAATTTCTGCACAAGACATTCAGTGTTGGGTGGCAAGAGAGAAGATCTCAGGGTTAAGTGGAATTCAATTTAGAGTTACTAATTGACACCCAGAGCTAATTGTGCATATAGCTCACTCTGAGATTATTAGTTTAGTGCTCTGTATCCTTTCCTAGAATATTTTTAAGAGTGGACTTAATGAACTAATTATTTTGGTATTCCATAGCCAAAAAAAGAAACTATACAAAGGGGTAGGAAAGGAACAGGTGATCTTCGAGTGGCTTTAAGGTGAATTACCATAGTGCCAAAATCTATGCTTATAACAGATTGTTAGCATCATGAGAGCATAAATTGATAGCAAAGAAAACTTGGGTATGATCACTTCATGTTCAGAAGATAATAAAGTAGTGACAATCTGTTAATCCAAAGGTTTAGATACCAGAATATATAAGATTTTGGCACCAAAAATGTTACTCTACAAATCACCATTTCCTTTAATGAAGTGGCCCTGGGTGCCCTTAGATTCCTGGAGACATTCAAATCCTTTTCTTGCAGGATGTTTCAGGCACGTGCTGAGTCACTGAGCTTGTCTTCTAAGTTGGTTAGATTCAGGACTGTCTGATGTTCTCAATATTCAGCACATTATTTTTCATTTTAACCAGATGAAAACGCTGCCCATACACTTCCCTTTCTAGGTGGGTAGACTTTCTAGAGGCTTTTCCAACAGCAAACCTTTCATGGGTAAACCAGGCACAAGTTCCAGACACACTGTGCAGTATAACTAAGCATTAAACAAAGGTCTGGGCCTGGAGGTCTGGGTTTTTAAATTCAGAGAAATTCTAATTTTTTTCATATTTGGGTGGCTGGCCACAGGATGGTGTCCAGGTTAAAGTTTATACAATCACTGCCTTTTCTACCCTCAAGTTTCCCTTCTGAATTTATTGTTTCAGTTCAAAAGCTTTTTACTATTTTCTAAAGGCTGTTCTAGGTATTTTTATTCCTCATAGATAACCATACCCCAGATTAAAGCAATTTACTCAAAATTAGAAAATCAATGGAAGGGAATGCATGTGGCTGCTTTTCCCAGTGCCTTCCAAAGGTCACAGGTGATTCATGAAATAATGATGCTGTCTCCCTGCAAGGAACCTGGCCTCAGTCGAGTGGGTGTTATGGCTGGGTAGTGTGTCCTGAAAGCAGGGCCTGAATTCCTCATGATTTTTAATAATAATCATTCAGTACCTTTACCTTGAAGGTGACATGACAAGCTGTGATCTTGTTGATACTCCAGAGTAATTGTGTTGTTGTTGTGGTTCCAAATCTGAGTGGTTATCAGGCCAAAACATAGGGCTGCGTATTATTTTAACACTAAAAATAAGGATTACCTGAAATTAAAATCCATTCTCACTTTGTTTTGTCATAGGAAAGGAATGGGAAGAAGGATGTTTTATATTTTTTCACAAGATTCTCTGTGCTGTTTGTCATCTTTGTGGGTTCAGCCTCTTCTCCCCTTCCTGTTGATATATCTTGAGTAGAAACTGGTGGTCAGGCCACCTTTTTCAGATCTGTGGAGTTACCATTCATGGTCAAAGATGTCAGCTTCTATTTTGAACCATAACTGCAGCTTCTAGAGACAAGCAGCCTAATGATATTATTCTGGGGAAAAAAAAGTCTGTCTACCAACTTAATCTCAATGTTATATAAATAACTCTTACTTTTGTGTAGCTCATGGAATTGAATTATTTTAAAAAATTGTCTGTCTGAGGTGGGGACAGAGGGGAGTAAAGTGTGGAGGAGGAAATGTCTGACTGGATTCCTGCTTGGGGAATAAGATGTCTACACATCACCAGGCTTGAATAAATGGCTTCTGGAAAGGTGTTGGGCTGGAGGGAGCACCCTGTGCCATCCCTCTGCAGGGTAGCAGCTGGTATTAATGCCTTCTTATTAGGAACCTGTGTAAATCTTAAATGTTTTGGCTTCTTGTCACAATCTTGCATGAAACGTGTTGTAGAAACACGGGAGGAAGAAGTGTTCTTTCTTCTGAAAGCCTTGCTAGAAGGTGTGAAACACCAGAGGACACAAACTGGGGATTGAGGACAAAATCCCCGTGAAGGAGAATTTGTGAACAGGAGACAGGAATGGTTTCGTCCCAGCAGCTCTTGTCTTGCTTTTCTTGGCATCTCAGTGGACGAGGTGCTGTGGTAGACACACAGAGAAAGCAGCAAACCTTTCCATGGTGTTTTCCACTGCATGGAAGAGAGAACAGACTGTGAGCAGCTCAGCTGATCCTGTTTGAGGACTGGAATTTGAGTCAGCAGCATTTGGAGGTGTAGCTCATGAAGGCACACAGGGCTTTGGATGGGGGTGAGAGGAAAGGGAGATTGTGCTGGGGAACTCCACAGTCCACACACTGCAAAAGCTGGTCCTGGTGAATCTGATTATTCAGGATTTCCTCTTCAAACCTGCAGCTTCTCCTAGGTTTTACTTAAAACTTAAATTGGGTCAACTGCCCGTGATTGTAGGGGTGCTCTTTAAAATTGTAGTTGCCCTAGACAGGAAGCTGAATTAAAGCAAAAATCCTCTAGGATGGATGTGGAGAAAACCATTTTTCATTATTAATTTGTATATGCACCAGAGGTTTATATGAACTATATCAATGCATGTTAAAACACTGACTAAAATTACTCCTATTTTCCATCTCTCTGTACAATTTACCACTGATGATGCTTTTGGGAAACTCTCCACTGTATTTAAGACAAATTAGCAGAATATAAATAGTTTGAGGGGTGGTTTTGGTCCCTTTTTTTTTTTTTCTTCATTATAAGTATGATTTATTTCACATTTGTGCATCAGAGGGAATGGGAGACTGGAGGTTTTGCCCAGTGGGGGAGACTGAGATGTGGAGATGGAAAACATCTGGCAGGTTTTGCACATACTGGACAGTTCATATAGTTTCTCCATGCTTCAGCATATTCAGAAAAGGAGATATGGTATAGCTTAGAAATTCTTGTTCCAGAGCAAAGAATCAAAATACAGATATTTACACCAAAGTAAAAAGAGTTTGTCCATCTGGAGAGCTCAGTTTTTAAATCTAATTATATAGGTGGGAGATTCTTAGTATGCATTACTAAACATCTATGTTAATAATTTTAAAAGATGAAAATGGAAGCATATTTTTATTTCTAAGGTATTATCAGAAAAAAAAAGTTATTTCTAAGCAGACACTTTTAAAACAAAATTTAAAAGGAGAAAGCAAATAATTACTATTTCTCTGGTCAACTCCAACTGTGCACCTTAGCAACATTCAACTCAGAGTGAAGAGAATTTTTAAAAAGGTCCTACAATTCTTCAAAATTTCTTTTTCTGTGACTCATTTATGAAGTCTATTGCTAAATGGGGAGTTTGGAGATGGGGATGTTCCCTGTTAGGAGTTGCTTGGGTGTTTGATGGGGCAGGGGTGGGTGATGGAGCTGCTTTGGAGCTATTTCCATAATGGAGTCTCACCTAAAAAAACTCCTTCTGTCCTGTCTGCACAAAAAGGGTGAGCAGGAACCCTCCAGATTGCATCCAGCAGGATGCTGAGGAAATGTTTCCAGCCTCCAAGGACACAGCACAGTGCAGGATTTGTATTTATACACCAGCAGGTTTTTATTTATAATTTTTTTCGATTCGAAGTTGTTTCCAAAAGTGCATGATCCTGGGGGTTTAAAGCAAAACTCAGGTAATTTCTCAAAGAACATCCATTTTCATTTTCAGAAGGCAGGTAAGGACACATTTTTAAAGATTAATGTGGGTTGTTGGTTGTTTTTTTTTTTCTTGTGGGAGTTAGGCATCCTTGAATGTGTCAGTAATAAAGATTGAAGAGTGTTAGGGGGCAAATTATACCTCCAGGTATCCGTTGGAGAATGCATTCTGATTCATAAATTCAGAGGAGAAAGATGCCCTCCATCAAAGTATATGGTCTAAATGACACGAAATAGAGCACAACAGGGAAAGAGAGTAAAAAAGAAAGAAAAAACAGGGGGAGGGGAAGAAGTTGGAAAGAAACCTTGAGGAAATGTCCTAAATTTCAGGGATGGAGACTCCAGTTCAAAGTGACACTTCCCTGAAGTGAGAGAAAAATAATGCTCCTCATGTGCATAAGTGAAGAAAACGCTTGTGGTCTTGTAGCATCAGATCTCAAATTTCATTTATGGGGCAGGAATTGGGTTTTCTGCTTGCCCACGGTGCTGTTTTGCCACTGGTACAGACCCCCCTGCTCTACAGGAGAGTAACTGTGATTTGTATAAATTTTATGACTAAAGTACTAAAAGAAATCTGTCACTGCAGTTGCTTAAGTGAAATATTTACTTCTCACAGTTTGAGAAGTAACCTGCTTTTGCTTTGGGTAGGAACTGCTGTGCTTAATTTGAGTTAAAGGTAGCAAATGTTTTGAGCTGGCTGCTGCACGCTGCTCTGTGCGCTGCCACACGTGTGTTTAAACACCTCCAGCAAAGAGACTCGAGTGCTCTGTGCTTGTGAGAGAGCCTGGGCTGGGCTGAGGTGAGTGAAATGTGTGTTCTGCTCTGGGGCTGACCCTGGGGTGCTTGCACAGGCTCAGGAAGCTGCTGCTGTGTTCTGTGAGCATTTGAAGAGATCTTGGCGCGTCAATCTGCCATGTTTGAAGCATACACCATTTTCCCTCTCTTATTGACTTGGGAAAATGGAGCTGAATGACTTTTGCCCTAAAATCTGGGAAACCTGGAGTTACATCAGCCCATAGGGCTCATGTCTGTGTGATCTGCTCACAGTAACAAAGGTGATTTGGGGTCTGGACATCTCCCTGATGAGGAGAGGCTGCGTGAGCCGGGCCTGGTTAGTCTGGAGAAAGGAAGGCTGAGAGGGAATCCCATCACTCCTTAGAAATATTTCCAAGGTGCATGCCAAGAGAATGGTCCCAGACTCTTTTTGGTGGTGGTTAGCTACAGGACAAGCAGCAGTGGCCATAAACTAAAGCACAATGATTTCCACCTCAACCTGAGGAAGAACTTTCCCTGCAGGGAGCAGAGCACTGGAGCAGCTGCCCAGGGACGGTGTGGAGTCCCCACCTGGGCACATTCCTTGTGGAATGGAACAACACTCCTGCCTTGGCACGGGGTCGGACTGGGTGATGTCCACAGGTCCCCACCCTATTTTGTGACTCTGCAACAGCCATCTGAACCTCCCTGATAACCAAAGGCTCTCGAGTTTAAACCACAACCACAGCAAAAAGCCAGGTGCAACACCCAGCAAGGGCCACTTGTGGGTGATGGATGGCTCTAGAGTGGGGGCCCATTTCTCAAGTCAGCAGCAGCCCAGTGACACACACTCACCAGCAGGCTGCTGGAGGCAGCAGGGGCAGCAATGTTCTGTACAGCATCAACCAGCTCGGCTGTGATGAGTAAATCACAGCGCTCATGTCCAAAGGGCTGAACTTCTCTGAGGGGTTAGCAGTGGAAAATAGAAAAATCTTGGCCACTTCTGCATATGGACACCACCCTTTTTATTCGTGTTTTCCACTTGGGAGATAGGTGTCTTAAGCAGTCAATATACTTATTACCTACTCGATCTAAATGCAAATGCTGAACCAACAGTGCACTCTCATTTTTAATGAAAAGATATTAATCTTTTCAGCAAATGCATTCCACATTTGATCTTCCTATTAACCTCTAAAATATTCATATTTACAGCAATTGTGGGAAAACATATACCTTGGAGCATATCAGCTCTGAGTTGGAATAATTGTATCATTTTGTCTTGTCTTCTCTGACAGAATTCCCACTTGCACACCTTTAACTTGTTTTGCAATATGGTAAATTCCAGAGATGAACCTCAGTTTCTGTGGTTTAAGGCGTTTTAGTGAATGATATAGCAATAGCTCATATTTCTTTCTGCCTAAAATACAAGAAAAACAAGGTATTCACCATTTTCCCTTGGTTAATGCATTTCTTATGTGCTCATTTCTGATGCTTGTAAACATAAGGAGCAGAGGGTCTTGAGTAAGAGGAAAATTCACGGGTCTTTGGCTTCCTTTCAGAGAATACTCCATAGTCCCTGATGTCTGAAATATTAGTAAAGTAGAGAAATGAGGAGAAGAAATCTTCCAATTATAATGTTACTTACAGAAAAATGGAGAGAGAGATGGAAAGTGCTTCTTAGTGAGATGTAAAATCGTATTTGAAGTTAATTTTATGATGAACTTTTCAGTATTTGCACTTAAATGCCTGCAGTGAGAAAAAAGTCTTAGTTTACCAGTAATTCTTAGTTTGATCCCTATTATGTTTTTGATGAGAAAGCTCATTACCCTGTTCTTGAATCTTGAAAGAAGCTGTGCAAAAGAGAAATAAAAGTAAAAATTATATGTCAAAATATGAGTAGTATCATTCAGGTTACAAACAGGAAAATTCCTGTTGAGAGAACATAAGAGAATATGTTCATTTAAAAAAATCTAATCTGTTTGAAGCTGTAGTGGCAGAATTCTTACAAATCTTTCATGATATTGTTTAGATAATTTTTATTTTCATTTAATTCAACACATGGCTTGATAGTCAGATTTTAAAAATAAAAAGAAAATTATCTGACAATAATAGGACCAGAATTTCTCTTCTGTAAAAATCCATGAGGGATGAACGTGACACATCAGGGTCTTGCAGGGAACCATTTCAGCACAACATTCCTGTCTCCTTCTGGGCAGGGAGCACAATCCCCGAGGCAGATAAACCACTGGATGGCTTTTCTTCCCAACACAGAGCACAATGTGTGTGAATCTCCCTCTGGAAAAGAGAAAACCCTGGGATGAGCACACACATTTGCTGTCTGTAAATGCACCGCTCCCTGCCGAAGCTGCTGCTCTCACTCTGTGTTTTGCATTTACCTTTCCCACTGAACTGCCAAAGCCAGAGCCAAACCCTCTGGGGATCTCCTCAAATCCCCACCTTGGTCCCTCTGTGTCTGTTGCAGTCCTCAACTCTGGTTTGTTGAAAAGAATTTCACAGGGAGAACTCTCTGGTCATCACAGCCTCCAGGGGATGCTCCTGCAGCTCTGCTGGCCAACAACCACGTGTAGGTGATTTCATCCTGTGATTTCATCCAATATAATCTGGGATAATTGCACTTAAATTCGTTGTACTGGAGATGGGATAAACAACCACTTAAAGGCAGAGTTTCTGCAAGGGCATTGCCTTCTCTCCAAGGAATCCCAGGATACCTCACCAAGGAATCTTTTTCTTCTTGCTTTGTTTGTGTTTCCCTCTGACAAGGAGGGGGAAGAAGGATCATTCCTGGTTCTTCATTAGGATCTTGGATTTATTTCTTAGGTGGGTTTCTGGCTCTTCATTCCCCATGCATATTACACACCACAGTGAGAAAACCAGGGGATTCTGAGCTATTGATGGCTCCAACCATCATTTTAACTATCATAGTTTGCTTCCTGGAAAATCTCCCTGTTTTCCACAAGATGTGAATATGATTTTTCAAGCCAGCAGTTCTCTGTAACTTCACTAAGAAACATTTATATTCTCTCTCAGATGTTCTGGGTTAGGAGTTTGAGTATCACTACCTCCTGTGGCAGATAGTTTTCTGATCCTCTAGAAATGTCACTCATCCAAACATCAGAGTTTCTCTGACACTGATGTACTGCAGAGAGATTTCAAAAATATCATCTTCAAGGCACTTATAAAGAATGACATAAAACATGATATCGGCTGCCCACATGTTTTGAATGGAGGCTGATAATGGAAATGTGGTTTTTTATGGTGAGAGTTTCTTTATTTAAAAAAAAAAAGAGAGGAATATTGGCTTTATGGATGTTGAGATGTGAAAATCCCACTGTGACAAATGGCTAAGAGGGGAAAACAATGGTGTATTTAGAGTGAGAAAAGCCTCCAGTTGCAGATTTTGCAGAAGAGCTTCTCAGTTGCTAAATGCTGGCACACGTTCTGCTAGAACAAAGAGCAGCACGATGGTCTTCAAAGTTCATCTGTGATGGAACATGGGTACAACTTAGAAATTTCAGATGGGGGACACACCATGCATTTTGTAGATGTTTGGGGCAGGGGTTTCAGTTCAGAGAGAGTGGAAGGAAGGACCAAAATGTGAGAAAAATCTAAAAGAATCTCGCTGCCAATGTTCTTCAGCCCCTGCTTGGGCTAAGGACTATGACTCCGAAAGGTTGAATTAGGTCACTATTGAATTATCCCAATTTTTCTTGAAAGTCTCCCATTTCCAAACAGTTTTTGGTGTCTGGACAAGATGAACTTCCTGCTTTAGGAGTGCGGAGGTAGCACAGATAATGCTTGGAAACAAAATGTGACATTTTACCTTCGAAAACTGACTTTTTAAAACAAGTATGGATACTTCCAGAATGCTCAGTGCTGAAGGGAGCAGGAAGGAAAATATGTGGAAGTGGTCAGTTTATAACCAGCACCACTCAAATAGATTTAGCACTGAAATAAATGGAATTACTTCAAAGTCACTATAAGAATAATTGCTTCCCTTTGATGGAGTTGCAGGTTGGGGTACTTGGGATGCAACAAGAGTTACCCCAGAGGTGCTTCATCTGATTTATTATCTTTTTTTTTTAACACAAGGCTATTTTCAAATATGTATGTGGTTATTTTTAGTTCTGCTAGGATAATTCCAATTTCCCAGTGTGTTATTGTGGGATAATTCCTCTAGTACCAATGGGATTTTATTTTTGATTCCCCAAATGTCATCAGACAACAGACACATCTTTCTCATTTTATTTTCACTTTCTTTTATCTTTTCTGTTTTCTTATTACTTTCTATTTTTAGAGTGCATGTAGCAAAAATCATTTAAAATATGCTGGTTTGTAGGAGATTGTATCTTAATGCCATCAGTTGGAAAATGATTTCTCTCCAAATTCTGCCCAATTTTAACTCTCTTTTGTTATCTAATTACAATAACATTAATTAAATGTGTGTGTTCAACTTTTAGTTTTCAGTCTGCACTGTAGAATTTTATAAAACTCTATCCAAGGTTAAAATAAACTAGTCTACATGAGTAACATTAATTTTTAGTTTTCTGTTTATATACTCAGTGCATCAATTAAAAGGTAATTTGAGAAGGCAGAATGTGAATAAATATAATGAGTTATGTTAATCAAATTCTCCTCTGCTTCTTCTTTGGACTGAAGAATCCACTGCTGCTCCACTGGTAATACATTCACAGAACTGCATTTTTGTATATTAACCAAATTTCAAACTTGAACTCTTAATTAAAATACAGCTGGAACCTCGTAGAGAGACAGTGGCTGTCTCTGAGTCTGTTTTCACTTGTAAGTGTTGTCCATATTATGTACATTATCCATATGATGTATCCATTACACCCATATTATGTACATTTAAACCCTTCAGAAGCTCCAAGTCTAAGGCATAAATTAAGATGTTCAATTACTTGGTGGATTAGTGCAGACATAAAGTTCCCTTGACCGCAGAGGACCTGCCCTGGCTCTTTCCATCCCCCTGTGCTTGTTTGATGCAGCTCTGAGAGCTCCCCTGATTGATTTCCCCTGGCTGGAGGATCCCTGCACTCCCTGTCAGGGATCACAGTGCTGCTCTTTGTGCCCCTGACTTGGATTTGGTGATTACTTTTTACATTTTGCTTGTGGCATCTTTAACTTGATCTGTCTGGTGCTATGGCTTTCTTTTTTCTCTTTCTTTTTTTTTTGTTCTTTTTTTTTTTTTTTTAAAGCAAACTTTATTTCCTTGAGAGGAAATCCATAAAGCATCATTCTCCCAGCAGAACAAGTATGAGCTGACTCCTTGGAGACCAGAGATAAATCACTTTTAAGGGAAGATATTGCTCACTCAGAAAAGTGATTTGTAAACACTTTAAGTTTGTGCCATATTATCCCACCATCCCCAAATAGATACCTGCATCTAAAGTGCTGAAATATGAATTCTCCCTTCTAGGCTGATGGCACAGGGAGCAGTATTTATGAATGGTGACTTTTCTTCTCTGGCAAACATCACAGGTTATCTTCACAATATTTTGCCTGACACTTCTCATTTAATGATTTTAAGACTCCTGGACCACAACCTGCCCTGGATGAGGTGGTTTCAGAATAAGAATTTAATATCTTTGCCACCTTAAATTTCTTTAGAGTATTTATATTGGCTATTGCCTTGCATAAGCATTAGGAGCAGATTTAGGCCAGGCAACACTCACTGAGATATGTGGCATTGCCATAACCAAAGACTTCCAGTCTCTGAAATGGGAAATAATTCCATTAGCAATCATGGAAATATTGCAGCTTTAAGGACCTGCAAGAGAAAAGAGGCTCAGAATCTGGCCTTTGCTTGCAGAGCAAAGAGAAACAGTAAATTTTGTTCCAAATTTATTTCAACTTAATAAACATCTGTCTTGTATACTTAAAACCGCCACTTCTGGATTGTAATTATATCATCTGAAAATAAGTCCTCCTCAAAAGAGAATTGAAGTGGCAGGCTGGAGAAAATGAAACATGACATTGCTCGTTCTCCTTCCGTCCTAGAGCTCAAATTTAAATTAATTTTCTTCTTCTTGTCAGAAACTATTTTAATTGGAAATTACTTTTGATTTCAGTTTTCAGAGAGGAATGGGATCTTTCCTGGTGTGTTGTTCAGTGTCTTCATAATATTTTACTGAATTAATCTTTGCAGATATTTAAGTAGTTGATAGCTGTGCTGGTAATTCTAAAGAAGGTAAAAAAATCTGAGATAAATGTAAAGGTTTTCACTTTTTTTTTGTTTCTTGGCACCTTTTCATACAGCTATGGTGTGTTTGTTGCCATAGTTACCTGCTTGTTGGGAGAAATGAATATTTGATAGTAGCAGTAACTAGACTGTAAAAATTAGATATGTTGCTTCAGTTCAATTTAGGTTTATCACACATTTTTTTGCAGCTGAATTTTCATTATAAATGTTGAAGGAAAGTTGTGGAGTCATATTCCTGTGGGAGCTACAAGTCTCTGTAGCCCTGTAAGTTCATTCACACTCATTCCACAGCCCTCTGATGAACTAAAAGATCCTAATTAAATTTTCTTCCAACATACTTTAATTTTCAGGTTTCAGACCTCTTACAATGGCAGCTGCTTCTATTAATATCTTAATCTAAATATCAGAGAGGACAACAGCAGCCATGCCGTGGCCACCACAGCTGGTGGCTCTCTGTGCTGAAACAGTGACCCAGCCTAGGAGGGATCAAATACAGGGATTTGCCCTAACCTCTCTCTTCTGAATAATCTCTGGTTTGCCATAATCCTTTTTGACACCTGGTTCAGCCCACAGCAGACAGTGGAGCTCCAGACAGCTCCGAAATGCAGCTTTAAATGCCTCTCCAGGCAGCAGTTCAGGGGTAGTTGCACGTTAGAGATGAAAAAGGATCTTGGGAATAATAGCAAAAAAAAGTGGTTTAATTAGAAAAAAATCCAGGAATGAAGCAGCTGCTGCTCTGACATTTACCTCAGCATTGGCACCTTGCTGCCTGCACTGTGATCTTTGGCAGAAAGGGTGACTGAAGGAAAAAGGATGCTCTGAGTCGTGCAGGCTGTCAGAGACAGGAGAGTGACAGGAATCCTGTTGGCTGCATTATCTTCCCTCACTCTAATTTCTGTTGTCTTAGAAATGTCTGAATTGTCCCTGTGTACCTTCTTTAATGTAGCCTCGATGAAATATATAACTCAGGGAAAAGACGAACTGAAAGGAGATCAGAGTTTCCCCAGAGGATTTCTGCCTTTCCACTGAACCATGAGATAGATGGAAAGTGCTGAAACGAGGGAGAGATTTTCAGGAGAATTTGTCAAAAATTCACTTCTAATATCTTGACGTCCAGAGATTTCCCCCTAATGTGATTAAATGCTTGAGAAAATGAGGGAAAGGCAGTAAAATCTGTGCTGCTGGTAATAATGGTCTGATTTAGGCTTTTCTGAGATAACTGCAAAGTTGTTGCCATTGATTTTCTCCTCGGAACTTGCAGCAGGTCCAAGGCAGCAGCCGAGGGGAATTGGAGATAGCAGGGCTTTTTGCTGGACTCTTGACTTCTCACCACAGCCTAATTATAACATTAAGGCATCATGTTCCTGCCTTAAAAGAGAAATAATCACCAGGTTCTGCAGACTGCCGTCTGTCAGGCTCAAGGGCAGCACTCTGGGCCAGCAGCAGGTAAAAGCATCGCTTTTAGCCGTGTGCCTGAAGAGATGGCTCTGAGAGCTTCAGAGGGAAAAACAGTCAGGTTCACTTAGGAAAGTCCAGCACTTTCAAACAGATTGTTTCTGGTTTTTTTTTGGTGTCTGGGTTTCGTTTTTTTCCTGTGAGAAGTAAGAAGGTCCAAGTTTGATCAGGAAGTTTTAGGAGGTGTGATGAGTTTGGCTCTGGGTGTGCCTGTGCTGGGATGGAAGCACATGGCTGAGCAGAGGATGTGAAGCCTTTCCTTGTCAGCAGTGGGGATCCCTTCCCTACACCACCTGCTCTGGATGATCCTCTTCCTCTAGCTCACACCTTCCTGTCACTTATGTACAGAGTTTGATCAATATATAACATTTTCCTTTACTTCAAGCACATGTAACACATATTTATCAACCTAACATAACGTTTGCATTAAACAATGCTACTCCAAAATTTCCAGTGCACCCCTTACCCCACAAAAAACCCAATAAAACCCCCAAAATGCCAACACTGAGCAAGACTTCAAGGGTGAGAGTCCATTTCACCCAGCAGCAGACAGGGCTGGCAGGGTGCTGCAGTTGTGCTCTCAGGCTGTGCTGCCACTCTGCATTCTCTGTGCCCAGCTCTGACTCTGCAGAGTTGATTTCCCCCTGAGTGCAGAATGACTCAGCTGAGGGCACTTTCACCCCATAAAAAATGCCCTAAGCATGGCCCTTCTTCCCCAGCCAGCATGGGAAGGGATTTCTTTCTCACCCAGGAGAAAAGTCCATTAGCAATGCTCTCAAGCCTTCAGGGGATTTGCCATCTTGCCTAATTTGTTAAGAGTTGTCTGAGTTTTTCAGAAGTGTCCTCAGATAAGGGGAATTCTCCAAAAATTCAGTTCTGGGTGTAGGGAGAATTTGAAATTTATTGTCTAAAAGGGATCCTTGAATTATTTTGAACATAAAGATTTATTTATATGTAAATCTATATGTGTATCTGTGGTTGCTTGTTTGGCTCTTTGGTTTGTTGGTTTTTTTCGGAGAGTCCTTTGGAAGCTGCTTTATAGCTGGCTTGCCTTTAGCTGGAAAACAGGACATGGAAATTCATAGTTGTGTTGGGAATGTCATATCTCAGCACAAAAAGGCAATCCCATCACATGGAAAGGTGTAGATGGAATTAAATCAAGTTTTTACCAAAGCAGCTGCCAGTGGAGTCTCACAGCTTGGTTTGAGGGAGGAAGTAATGTTTAAAAAATGGTGACTTACATTGTGTAAATGAGCAAAATTTCAGTTTTAAAGCAGGTATTGTCTCTTTTTGGGTAGGAAGAACAGAATACCTGAGTTGAAAAAGTTTTAATAGAAACTCCTGCCTTGTTAGGTGCTTTCTGGGAGCACCAATGCATCAGCTTGTTTTTTGTCTCCTGAAGTTCATATATCATATTTAGTTTATCAGCCTCCACATGAGGCAAACAGGATTTGATTGCATGATCTGACATGTCAGTGTTATTTTTGGGAGGCAAAGGAGTTTGATTTGATCTCAGTGACTTGGTAAGTTACTCCTGCGTGAAGAGATGGGTTTAAATTAAACTGAGGATGCTCATTTCCAATAGATAAAACAAGATAAGGTTTTCTTTTTTCATCCCAGAAATGATAGAAAGCAGTATGTAATTTTTGTTTTATGAAGATGGAAGACCGAAAACTGATGCAGATTTTGGAATATAAATTAAGAATTTAGATGACATCTTGAGGAAATGGATAAGCAGAAGATGCTCTGCACATCTTTGCAGGTTGGAGCAAAACCTGTCTTTTTCAATCCTCTCCAGGGAAGATAAATTATGTAGTATAATTCAGACTATTACTGATAAGTGTAATGGATCAAACAGAACATTCTAAGTTTCAATAAACAGGAGTGAGAAAGGTAAATTCCGGAACAGTTTCCTATTTTCTGTGCAGCCCATCTCAGAAAATACTAGACAGTATCTTTCAAACAAATCATACAACACACTGCAGAAAACATTCTGGAATATTTGATATAATTTCAAACATATTTTCCACTCGGTTATAAATATTGGAGAACACTGGAAAAGTGTTGTAGCATTTTGCATATAAATACATTTCCTATTTGTACATGGGCCTTCCATCACCACTCGAAGATGGAACAGCTGATTTAATACTTGTAGGCAAAAGGGAATCTGCTGCAATAGAAGGTTAAGGCTAAGAAAGGGATAACTCTCTTGTTTAGAACTCTGGGAGAAGGAAATGAGTAGAGAAGAAAATGAGTAGTGAATAAGAATTGCTCCAGAATTAGCAAAGGGACGCAGAGTACCTAATTTAAATTTTTGAGCAGGATGTGCACTCCATGAGAAAAGAGTTGTTTGGTTCTTAGGTGTGTTCCACAGGCCACCACAAATGCCACTGAGCTATGACAGGCCAAACTGTGCTTAAAAACCTCCCATGGTATGAAAAGTTTCCTTGCAGACATGAGGGGTGACTGCATTCATCAACTGCTGTGAAAAAAACCCAGCAGCTCAGGAAGGGTTGGAAC
Source organism: Erpornis zantholeuca (assembly GCA_013400515.1). Taxonomy (NCBI): domain Eukaryota; kingdom Metazoa; phylum Chordata; class Aves; order Passeriformes; family Timaliidae; genus Erpornis; species Erpornis zantholeuca. The sequence goes on along the minus strand of VZTN01011113.1, from coordinate 403,965 downwards.
TAAAAAGAGCCCAGGACAAATTTAGTTTTGCATGGTCATTTCCTCTCTCTGCAATGGTGCTGTGTGCATTTTAGCTATTGTGGAAACATCTGGAGAGGTACAATTATGTGCATTCAAAATCTCTAGTCACTTGAATTCCACTGGAAATAATTCTAGAAAATTCTGTGTTTCAGCTTTGAGCTCGGTGTGCATCAGAAAATCTCAAGAAAGTTTAGAATTAATTTCTGTGCTGTGTGGATTTTATTATGTCTCTGTCAGAGCAGAAAAGAATAACAACATCCTTAGCAGATTAAGGACAAGGTTTCATCTGCAAAGACACTCAACCAGCAACAGAACTCATGGCTTTGCTTTTTGTCTCCTTGTATAAAATTCATGGATGCTTCTCTGGGTACTGTTGGTATCCACTGGGTCTTAAGCAATGTGCATTAAGGAGAGCACATCCAGCTGCTGTTCCTGTTCCATGTTTTTATTGTTGAATGCTCTTATCAGGGTCCCAGGATAATCCATTTCTGCTTTGCCAAGATCCTGGAGTAGGTTTCACTCTGATTTGGTAGAGGCTGACCAAGGAAAGCACCACTAAGATTTATCTCTTTGTTCAGTCCTCTCCTGCACTAGGGGAAACCTCAAATGGCCTCTCCACATATCCACCTTTTCCTGGGTAATCTGTCTCTGGCAGCAACCTTTCCTGTGGATAATTGTCTCCTTGGGAGGACCAGAGCCTGCTGTGCTGCTGGAACACTGATTTACTCCTCTGCTAATCCTTGTGTGTTTGACAACAGAACACTGGGTAGCCAGAATGGCAGGAATTTATGTCTTCAGGTAATAACTGGATGGATGATGACAGGGAAAAAAAAAAGGATTGGTTTGGAACTATTTATCTTAAAGCTGTTTTCTCATCTGGTTCTGTTTTCCTTTCTCTTCTAAAGTCCTTGTCTGGTAAATAATACCTTTTCTGTGGCTCTCATCTTCTTGACAAATTTCTCCTTTTTAAAGAAGCAACATATATTTAAGTAAATAACATATTTTTTAAAAGTTTCCAACATCAGAAAGGTTAAAGAGAAAGAAATATAAAGAAACATTGAGGAGTTACAAATGTATTACTGAAATAACAACACATACCTCAACTTTTCACTCTGGAATACATTGGAGCAGAACTGGGTAAAACAGAGAAGGAGGATGGGGAGATTTTTGGAAGACCATGAAGCACAGAAAAATAATCTGATAAATTGGAATTTTGGCTAATTCATTGTATGAATTGTATTTATGAATCACATAATGGAACTGCGTGAAGGAAAATATCCAGGAACCTGTTCTAGCCAAGATTAAATGATGAAAGTGATGTCTGAAAGAATGTTCATAGGTATATTCTGGAGAAGAACAGAAAAAGAGCCAACAACTTCAATGCATGTGCTTGAATAAAAAACAAACAAAAAAATCCCCAAAAAGTAATTTATGAACTGTGTCACTGTCAGAAAAAATAATTTTGAGGGTTCAAAATCTTTCATTGCCTACATTAAAGGTGTTTCAAGGCCAGCTGGGCAGAATTTGGAGCAACCTGGTCTAGTGCAAGGTGTTCCTGCCCTGGTATGGGATGGAATGAGATGATCCTTAAGGTCCCTTCCAACCCAGACCTTTTATGATTTTAAAACACCCATGAAGATGAGTCCTTACTGTAAGAATTAATGAGCAGAGAGCAGCCTCCTGAGAGGTGTGAGGTGTGTCTGTGGTGGTAATGGGAAAGGAAACAGGGGAAAATCATCCCTGATATTTCTGAAGAGCCCTGATGACTTTTGTGAGGAACAGTTCATTTCTGAATATCCAGATGTTCATATAATAAGGTCCTTTTAAAGTTAGCACGAGCTTCCCTCCACCTCTCCAGATAACATCAGACTCTGGAAGTCTTTTAAAAGACATAAATTGAGCTCTTCAGAAAAGATGCAAATCACCAAATATAGCAGGGCAGAAGAATGGAGACAAGAAAGGGTTTGAAATGTGGTTTTAGCCACATTGTTTTAGAGTTTATGAGTCATCTGAGCTTCTTCTCTGCTGTGGAAAATTGCTTCAGAAATTGCTCCAGGCAGTTAGCTCAAAAATTGTGTTTCCAGATTTGTTCATAGGCTTACAACACGTGCTCACATCTGCTTTCTCTAAATGGACACTTGACAAATACTTTGGGTTCAGTTCTGGCATTTGAACCCAATAGAGGTGCAAGGTTTTCTGAAATATAATCATAAATTTTAATGTAAATATTTATGAGGTTTGTATTAAGGACTTCTTTCCGTACCTCCTTTTGTGGCCATCAAACCAGCAAAAAACTGATGGTGATTTTACTGAAAAGTGAAAATCTGGTGCAGCCAGGGCCTGGAATCAGGATTTGCTTGAGTTATGTAAAGAAAACCAGCAGATAAATAATATCTCAAGCTTCTAAAAGCCTCTGGTGCACCATGAGCAATTCAGTGGTGACAGAGAATTTTTGGCACATGCTTTGCTGCATGCTGACCCTTTCTAGTGCTGGGGAAAATATTGCTGCAGGTTGAGAGCAATTTCTTTCTCCTCAAAGAGATTCTGGTTCCAAGGCACCCTGCAAAGATTTGTTTTGCCATTCACAGTTTAAGGCTGAAGAGAAGATTAGCCTGGTAGGAAAATCCCTGATGTTTTTATTGAAAAAGAATTTAATTCTTTTTTTTTGTGTGTGTGTGTTAAGTATACCGAATTTATTTATTTTCATTGAATATTCCTTTGGTTTTTGTTGTTGTAAGCATGGGAGGGTAGTTTGATCACCCCTAGAGATGTGTCCAAGCCTGCCAGGAAGCTAAAAGCACAGTTTTCCAGCAGCTCCACAAATCTCTGGCCTGCATAAAGCCCTTGGTAGTGGTGGTTTTTCCAGCAAAGAGGAAATTTACCCAATCCAAGTGAAAGTTGATGGATATAGTGAATATTTGCCTGGCCTGCTTGAGACCACGAAGCAATAGAATGCAGGGCATTAGAGACTGCAGGCAAAATTTCCCACCCAGATGGGTAAAATTGGATGTTTTTGTCCATTTTTAATGACTCAAATAAACAGGGTCAGGGGTTCAAAAGTACTGATTTTGCCAAGATGTGAGGCTGACCAACACCTTTGGAATCAGACTGTTTTCCACGTGGCTGGGGGAAGGAAGGTGTAGGAGTCACATTTCAGAGAGCTGGAATGTCAGATTCAATGGCATTGGCTTAATCTCAGCTGCCTCAAGAAAAGGAAATGGCAATGGAATGATCATATCAATATTCCACGTGCCAGTGGAGGGGAAGTAATACTTTTAAAATATAATTTATATGAAAATGTTCCTCAAAGACGTGTATTACAAATACAAAGGATGTGAAGGATATCAAATGAGGCAGTAGAGGGAGGAAGACAGCAATATCCTTTATTACATCCCTTTTAATCACAGGGAGATCTATTTCCAGCTAATCAGCTGATGATATGCAGAATGAGAGGTTCTCACAAGTTCAAATAGGTGTTTCATCTGGAGCTGCCCCACTCCCCAGCTGGGAGTTCACTCAACCTGTTCCTTTTACCTGCATTAGCAGATAAGGAAATAGAAAAGATCTGAAAAATGTTTGCCTGCAATAAACATACAGAACACAGATCACAGAGGCAGATTTTGTGAATAAAATGTGTTTATTTTACTGTCAGCTAAAGGCTTTTAAATCTTTACTTTGTCAAGAAAGTGGAAGTTTCTTAAGGAGAAAATAATATTAAATCAAATGGATCAAGGTCCTGGCAGAACAGAACTTTTTCTGTTGCTATTTCTTTACCTGCAATTTCTTTGTGAACAACATGAAGGCCAAGACTGCATTGTGTTTGTGTTTCAGCCTTAAAGACAGAGGTAAGAGTGCTCTCACCATGTCCCTAACAGGGATCCCACCTCTCCAGAGCTGCCTGTGAGTCCCTCATACATTAATAAGCAATTCTGTGTCCTCAGTCCTTGTGAAGAGCTGTTTGAGTGGATGAAGATGTTCTTAGATGGGAGACAGTAATGCCATTTTCTTTGGAACACACACAAAAGGATTGTTCTGCACAGGGAAATTCTTATTTTGGGCTGCAGTCTCAGACTCTGAATCTTATGTTGAGATGCAATTTGGTTGTCAAAAAGGGGTTATTTTTTTCCTGGCTTAATATTTTTCCCAGAATTGAGTCATTGTGGTTGGGTGACCTTAAATTAAAACACTCCATGCACAATAGTAGTGACCCTATTATTTGCTATCCTATTTTATAATTATGCAGCTGTATTACATTTATTTGTGCTATACATACACTCTGCTCATTGTCCTTGCTGCTCAGGTTCAAAAAGTCATGTTATTCACAAAAGGAATACTTTTGCTTGTTGTAAATGTGGTTTTGAGTGTTGAAAGCCACTGGAAATAAGATGTGTTCATGCAGTAGTTACAAAAGAGCTTTCCTTCAAATTTTCTAAATCTCCAGGAGTAATTAATATGTAAAACACCTCAGAGTGGCTTAAGGTAAAACATATTTCAACACAACTAACCCTGAAGCCAATTATACTGAAAGTTTGGCCAAAGTTCAAGAATTGACCATTTCTAAAGGTGCTGGATAAGCTTGTTCTTACACCCCCAACCTAAGTGAGAACCACAAAATCCTTGTCATGAGTAAAGTTTTGCCCCATTTGTACTAAATCATTAAAATAAGACAGAACAAAATATTCTACCCTTTGGAAACTGCTGCTTTTCTAATTGCATTCTGTTAATTAGGGTGTCAGAAATGCTCATTCCCTGGACTCAAATGGGGGAAACAGTTCCCATTCCATTAAAATACTCAGCTACTATTTTTAATCCCTTCCCTTTGCCATCTGAGACTGTGTGCTGTATTTATGGTCTATTTTTTTTTTTAAAGATTAAAAAAAGAGACAAGCTGATGAGAAATACTTTACAAACTTGTAAATTCTCATGAGGCTTTTCATATAAACCTTCTGCTTCTTAGAAAATATTACATGGGTGTGCTTATTGAAGGGATTTTATTTCACTGTAGCAAAAGAGGGAATTCTTTGTCTGTCCCAGATACTTCTTTACCTTCCAAAAACTTTCCTTCACAGCCTGATTTTTAAGTGGGCCATATGATTTTGTGTCAGCTTTAGTCTGCACAACAAACAAAACACAGACAAAATCATTTTCAGAAGTTATTCTGGGCATGGGAAATTCAGTTAAAGGGTGAAGCATCATTAATTTTTATCAAGCCATATAAATGGAAGGAAATATAAGTCTAAATAATAGAAGGTCAAAATCCTGGGTATCCATAGTTATTAGCAGAGCTTTATGGGGCATTCAGAATTGATATTCCTTAGTGACTCCTAAATCTAATTTTATAATTGACAAATAAATATAATTGCTTGCCTTACAGCCACGATTATTTTTTTCCCAGTAGATCTAAGCACTATAGACATGAAAAATTATATTCTCTCCTCAGAACTTTGAAATGTTATAACTGAAAGACATACCTGAAGGGTCTATGAACCTTCATTCATCTTGGACCTTTGATGTACAAAAAGAGCCTTTGGGAGACCACATCACTGGTGGCTGAATTTGCCTCTACAGGGCTAAGAATATATATTTTAAAAAAATATATATATTGGTGTGGAGCTTATTTTGAGTGAAAGATTGCAGATATGTTGGCCAGGAAGGATCTGTGTGACATTATCAGCACAGAGATCTACTGATGGTTCTCCTGAGTGACCAGCACGGAGTGGGATCAATCATGTGCCTAAGAACTGGAAAATGACTGTCCTTCAGCAAAACTTGGTTCTGAAATCTTTGCAAAGCTGAGTGTGGCAGCACAGCTGATGCCTGTGCACATGCATGGCCCTTGCCAACCTGCTCCATCTAGGGGATGCTTCACACAATTCGTGATTTCACATGCGCTTTTAAGCCTTTCGAGTCTTTTAACACCATTTAAATTGGATTTACAGTAGAGTAATGAGATAAAAATCTAGCCCATGAACAGCAAAAAACTACTTTACTCATTCACCAGCATGATCACAGCACTTGTTTTGCTTCCTGGTACTTGTTTTGCTTCCTGGTACTTCTTTTACCTGCTTACATTTAGGAAATATATAAAATCAGCTTATTCGAGGGTCTGACTTTCAATGTTACTTCAACAGAACCTCAATTTAAACTGCTCAGTAAAATATTTACAAAATCTGTTTGTCCTGTGTAGGGGCTTTACAGACCATCTTTTACATCCTCCACCTGTTGTTAAATTAATCTAGTTTTGTAAATTTTTTTAGTACAAGAATAAAATCTGAAACTTTTCACAGCGTATGAAAATCAAGACAGATTTTTTGCTGAACATAGTTATCCCAGGTTTTTAGTCTCCAGAACAGTCTGGAGAGAGTATTAATGTATTTGGAACAACTTGCATGACCTCAAACCACAAATGCTGCTCCTAAGTTGCTGCTTGTCCTCCTTTCATGACCATTTCCTGTGCTGCCCCAACATTAAATTATTTCAAGTGAAAGGCAGTCAGTCATTAGTAAGAAGCCCACGTTTCCTCACATTAGACACTGTTAATTTGCTTTAAACTGATTCCTATGTCTGAATCTGAGCATTTCACTTTTATCTAGGAATGTTATTTCTTATTCATTGGTACTGATTTTAATTTATAAATGTTGTAAAGTTATTTTAATTGAGCTCATGTTGTGCATGTTCCTTTCATTAGCAATATTTGTGTCTTCAGCTGTATATTTTAAAGGTATTTAGTTGCAATGGGCAAAATTTTATGCATAATTAGAATAACTAATTACAACCACATTATAAAATTTGGTTTGGGAAGTAGCTCATCCCTGAGTGTGAGCTCAACAAAAAGCACAGCTTCTTTCTGCTGTTGGTTTTAAAACCCCAAGAACTGAGGTTCCAAATCAGGAGAGTAGAGTGGGCAACACCAGAAATGAATCTGGGCTGCTGTTCTTGAGCTGAAATGTGAGAAATAACATATTTGTGGGTTTTGGCCATGAATAGGGATGGGAGGGGAAGAGGAAAACAAAAACAACTCTAAACAGGGACCCCACAGAAGTGCAAATGCTAGATTGTTGAGGATGATAATGCTAAAAAAATGCTGTGATTGCATACAGTTTCTGGAAGGAGATCTCAGTTACATTCCCAATCCAGCTGATTTTTCCCCCAAAAGCCATGGAGTGCCCCACTGGTGCCAGTTGTACCAAGCTGGTGCTCCAAGCAGCACCTGCCCCGTGCTGTCCCGGTGGGTTTGAGCCTTCTTGGTGTCACTGGGTCACCCAGGGGTGCCAGGCAGTGAGTTTGTCTCCAGGGTGACTGAGCAGGCAGGGATGTGGCAGCAGACACCAGATCTAAACCAGGTTAAAAATGCTGGTTGAAAACCATGGGATCTGACTGAGAAAGGAATCTGACACTTCAGTTACTGTGAGCAGGACAGTGACACTCTCATCACCCTCCAGTGCTCTGCAAAGTGCTTAATTCAGGATATATTCTGAGCAGCCTCTGCTGCTTGGACACTCTCTGGGGACTCACCCAGTTCTGCAAGCCTTGGATGTCCAGGTACCATCCCCTCTGCCCCACCCATGACCCCCTTGCTGCCCCAGCCCTGGAATGGCACAGCCTGGAGTCACATTTTGCCCTGCCCTCACCCTCTGCAGGCTCTGAACTTTGCTGCCTGTCTCTGTTTGACTGAGAGAGCTCCTTGCAGCCCTGGCATTTCCCTTTAACCTTCCCTGGGATTCGCTGGTGGCTCTGCTCTCCCTGCAATGCTCTCTGTTGGAGGCCGAAAATATAACTGGTATTGTCCTGCAATGGAAACAGCAAATTACTCGTATTACTCATTTCTAGTCCTTTGCTGCAGCAATCCATTAGGAAAGAAATAACCACTAAAACTAACAGCAAAGGACAAAAAGAGCAGCCAGGCTGAAATCACAACTGCCTTTCAGCAGTGGTGGCGGCTGCCAAATTATTCTGCTGTTTGTGACCTCCCTCATCCAGCATTTCCCAGGTGTGAGGAGCCCTTCCAATGTCTCTGAGAGCAAAAATAATTCTTATTGCCCCAGTTTCATGGATGGGGGACATGAAGGATGAAGCACGGAAATATTGAATGTGTAGGACAAAATCAGCTAAGAAATTTGAACTGATAAAATTTACTTGAATCACTATTAAAATACGAGTAAAATAGGCAAGTAAAGCTGAATATAACACTTACACAGTTTTCTAAATTAGACCTCTGAGTGTTCATTTTGTGTTCTTAAATGCCTTACAGATGTTCATATTAATGTTGTGATTATTATGGAAAGAAATTAGTGAGTTTTTGCATGTTTTTATGCTTTTACAGTTCAGCTTTGTACTCAGGCAGCCGCAATGAGGAGCTCAAGACTTTGGAGTATATTTTCCATTTTTCTGACAGTAAAAGTTGCACCTTCATGAGTGAGGCCACCATTTTGGAAGTCAATTTTCATAAATGGAAAATTTGGCTTGAAAACCCCCAGGAGAAAGCTTTTTGGGCAATTTTAGACAGCTTCTGCTTTAACTTGGTTAAAAATACCACAGAGATAATCCCTTTGAAGCAGAAATCAACAGTTGTGGTTGCTTGAGGTGTGTGTCAGGAGGGGTAATAAATGTTAAACCTAATCTTCTTTATCACTGATACAATCTTAGGGTAAGTTGTCTGCTTAAATGGATGAGAGCATTGCTGTAAAACCCAGGCAATAATTTTCAGTGTGTGTGGCACAAGGCATTTGATTCCAGGCATAGCTACATATTTTATAGACTTTATTTAGGAATCAAAAGTGGAAAGCCTGAGTACATGTCTGTGTGTCTCAAATATTTATTTGTCATCCCAGCTACAGCTTAGATGAAACATTTGGAGCCTCTCTCTCTGATCCCATGAGATGTCCCATAAAAGGGTTTTGCCTGTGGGTATCAATATCTATATGCAACACAGCTGTTAGGCTCGGCAGCGTGATGGATGCAGCTTTTATGAATATAATGAAATGGAATTTTTAAATGCAGTAAAAAGAGACATAAGATGGCACATCAAACGGAATTGAGCCCGTCTGTGCTCTCCCTTCCTGGAGCCTTGCACACTTCTGTCGCTTTCAAAAAGGAGAAGAGCTCGGGAGATTGTGCACCCTCCTGGAGCAGGGGCTGCTCTGCACAAATCAAATCAGGCTGATTGCATATTAATCAGAGCCCCTTTAGCAACGCCTGCCACTCCGAGAGGGTAACACTGCAATCCTCACACAGAATGTGCTGTCATAATCAGTTTGTGTTAGGTGTTAGAAACATCTTGTGACTGAATGACCTGTAACTAATAAGAAGCAATGCTCAAATGAGATGAAGGTCCTTGTCTTCCAAGCACTAAACAAATGGGTTCCATCTGGCAGCAGAGTGACTTAATGTGTGATTTATGTTGGACTCCTCTGTGTTACCAGGAGGGAGAGTTAAAGAACCTCATCAGAGTGCAGGGGTTCCTACGACAGCTTTTAAGCTTTTGAACCTTACTTAGAAGCTTTAAAATCAGAAGTTTAATTGGAAAAAAGAATAATTTTTAGATTAGAAATTTCAGGGAAAGTTTCATTAGTGTGGAACAGAGATACCTTTTCTGTCCTCTTTAGATTTCTGTGATGATCTGAATTAGCACAAGGATAAAGTGCAGAGTGTTAAAAACTGAAAGGCAGCAGTGCCATGGTCAAAATGTCCACCTGGAAAGCTTTCTCTCTGTTTTCTCTATGAGAACCTGAACCTCAGTCTGTTTTTAACATACCATATCGGTGCTGAAAATGTTTGAAACTGGTGCTTTCCACTGAAAAATGATGGTTCTCAAAGATCCTGATTAAAAGTTCTTTTAACACTCATAGAGCCATTAAGTTGAAAAATATCTCCAAGGTCATTGAGTCCAACCACTAACCCCGTGCTGCCAAGGCCACCACTAACCCATGTCCTCAAGTGCCACATCCAGAGGTTTTTTGAGTATTTTCAGGGATTGTGAAAACTTCCAGGACACTCTCATGGGCAGCCTGCTACAATGCTTGACCACCCTTTCAGTGAACAAACTCTTCCTAATATTCAAAATAAACCAGCCTTGGCACAACTTGAGGCCATTTCTAACTGGTTATAAGGAGAACAAAGATTCTAACTGGTTATATGGATCTCCTGCAGCAAGAGTGGAAAAAACCATTTAATGAAATAAATAAATGTGATCAACACATTGGGTTGTATTTGAAGAGAATTCAGAGAGGTCACTGGTGGCTTCTCAGCTGCTGATCAGCTGTAGAACACTTTGCTTTTCACCCCAATGCTGATTATTTTCTCTTTTCCCTCATTCTTAGTTCCCTGTTGCAGTATTTTTAAGGTCCTTCATAGCACCCTGCTGGCACAGGAGGTGTTTCTGCTGTATTTGCTCATTTTTGGGTGGTCACAGCGTGGTTTGTTACCTCAACAGGCTGGCAGCTATAGGGATGGTGATTGTCTTGTCTTGTTTCTTGCTCGAGTCAGGGAGCAGTGACAGGAGGGTTTTTCTTCCTCCAGGGAGAGCAACAAAGTGTGTAAATCTGGGGACAGAGCTATCAGGAGCTCAGGCATGGGAGGAGGACAGCAAGCTGAGCCCTTGCACGCAGGAAGCAACAGGACACAAAAAGAGCAGGGAGCAGATCTCCAGCCAAGCCTGAGTGATTACAGGGGAAAAGGAATTCCTGGGAGGTCTGTACGATTTTGTTATAGATTGAGAAGGCAGTGAAAGCTGCTGGGGGGAGAGCAAAATTGATCCCTACCAAGAGTGCACAGTGCTCAGAGAGTGAATCTTGGGTTTTTTTGCCCCAAAGCTTTTTAAAAATCCATTTCACCCACTAAAGGTAGATTTTCCCCTTAAGAAAATGCAAAATCTCTAAGTACACACCCAGCCCACTCTCCAAGCCTTGCTCCAGCCCCACTGCACTTTGTATTCTAATGTGATACAATTCAGAGATTGACGATTCTGTCTCTGCCTCAAAGCCTGGATGATGTGGGAAGCCTCTCACACCCTTGAGCATTGATGGTGTGCAAACAGCACCTGCTCCCCCGAACCACATCCATCCCCACTCTGAATTCACTGTCATGGGTTCAGTTTGCTTCCCTGATTAGTCTCCTGGATTTTGTTTGGTGTTTTTCCCCTTTAGGGTCCAGTAGGAACTCTCTGAAATGACACACATCTCTTTTTTGTTTTTCTTCCCAACCATAAAGCCTTGGCATTTTAATCCTATCCTTAAAAGAGAGTGGAGGAACTGGGACTGGGATTTTTAAAGAAACACTGAAATAGCCTTATTTTCTTAGGCTTTTCCCATCCCTGACCCATAAAAAGTAGAATGCTGTATTTGTTCATCTTTCCTGCTAACCATCTGCCTTCTTTTTCTCTTTTGTATAAGACTTGTACATTAAAAGCCTGGTTTTGTAACAGTCTGGTGAAAATATAGCATCCTTCTGACCTCACTGTTATCATGTCTACAACTGAGAGAGTTCTTTGTCTGTCCTCCTATGTCTTTACTGAGAAATGGGTGTCTTACCCTTTTTGGTGACGTGGGGGAATAGCTTTGATTTCATAAAAGATCCATGCTGTTTCTTTTTATTGTGCTACTATAGCATTTCAGGCAACAAAAAAAGAGCAGTCTAGCACTTCCATGATGAAGCTTTTATATAAAAAAATATAAATTAAATAAGGGCAATGTGAGATTTAAACCATCTCGGTTCTGAGTGCTGTTCATTGTTGTTACACTCAGGAAGCTTTGCAGACACCCTGCTGCAGGGAGCTTGGCTGCTCCAAAGCTGTTGGATGTGCAGGATTCCAGTGTGTGTTCTAAACAGCTCCAATCCAGCAGCAGAGTTCATTTTCCAAGCTAATGAATCCAGCTGGGCCATGGGAGACACCTTCAGAAGGCACTATCTCCTAACTGATGATGACCAAATCAAATCATCTTGTCCAGTTTAAATCTCCATCCTGTCAGAGAGGCAAATCTAGAGGTGTTTTTACTGCAGCTGTTGTTGTCCATGTCTTACCTGGACCTTGGCACAGGTGAATCTTCCCCATTTGGGACATTTTTATTGCAAGTAAGAGCTTTGGTTTTGGACCAAGATCCCATTTATCACATACCTGTAAGAACATGAGATAAAAACTTCTTGATCCTTGCTGTAGGAAATTATGTTAAGCACAGGAAAAGCAAAGCCAATGGGAAATAGAGGTAAAGGTGAAACCCTGGGCTTTCTCCAGGGTGGACAATAGTTGCAGGACTCTGGAAGATCAGGCTGTGGGGGAGGCTGATGAGGATGTGGAAAGAGAATGCTGAAACACCTTTCCTGATACACTGAGTGTCACCTTGTGGGGCCAGGGCTGAGGAGTAGGAAGAGCTTGCTGTCTATGCTAATGAGAGTTAATGAATTGGATTAGAATGGGCAGTAATACACCTGACACAGAACTTCCTGCTTGTTTTTTAACTAGAGTCACCTTTTATTTCCCAGTTTCAGAGGTGCTCACCCTTGTGGCAAACATTGAATCCTGCTCTGTCCTTTCGACACCTAGATCCTCATTCCAGCCTCAGAAGGTGCTTTGAGAGCCATTATACCCCCAACATGTTTTCAGGATTTCTTCACAGAAATACAGCTGATTTGTCCTGGAGGCATTTTATTATGTGTGTCATCCTGTAGTAATTGGTGTTTTTCTATTTTTTTACTGCTTTGAGACACACACCTTCTCCTTTCTGTGGTGCAGCCACCAGCTCTTGCTGGGAGGTTGTTCTTCCTGTCTGAGGGATGACCCTAAAGCTTTTAAGTTGTTCCAGGAGAATGGGTGTAGCTAAGAGTATTGCTTTCTGAAAACCAAGAAAAATTGGCTGGTGTAATTCTCCTTCCCTGGAGGCCTGTTTTTATAATAGATTTCCACTCACCCACCTGCCTTCTGTGCATTGCAGGGGATGTACTTTGTATGATTTGAAGCGATAATTAGAAATGATGGTGGGTGGCCACAGGAGGGACTGCAGATCCAGAGCAATAAATGTGTCTCCACAGAGTGACACATCACCCCCTCATCAGGTACTTTAATACTACAATTCATTGGAATTAAACCTGGGAGTTCCTAATCAAAGGCCGTAGAAGTAAAATTGTAGAGTGTGTGTAAATCACTGGTAGCAAATAATGGCATCAAAAGTGCATCTTCCAAAAGGGCATTAATGCTGCTGTGAGAATAGAGATTATTTTTAGAGGATGCTTGGGAGTTTTGTTTGTTTGTTTGTTTTAATTTTCTATGGTTTTTTTTTTCACAGTTTCTGCCATAGAATGCATTTTAGGAAGAGGTCATTGTTATTACTGCACATACATTTGAAGGGATCCAATTTAAGCCGAGGCTGTATTTTGGGGGATGTGCAGCTTTTTATTTGGTGATACAGCTATTCCTTAATACCCCATGGAGAAAATTCCCTCACCATGTAATCTGCAAAGCCTCCTGAGATGTAATGCAAGCAGACTGAAGCATGCATCCAGCTTTTTGCAACAATAGAACAGTGCAGAGCTTGCTTACATCTCTTTGGTTGAACGTGGGACACTTCTCTGCCTTTAGTATTGCAGAATATTAGTCCAAGGTGGAACAAATGTAATTCGGATGGCACCTGTTTGAATACTGCCTTGGCTGCAATTTAATTTTCCTTCCCAAATTAGCATGTTTCATTACTGTCCTTTTCCCAGTGATAAACAAGATAATTCATTTTGGGTTTTTCTGCACCGCGGAAACATAAAAATTTGTCAACTGTAAATTGCTGTAGGTGTCATTAAAATTCTCCCTAAACAACCTAATACATCCCAGGGATTTTTTTTCAAGCCACTTGCAGCTATTTTTAAACCACCTGCTGTGTCTATACATATTCAGACCATAATGGGGAGGCACTGCTGAGCAATTCAATAGAAAATCATTTAAGTGGAGAGGGACATAAGAGTAAGTGATAGGAAGTTCAGGAAGTTAATGCACTAGTTTGAAGTCTTTGTCCCCCCTGTGATCTCCCCCACATGCTCTTTTCTGCATGGCAACCTTCAGATTTGGATTGTTTTCCACTAAAATAACTTATCTGTGATTGCCTTCAGTCTCACAGAATTGTCTAAGTTAGGAAGTCAGTTCCTTGTAGCACCAGGGGGAAGTTTTTGGTTTGTCCTCAGAGAGGAATTGGGGATGATGTGCAGAACAGCTGCTTGTAAGCACAGAAATAGAGCAGTTAAACTGCACTGAGGGGTGCCCAGGGTTTGTCTTGTGCTTTTGGAATTTGTGAGAACTCTGGTATATTTGCCCAAGTGCTCAAAGCCCTCTGCAATATCTGCTTTATGTTTTAGTTTTTTCTCTTCAATCTTCTTTTGCCACATTTGTAAGAGACCTCCTCTTTTGCACTTAGTTGTAACCTTTATTCTTTAAAGAGGACTCTTGGAAAACAAAGGATCAGGTTTTATTCTTATTAATTTCTTCTAATTAATAGGAGGGGAAACAACAAAGAGAGAAAAGGTACCTTTTATTTAACCACTCTTCTCTTCCTGAAGGTGTTGTAATTTCTCAAAGTTCTGGATGCCCTGGACGTTCAATCAGTCTCATTCTTGCAGCAACAAATATTTCCATTCATATTTTATATTCAATGTTTATGCACACAGAGAGCCATTTAAAAGCAAAAGGATAATAAATAATAATCCAGAACAGAAGCTAGTCTGATCACAGTAGATGAGTATCTGCTGGTAGAGTGGGCAATTATCAACTGATAAAAAATATCTCCATTTTTCCACTAATTCTCCTGTTTCTGAATACAAGCTTTTTATATTGCAGCAGATGACTTCTGCCAAGATGTTCTGAATCTGTAAGGCAATAAGGGAGTGACTAACAGTCCCTGACAGGAGATAGTGCCCAGAGCAGCTGCAGCTGCTGTGGAGACCCCACTGAGCCACCAGTGGCACCTCCTAATTGAGTCACTGGTATCCAGCAGGAGCAGGGGCAGGGTGGGAATTGTGTTGGATAAATGATGGCAAGCAGAAACCTGAAGTTTGCTTCTGCTGGGAAGTTCAGTAAGTCAGGACAGCCTGAAGCAAGCCTGCATTACCCAACAGACCTGGGAGATGAACTCCTGCCCTGTGGTTGTGTGTTTGCAGAGGGGAGTTGAGAAGCCCTTAGCTGTGCTGCTTTGCTTTTTCTTGAGTACATTTTTTTCCATTTACAATGTTCTGTTGCCTTTTGTAAAGCCTCATGACACAAATATGTTTGGGACAAGACGGAGAATAAATTTTATAAAGTAAAAGAGTAGAATTTCTGTAGGTCAGTGATGACATTTTGGGCACAAAGGCAGCTGAGGAGGAGCAGGGAGCAGTGGAGATGGAGCTGCAGCATCCTCCAGCTGTGAGGGAGCAGCCAGCAGGTTCTTCTGGGACTGGAGTCAGTGTAGCTGCCTCAGCACGTGGTGAGATGGCATTAATTAGCTGTGCTGACAGGCAGGGCTGATGAGTCCAACAGGGCCACACGAGCAGCCATGGTCCTTAGAGGACACCAATCAACATCCCTCCCTCTGCTGCCCTTTTCCACTTTGGGATCACTCTTTGTGCTGGGTTTGCTGCTTTTAGATGTGACTTGGGGTGTTTTAGTGAATCAGAGACATCAGTGGATCTTAGAGCAGAAAAACACTTCTTTCCAAAAATAGCAACTGCAGAGACAGGAGCAATATTCAGCCCAGGATCAATAATCAGGGTAAGGTTCTGCCTTGGAGGCTGCACAAGCCAAAGCAGTTCAGGGGTAGTTTGATGTTCAGTTCTCCTGCAAAGTGTTTGTAAGGGAGGTGGTGGATAAAAAATTCATCATCCTGGCTGCCTGTGCTGTGCTGTCAACGAGGATGTTTCCCCTGTGTGCAGATGTTACTGAAATTGAACTTATCCCTTTGCTCCTTAGTGGTAAATATGGACTCATCTGATGAGTGCAGCTCCAGGCTTGTGTTTGCAGAGTGAGGAGGAGGCCATGGTTGTACATAATCTAAGGAATTCCTGACAGCATAGATCATAAAATATTTAATTTATTTCTCACATATCTTAAAGGAAATGAGAGACCAAATGATCTAAATGAGGCAGGCTTTATATTTATTTTGTCTTAGCTTTAACTCCTAACAAGAGCTTTATCATATTTAAACAGTCTCACATCATTAGGTTAATAATAGACTGCAGTTTGGGCTGCTGGTGACTGGGTTTTTCATTATCCTCAGTTTTGGTCTTTCAATGGCCATTATTGTTTATTGTGCCCTTTTAAAAAGTGAATAAATTAAAAGAAATTAAATCAGAGGAATTTGTTATCAGAGGAGGCAGTGACAGATACTACTGAGTTTGGGTAGAAGGCATTAAAATAGAGAAGGAGCTTGAAAGGAGGTAACAGGGTTTTGAAATTCAGAGGCACCAATCTGAAAGGGAATAGTATTTTTAAAATATAAAGCACCTAAGTTTGATTTTTTCACTTATATTTCAATATATTTTGTGAACCTGTTTAATTCTTAATGCTTGGCTTTTTCAGAAATGTGGGATTTTTTTTCATCCCAAGAGGAAGGGAGGAAAAACTTCTTTATTGCTCAGGGAAGTTGTGGAACTGTTCAATCCAGGTTCTTGGAGCACTGGTCTAGTGGAAGGTTCCTTGCCCACAGCAGAGGAGTTGGAAATTGATGATCTTTAAGGTCCCTTCCAACCCAAACCTTTGTATGAAATCAGGGTGCCTGTTACTCATTGTTTAATGGTGACTGGTAGAATCAAAGAGTAAGAACTTAAAAACGAGATGCAATTCAAAGCACTCAGCTCTGCACAAATTGGGGAACAGCATCTGGCCTGCCACAAAAGTCAGCACAGACAGACTCTTCCATGAATTTCAGTCAGAAATTGTTCATGTGTTGGGAACTGCCTCTTCATTCATTGCCAGTGCCAAGGTATGAGATCACTGGTACCAACCCAAGCCAAGCAGCCTCTCCTTGCACAAGAGCCCTGAAAGAGGAATTAAAAACAAATCCAGAAAAGTTGATGGCAGCAGTTGCTGGCCCCGGGTGTGTGAGGTGAGCTGCACAAGCAGCCCATGAGCAGGGCAGTCCTGTTTGGTTTATTTACTTTCCTGTGTCAGCCTTGTAAAGTTGCAGATCCACGTGGAGAGAATTTCAACCTTGACACCTGTGGATGAGGCAGTGCTCCCCCCTGACCCCTGCCTGTGCTGCCTGGGGTGCAGCTCTGTGTTCCCAAGCACAGTGTCCAGCAGCAGTTGAAAAGGTGCCCAAGGTGAGGGGGGTTTCACCCTGGTGTCTGACCTGTGTTCACTGCACTAAATACATGACACTTCTTTAGAATCTCTTTTCCTCCTCATCCTCTTATTCCCAAACAGAAATCTGTCCATGCCTCAGTTTATTCCCAGCACAGGGCAGGGTAAAGGACTGAATGTCTTTACTAAATAAAAAGCTATTTTGTATTAGGAATCAGACACTGCTCCAAGATGCACAGATTTGCAATTACAGCTTTGTCTTGGGAGCGAGGATTCTAGAATCATTTGCTGACACAAATTTGCTCTGTGACCTGGGGAAACATTTAAATACTTTGTGCTTCATTTTTCTCCTGTTGCTACATAAATTTTTCAGTGTTGTGTCTTACACCATCTGATTCGTGTTTTCTGTTTAATCAAGCCATATAAAATTTTAGCCTTTTAGCTGTATAATACAACTGAATGACTTTGCAATTGATATGTCAGATACTGGCCCGAAATTTTTTGAATTTTTTAAATTAATTTCCATTTTCTCATGACTTGCCTGCTGTTTTAGAACAAATTGAAGCAGTTGGAAAATACTGTTCCAACCCTAATTTGTATTCTGGGTGTTACTTAACACTGGAATTAGTGACATGCAGTTGTCTTGATGCAGGTGAATCAAAGTTTGCGGTGTCAAGTCCAATTCTGCTTGTGTTTAAGATGATAATAAATCACCCCCTGAGCTCTGCTGTGCACGTTGGGGTCTGTCCTCCACGCTGCTACAGCTTGTTTAAATTTCTAATGAAGGCACAGAATAATGTATGCTCACATTATGGCTTCATTATGCAATGTAAAATGTCTGCAGGAAAACACATCTCCAGTCAATCATCAGTCGGAGAAGTTTTCTCTTCTCCTGACTAATACTCCATCACTTTGATACCTTCCAGGCAGGTTTTGCATTCACCTCATGTCCTCAGAGCCTACAAAACAGCACAGAAAAATAAGCCAGTGCCCAATACCATTACAGTGGATGCTGTGAGGGCCCATATGGTGTTAGTTTCTCAAAAATAAATCACGCTGAGAACTGTTGGATGCATACAGGGACCTTTTCCAGTCCCTCTTGGAGGAAATGCTACTCAAAAAATATTTTAGATGAGCAGCAATGTATTGCTTTATAGGAATTTTATAAAACAAATGAACCTGGGATGGATTAATATTCACAGCATTAATAAAAATGATATTTTAATTACTGTTTAGTAAACCACATATTATAATTTAATAGCTAATTTAAAATCAGAACCACAACACTTAGAGCAAGTTTCTAGACCAAGAAATTATATCTGCTGCATAGTCAGCACACTCATGCTAATGCTTTAATGCATGTGTTACATAAACCCCACTGACACCTCCTTTGCACTTCTGCATGCATTGTATGGACTGTTTTCTAATAAACAAATTCTTCATTTTTTGTTAAAGAGTCTTTACCTGCAGCTCTACAAAAACAAGTGGAAGCTCAATACCCAACAAAGTTGTGTTGGCTTTCATCAATTCTTCCCCTGGGCACACCAGGGTGATCCAGACACCTGGGAGGCAAAACTCTTCCTAAAACTGCGAGTTCTTTCCCAAAGCAAAAACAAGATATCTTTTTCCATGGAAAATAAAAGAATATTCTCCTCCAAATAGCAAATCTATTATCTAGAAAGTGTTTTCCATCTCTTGTGGCCTGATGTACATAAGGACATTTGTTATACCTACAACCCACGGGTACCCTCTCTTCACTTCTATCAGAGCTTTATCTACAGGCATCTGTATTTTACATAATTACATATTGTAATTATTTAAATATCAGTGTTTGGTGTTTCCTTTTAGCATAGCAAAACCCCCAAAATAATTACCAAGTAGGAAAAAGTGAAAGAACACAGGTGAGACAAGCAGTTTGTTGTTATGTCACCTTTGAACTTCAATGCTAAGAGTTTTCACTATTATAAACCTCAGCAGGATTTTTCAAAGAGGTCCTTTGTTGTTAAACCCCTTGCTAGGACAGATTAAAAAGAAACTGCTGGAAAAGGGAAAAAAGAAGAACAAAAAGCAGCTTCCTCAAGATGAGAAGGTGATATCCCAGCTGGACAGGAACAGCTTTGTTTTCTGATCTTGTGTTTTTACAGGGTCATTTGAAAAGTCAGTGGTTTGTTCTGTGGCATTAGAACAAAAGATGACTAAACTAAAACAAGAGAAATATCCTATATGATATAAAATCTACCTGCATTTCAGAACCTGTCAAAGTGAAAAATGAAACCACAAGCTTGGCCTTTAAAAATATTAATTCACTTTAGAGATGAAATGTAAAAGTGCTGGGAAAGAAGTCACCTTATCTTCAGGAAGAAGCAAGCAAGACGAAATCCCTATCGCTCTTCCTGGATCTCAGATGGCATTTTCATGCCACCCTTAAATCTAAAAAAGGATTTAATCATCAGTTCTTGCCACCATAAATCCCTGAAGCGTTTTTGCTTTATTATTAATGAGACAGTCATCAAAAGCTCTAACCAGGGCTTAAGGAATTCCAGTTTCAGGGGAGTAATTTACCACTTTTACTGAGTGATGTGGATTTAGTTCAGTGTTGACCTAGAGCAGCATTTTGGGATTACAGCCACAGCTTATTGACAGCAGGAAGCACTGGCCATTAGGATGTCAAAAAAGGTAATTAGTGAATATTCAGCTAATAAATTGTCAATATCCAGTGATATTGAATGTATGCTTTTCACATGCATTTGTTTAAAGCCTATATTTAGCTACTCAGCTAAGCATAATTTAAGGCTTTTAGGGATCATCCTGCCTGTTTGACGTTATTGATTACAGCAAACTGTAATCAGCTGATAAATCAGTGATCTTTAGTCACAATAAAATAATATCATAAATGAATATTTCTGTACCATTTGAGATGACATTTTGATATCGGTTTTGTCAAAATATGTCGCAGATGTTTCTCAAAAATTATCTGTCTTAGTTTCCTGTATTTGGCATTTATGTTTGGCTTTATTGCCTAATCTACTTAGCACAAGGGAAAAAGGAAAGCATCCTCTAACCTGGAAAGACTGCAGGAGGTAATAAAGAGGACGTGCAAGTTTGCTGCCACAGTGGACTAGTTTGAAAGAGTTCATTTTGCAGGGTTGCCATAAAAAAACCCCAGTGCTTGTGATGGGTAAGAACAACTTGCTGCCAGGTGCCTTCTTTGTGCTCAGAGGTGCTCTGGTTATGGGATGTGTGGGTGTTCCCAGAGCTGCTGTTGCAGCTGCCTGAGGGGCAGGAGGCTTGGATGCTCCTCAGCTGCAGTGCAAATTTCACCTTTCCTGTGCAAGCTCGAGCCTCCCTGGCTGTGCTTGGCACCTGTGGCTGCTGCCCTACACCATCCCAGCAGATCTCTGAGGGTCCTGGGAAAATCACAGAGAAAAATCCTTCAGAGACATCTTTCAAATGTCTCCAAATCAAGGCTTGTCATTAATTTTGCCCTTGTGCTGCTTTAATGTATAATAATTGATGAAGAAATTATAGATAAATTTTCACTTCAATAGACCTCACCCAAAACCTTTGTCCCATTAATATCTTTTTCTGAGATTACTCTTTAGTCAATCTGTTTCAGATTTTCTATTTATTAAGACCTTCAAATTTGACAACACAAATGATTCTTCTTGAAATACTGAATATGACAATGAGTTTCTTTTTCACTTCTTTCAGTCATTTGGTGGTTTTGTTGCTGTTGTTGAGTTTTTTGTAATCTCACCTCCCATTATCTCCCAGTTTCTGTTCTTAGGCTGCCACCTAGTAATAGTAGATAACAAAAATCTGTTGGATAGATAGAGTAAGCCCAGAGCAAAGAGCTCTTACAGTACAACCACAGCAAACCAAGAGGAACAGAGCTGTTAGTTTGTCTTTCACGTTCATAAATAAACCTGCCACTTTTTCCTGAGGTTTAATTTTCCTTGCAGCTTGTTTTAATACTTCAGCCAAGTGGAAGTTCAATACAAGGGAGCATTCTAATGAATATTTCCCATTGTTTTATTTTCTAGCTCCATAACCAATGAGGCAAATAATCCATGGCCATTAAGCTCTCTATATAAAGAATTGGAAGGTACACAGAGCTTACATGAATAACAGAGATCTCTCCTCAGGCCTTCAGAGATTGACACACACTGAGCATTTTTCAAGTGTGTGTAATGATCTCTTTAATATTAGAATATTTTTATTGTTTCATCAGGGCATAGTTGTCACTTGGCCATTGAGAAATTTAGGGCAAGGGGCTTAGGAATTTTGATTTTATTTTTCTTATTTTTTTCCCAAGTACAGTGAAGCTCAGCTGTTGTTCTCCAGGTAAAGAAAGTGCATCTGAGCAGTTGTACCTTTGCTTTGTGTGAGCATCAGAGAGCCCCATTGCACCAAATGCAAAATAGCAGTTAAATGGTAGAGACAAACTTCCCAGAGGCTGAGTGAACTTAAAGTTGGTCTCAGGGAAAGAAGCATGTGAATGCTGTTTCCTCAGAAGCTCTAATGAGCAAAGATACACCTAAACCAAACTAGATATGCAAATATCTTATTATAGAGCTCATTGCCTTTAAAATTCTCAGGGAAATGTTCCAATTACAGTGATTCAGTGACAAGCAGTCAGCAGCTGACCTCATCTGAAACCCTGACACCCCTGCTGCCTCCCAAGGTAATTAAACTCTTGATTTTACTGAAACACTCACAAGAGATGAAAATATCCAAACAAGAAAAGCACTGCAACGCAGAAGACAGGACAGCAGAAGCAAGGAGGACACATGCTGGTTTCTTTACCTCTAATGTTGGATTTGTGGGGAACACAACCTTGCAGGCTTCAGGTTTTGAGGCAGCCCAGCAAAGTGGGGACTGAGAGAGGAGGGGATGAACACGAGGGACATGGACATCAGCCATCAAGGGAATGGTGAAGGTCATTATCAAAACAGGAAGGGATTCCTAATCTTTTCTTTTATAACTAAAAGGCTGGAAGTGCTTAGAGCTGCAGATTAGGAGCTGGAACCCTCTCGATCTGCTTGTAGATGTGGTGATTTCCAGCATGACCTCAAGTCATGCCATTTATCACTGTATCAATTAACCTGCACCCAGTTAATGGGTGTTTGTGCTGGACATCAGGATCTTCATGTAAGGACACATTTCATCACTTCTGGGTGTCCTGCTGCACACTAAACTCATGGCTTGCACAGCAAGAGTAACACTGTCAGATTTAACACTGTGTCCTTTGATAGCCGAGTCCTCATCGTGCAAGCCTTGGAGAAAGAGGTCCTGCCAAAAAAAGCACTTGTGAGGATGAAACCTTTGGTTTTTTTAAAGCTCCTTCACCTAAACTGTTATTTCTTAAAAGTCATTTTCACTGACATGAACCCATACAACTGCTGACATGGGAGCTATTGCAGTACAGTTCACTCTAAGTGGATTTCAGGGTAGCCTTTCTCCCATCCCTTTTCCACCTGTAACCAAGAGATCTCATTTTACAATCAAATTGCATTTCCTGGTAACTTGTCTAAGTGGGGAAAGGAGTGACTGGAAGAGCAGCATGTGAATTCCCAAGGCCCTGGATACCAACAGCACACACAAAATAGGCACCTGCTGGATTTATCTTTCCACGTGGAAATGGAGCCCTCCTGGCCCAGTGCCCACTGCACATTCCAATAGGTCCCTTTGAAGACAGAATTATCTTCAGACATGCTTTTATTACTAGCCAGTTGTTTTTGGGATTGCTGGGAAAAGTGCCAGCAGTTCCATGCAGGTCAAAGGTCCCAGAGCATTTCCTTTGATCCCTGCAGGGAGAGGTTCTGGATGCTGTCAGGACCATGTATGCTGACCTTTGGTAAACAGAGCATCTCTTAATAAACTTGAAGGGTAGGATGTGATGCTTTTTTAATGTAGGGATGATTTTGGAGACATTGTATTCTGTCTAACAGAGGGATCAATCCAATATTGATGGAGGAATGTCTCAGTTGTATGAAATTCTGGTTAAAAGGCTTAGGTTCTGTGGAACCATGTCACAAAAATATTGATTAAATTAAACATAACCCTTCAATCTGACAGGAATCATCAGAAAATGCTTTGTAATTTGCCATTATTTAGAGGCACTTTAAAAGCTGCATGTTTCCCTTTCCTGGTGCTGTGACATTTTCCTTTAAAGTGTTCCTTTCCTAAGTGTGTTTTAAGGGAAAATTTCCATAATGGCCCAAAAACAAGGTGCTGGTTATTGCTGTGTAGGGATGGTTCAGGGGAATACTCAAGATGATCTGAATGACTTCTCAAATGGGTGCTGTTTGATGCTGTTCTTCACCACCTGGAATCAGAATCGCTGGGAAAATAAAGGATTCTGTTAAATTCCATGGATATTATGAATCCATTTTACCTACCCTGGCTTATAACCAAGTCAAAACCTCAGGCCCAGGGAAATCGGTGGAGTCCAAACTCATCATATTTTGACACTTTCTTGTAGGTCCTCCTTCTCAAGAAAAAAATCACATTTTTAGGCAAATAATATTTTTGAAACAAGGGTAGATACAGAGGAGACAAAGCTTGAGGAGAGAGAAAACACTGGAAGATAACTGAATTCCTCCTTGATTATCTGTTGCCAGCCCTTGGGTCCCAGAGGAGAAACCTCGGTGCTGATTTCTTTTTATTCTGCTTTACTTTCAGTTGTGTACCACAGTCCTGCTATAAACATTGCCTATCTAACATAATCAATTTTATTTCACATTTTCACCTGCAATTGCATTCATGCTTTGATAAACAGCATCTTACCTGGCTTCAGATGCAGAGTTATTGACAGAAGCAGTAATTTTAGAAGGATCTTCTCCATCTGTTTATTAAGCTCACTGTTTCACCTGTAGCCTCCCCTCCCATAGTTGCAGTGTTAACTCAGCATTTCCAACCTGTGGAAATCTGTTTAACTTCAAGTGACCCAGATAGGCTTTTAAGAAAATTCAATTTTCCAGTTTTCTTGTGAAATTGAAATTTCTTTCTTCCTTTTCTTTCTCTCTCAATAAAGTTGATGCAAATAATATTAAAATTTATAATGAGAATAATATTTGTTAATCTCAGTTCAAACAGTGGATTTGTATTAAAACATAGTTTCAAACACTTCCATTGAGAGTGAGAAAGTGTATTGCTTTTAATACATTCATTACTGTGCTGCTCTTGTTAAGCTTGAATTATCCTTATGATTATACACCATCATTTTTAGTATTCAAAATTAATTATATTTAAATCCCATTAGATCTACGGTTGCTGGGCCTGCTTTGATTGCCGTTTTACAGAAGTGTTCTGGAGTAGTTCCTGCACATGAACCTGATCCTGCAGCTCAACGTTGGTTTCAGTAGGAGATTTTTATGTGAATAAAAGTTTCTCGGGCTCAGTAAAGGTCGCAGGGCATTCCAGAATGTCACACAATCTGTGGCCTGCAGAAATGTCAGGAATTAGCCCTTGAGCTGGTTGAGGTTGTTATGAAATGTCCTGTTGGTCTGATGGGTGTTGGAGGGTGCCCTGCAATACAAATTTCAGGTTTCATGGTGCTCATTCCAGACACAGAAAATGCCAACCTGTAAAGAATTGAAAAGGTGCTTCAGTCATTTATTTGGTTTAATTGCAGATCTTTATGAGCGGTCAGACAGCAACACAAAATTACATTTATCTCTGTGTGTCTGAGGGGCGGTGCTGAAGGGATTTTGACCCAGTTTCTTTCATGCTCTTCAAAGCTCTTGCCTTGCTTGAGGCCAAGCTTGCTTATCAAAACATTCTGGCTAGGGGCAGAACCTGTCTCTGCTGCAGTTCTGTGTGTGCCATGTGGGCTACACTCAAATGCCATGCTGGGAACACAGTGATGTGTGGGTGCCTTCAGCCCTCCCTGCTCCTGGGACAGGCTTCACCCAGGGGTGAGCAGGGACTGCACGGGAAGCAGAACATTCCAGAACAGCTGGGGGTGGTCCTGGCAGAGCTGAGACACCCAAACCCTGCGGTCCAAGAGCATTCTGTGCCCCCAGGGAGCACAGGGCACTTCTGGACCAGCAGCAAATCGCTCATCCTTCACCTTCAGAGCAAGGAACAGGGCAGCACAGGACAGGGCTGTGCTTCAGAAAACTGCCCCGAGGCACAGGGCTGGGCATGGAAGTGCTGCTCACATCCACAGCTCAGCTCTTCCTGGCTTTGAAAAGTTCTTTTAATAACGTTGTGGATGTCTCTTCCCAGTTCTTCAAAGGGCTCGAGTATTCTTCCCTCCCTCTTCTCCTCCTGCTGCCAGTGCCTCCCATACCGTTCTCCCCTTTGTTGGCTTCACTGCTTTGAGTCGGCAAGCACTGCCTGGAAACAGGACTTGGAGTTTGCAAAACTCTGTCTGTGCTCTCTGCATTGTCGTTCCCTGACCTCTGCTCACCCCCACATCTTCTCCCACCTCCTGCATTCACCTCCCCTCTGTCTCATGGTGCTGCATGTTTTTTGCATAATTGCACTTTGTCCTCCTTTAATACAAAACTGGTGGATTTCTCTCAGTCATTAGCTCTTATCTTCATTGCTTAATTCCGCAGATTAGCAAGAATTTGTTTTTCTTTCCAGTGTGCCTTGGGAGTTCTCCTAAAGAAAAGTCGTATATAAAACTACTTTATAGAGCACCAGGCCTCCAGAAATTTCTGACATTGAGTAGCATGAGCACAGCAGGGAAGCCAAGTTTATACTCCAGCATTATTTCTTCTTATTTGAGCAACCTGTCCTATATTTTCTGTCATGTAAATCATTGTTTCACAAAAGCAACTCTACTGCAAAGCAAAATCTGCGTGAGGCAGTGACAGGCTAAGTCTGAAAGGAAGAATAACCTACAAACGTTGGTTTGTTGGTTGTGAGAAGATAAAACCTGACTTAAAGATGATGGTGGGGAGCTCTTTGGTTGGCAGATGCTCTCAGAAAATAAAGGTAGGGTTGTGAAAGTTTAGCAAAAAGAGAACTTTTTAAGCAAAGCAGAAAGAACAGGGCTTCCAAAAAAGGCATTTAATTATTTTTTATCATGAAAAGCAGTGATGAAAAGATACGTAGGAGGAAGAAAGAAAAGAATGAAATTCACTGGAGAAATTTTAAATGTAAAATTCCATTGTTATATCTTTTATGAGAACACAAATCCTATGGAGGGGTTGATTTTTCACCCCATAGTGTGATAAGCTTTTTGGTAAAACAGAAATAGTGTAATTGAAATCCATTTTGCATCATTTTCCCTTGGATGATTTAGAATTAGGCCAATTTATATTCTGCAGGTACAACCCAATGAGAGTGTAAATGCAGCCACCAGAATTGTTTTTGTCCACGAGCAAAGCTGGTATCATTTACTGATTCATTACACTCTCAGCAGGGTCCTCTCTTTCAAAAGCTACCTGGAATTATTGCTGGCAATAGAACACTAAACTCCAAAATAAGATTTGCATAAAAAATGAAAGTTAAAGGAAAAATGATAATAGTGATTAAAAGTAACATTTGATGACTATTTTGATTAGAGTTCCATGCTGAAATGTGGTATTCAAACAGACACAGAGGCTTTTTTTCCCCTCCAGCTCCAACAGACAATACACCTATTTAACTAGATTCTTATGTCCCTGATAATTTGCCTGAAATAATAGACAGTACTTCCATTAATATTTAACAACATAAACATCAAGCAAAGGCTGTACATCTGGAATCACAAAATGTGCTCCTTGCATTAGGGTACTAATTTTAGAAATAACCTCTGTCTGCCCGGGCCTGCTGATGTATATTTGTCATAACAAGTCAGTAATTGAGTTTTCTGAGCATTTTGACCACTGGTACAAATTTGCAAAGCAGATTACACAGCAGAAACACAATTTCCATCCTGACCTTTATAACATTGCTTTCTGCTGGGGGAATTGGAATGTTTAGGGAGGGAAATATGATCTAAGCTGGCCTAATCTGTGAGAAGGTGATTTCTGATGTTGTCTCAGCAAGCTGCATTTTGATTCATTTGATAACACGCCATGTGAAAATCTGGCATTAGGCAGGTATCACAAAACTTATCATCTCTTATTGCCTAGGCAGAAGATACTGAGTTAGATGATTAGTTAGAAACTCATGGGAAGCTTTTGTCTTCCATGCTGCTGTGCAAAGATCCCTTCCCAGTGACCAGCCCCAGCCTGGGTTGTTTTAGCAAACAAACAGCTTTGGTGTAAGCAGGGCCCAGGAATGATGCTAAGCTGATGTGGATGTAGAGCTGCTGGTTGGGGTTAAGGATGAAGAACCTCCTTGAAAAGCCTCTGCAAGAGGTACATTGAGATGGTTCATGCTCGCCCTGGGAGTGCCATGCTTTGGTTTACAAACAAACCTGTGGGAACCTGCCAGTTCCACAGGTATCTCATGGCATGGAAGCACCTGCTTGTGTTCATTCACAAACTGGGCAAGTTACAGCTTAACAAAAATGTAAATAAACCTGGGAACTCCATTGGATGTCGGTGGAGCTGTGCTGATTTCTGCTGGCCTGAGGATCTCTTCAGGCTCGGATGCTGTTGGGGTTGCTCCTGGTTTTTCCTCTCCCAGAGTTCCAGCAGAACTCTTGCTCCTGGCCATGGTGATCCATGTTACCTGAACTTTACACCCTCCACCCACTCAGGGAATTCTCTCAGCACACAGATATTTTATAGAGATATTTAAAAAGCTGTCTCTGCTAAAAGCCACTTTAGGTTACTGTGTAGGAGAAACTTCTCTCTCCTTTCATGTTTTTTAAATAGACTCATCTCTACCTATGGCAGGGACTAGGAATGATCCAATAATTTGCAACTAATAATTTATTAGAACAACTTTGCCCTCCTTTCTCCTCACAAATTTCTGCAAACAGATTGTACAACTCTAATATATTAATGGCTGAAAATTATTTGACTATTTTTTTTTTCAGCAAATACCTTTTTGCCCTGTGGATTATTTGAATTGCAAATTGCAACTGTTAAAATGAAATATATAATTAACACTGCAAATAGAGCTGATTGGGTGTTGCAGGAGACTGGTTTTTATGGAAATAGATTGATTTGCCAAAATGAACATTTGTTACAGCAACATAGTGATTTGGGAAAAAAAGAAAAAAAGCAAAAAAGCATTGTTGAAGTAAATATTTGTAATCCAGAAGGGAATTCTTATCTTGAGTCCTCCTGATAGCTCACTTGAGATCTTGCTGGTGGAGACACCAGGTTGAAAGTCCTGTTGAAAAAGCAGAACTGGTTCTTACCTTCCCTCATCCTGATGCAGACATTTATTTATTCTGAGATGGAGGTCTTTTCATATGCTCTGCTCAAAATGTTACCTTTGTAAAAATAATTAAGCATAAATTGGCAGAATGTACAGTAGTTGAAATTACAGGAGTGTAATAATAAGGATGGGGAGAACAGTGCCTCCTACCCTTGTCAGTCAGACCCCTAATATCTCCAACCATATATTCTGATTTTAATGGAAAAACCCTTGGAAATTTTTTTGCTTTCTAGCACTGTTTCAGTGTTCAGTATGAAACCAGAAAATGTTAAGCACCAGGGAAACAGTTCTACCTAGTCCATCCATGGTTTTTATCTGGGTGCAATTCATTAATGTGGATGACATACAGAGTTTTCTACCCAGCACCAAAAGCTGGGGTATAAACAGTGCTAGGTTTAGAGTCTACAAGAAATAGGAGTAGTGCAGAATACTCAGTGCTCTGTGTACAGGGAGGGTTGAGGATTCTCTTTGGTGCAGGCTCTGTGAAGACTGGGATTCCGATGGGAAGCTGTGCCATGATTTCCATGGTTCCTCTCCCAAAGGCTCTGCCCGTGGCTGCAGGAAGGGCAGGGGAGCTCCAGCATTGGATTGCCATGAATTGTGAGCTTTGGAATTGCCATGAATTGTGAGCTTTGGAATTGCCATGAATTGTGAGATCCAAAATGGCCATGAATTGTGAACTCAGGAATTTCCATGAATTGTGAGCTCTGGAATTTCCATGAATTGTGAGCTCTGGAATTGCCATGAATTGTGAGCTCTGGAATTGTCCTGAATTCTGAGCCCAGAGAACTCTGGCCCAGCAAGGATGTCTGTGTGTGTTCTTTAATCCCAGAACAGCCCCTGGAAGGGGACAGTCAGTGACACCACACACACAGAGGATGTTTGCACACATCAGGCTCTATAATTGTTTACAGACCATAATGGAATTGTCTTTTCTCTAATCAAGCCCATTCCTGGGGAGCAGGCCCTCACTCCAGCCTTTGTCTGCTGCTGACAGAGGGTTTGGGTGAGATGAGCATTGTCTTTGTATTCCTGGCACCTCTGAGTATGGAATAATAACAGAGTGATTAAGTGGTCTAAAATCAGCTCAAGAAGTTACATAATAATTGATGCTTTCACACTGGAGTGAAAGATCTCTGCAGCACTGTTTAATTATGAGGAACAACTGATTTTTTTCCCCTGAAAATAAAGAAAAGAAATTACATTCATTGGTCCAGGAGGAAAGCTGAAACATAGTCTGTGTTGAAAAGGGTGATTTCAGTACTTTTGACAGCAAGTATTTTGCTTGGGATGTTGTGATTCTTATCCTCCAAAGCTATTACAAATTATTATAACACTTTATACTTCTAGCACAGCTGCCATGGAAAGGATGTTTTTCCCAAACCATGAGCATCCAGTGAGCAGCACTTGCAGGTCAACCTCCCTCTGTTATGAAGGGAAATATCTTTTCCTGGTAAAAATCAGTGTAGGGGCACCAGCTTCAGTGGTGTTGTATCTTTTACAACAATTAAAGTTTTTCTTTAGAATACTGAACATTTGCTCTCTGCCTTGAAAGAAAATATTGCTTTTAGTAGCAGCCTAACTAGCAATAAGAATTTAAGGGGAAATAACTCAGACTAAACCCAAGGTTCAGCCATTGTTCTAGAGGTTGGTGATCTCTACCTGAAGAGAAACTCTTATCAATGTCATTATCCATGTAAGGAAACTCCTTTAAGTGGTGTTAATATTTATATATTTATATATTTATAACAGCCAAGATGCACATGTGTGTACAGCCTTCTCCAAAGTGATATTAATTCAATGGCAGCTCCAAATCCTAACTTGTGCACTGACCAAAACTGATAATTTTACACAGACTGTTGAAAATATGCACATAAAACTTCTGTATTTTCATATAGAATATAGCAAGCTCATCCATGGACACCAGTCCTATGCTAAGGCCAAGATTATGGAGAACTAAAAGTGTAAATTCATATGTAATTTAAAATAAATACGTAATTTATGAAGAAATAAGATCTCGATCCTATACATCCTATATTAAATAGATACAGATTTCCTCATGATGGAAAACAAATAGCTCTGGCCATGACACCTGTTTGTATCAAGCACTTTGGAGCAGTTTCTTGCCTTTTTTAGTGGCTACTGCTAAAGGAGAAAATTTAGTCTTCCTTTTGCTTCCAGATATACCCAGAAACTCCGTGT
This sequence comes from Erpornis zantholeuca, assembly GCA_013400515.1. Classification (NCBI taxonomy): domain Eukaryota; kingdom Metazoa; phylum Chordata; class Aves; order Passeriformes; family Timaliidae; genus Erpornis; species Erpornis zantholeuca. The sequence continues at coordinate 373,220 of VZTN01011113.1, read as the reverse complement.
CTCCCACAGGCAGTAAATAGATATTGATTTTCTTCATAACAGAAGTACATTATTACACTGATTAAACCATAGACCTTCCTTTATGTTATAAAAAAACAGATCGGAAATTGGTGAACTAAAGATAACTAAAGGATTTATTTTACCAAATAGTTTGGGTTTTTATATTCATCACACTGTAATTCAAGCTCGGTGCATATCGCCCTTTTTAAGCAGCAGCAACTGGCATTTAAAATAAATGCTGATATTATAATTATCAAAGCATTATGTCTGTTAGAGCTGCTAATAGTCACTTTGCTTCATTTTTTTTTATTTTGCATTTGTCAAAATCCTGACAAGCTTACTCTGGGATAATGTTAGATTCAGTGTTGATATTGTTACTCAACAAGAACATTGATTATGTCTTAATAGGACATATTCAGAATGCATTATATGCAATTATCATCTTAAATGAACACAAGCATTTATTTAGCACCAACTGAAATTATTTAAATCCGAAGAATTTTTCTTTCTGGTTAGCATTATATTATAAAGTCATTAGTACCAAATAGGATGTGGCAGCACACTCCCAATACAGTATTATGCATGAACACATCATTTATAAACACAATTATAAATAAAAGTGTTGAGGCACTGTTGCATCATTACAGAAATACAGACATCCATGAAATAGTCAGAAAACTCTCTGTTGAGAATTAGAACTGAACGGATACTTAAAACCCTTGTAAGGATGTTGAATATTTTGTGTGTTGTTTGCTTCCCAAGCACAGTTTGTTTTGATCTTTGAATTTGGGGATTTCTCTTCTCCCCAGTAAATATTATTTTTTGGATGAGGACTGAAGCACTAAAGGAAGCCTTGGTGCTGTGGTACTGAGTGCACCCTGTCCAAAACCTGCAGTCCATGGATGTCTTGCAGGGGAGCACTGGAGGGAGACCTTGGACTGGGGATTTCCTGGGGGAAGTGCTGGTTCCTGGAGTCCTGCTGCTGACAGAGCCCTGGGTGCTGATGCAGGGAATCACAGCCTCAAGGGCCCTAAACCTTCCCTGCAATCAGCCAAGCAGTTCCACCAGTTTCCACCTTACATTTTGAGTCCTACTGCGCCCATGCTGCTGCCAATCCCGGCTGGATTTGGGTGCCCTACAGCCTGCAAGTGACAGCCCAGACCAAGGCTTGGGCTGGTGCTGCTGCTGGTGTGAAGTGCTGACAGCCAGGGTACTTCTCACCCACTGAGAGCTTTCTGTTGTGTCTGTAGGTAACATTAAAACCCAGCAGAAGCCCAGTATCATCTGGTTTCATCCAGCATGGCCCAAAAGTTCTCCCCTGGTTCCTCCCACCTGTGTGTGCACTGTTTATTTCCCCATGCTGTGATTAGATCCTGCTGGCTTTGGCAGGGAGCTCTGTGGTGCTGAGGCAGCTCTGCCAGGGGAGTGAGATCTGAAGGGAATGTTAACTCTGCTGGGGATGGCAGGGAGGGGACCTTTGCAGGAAAGCACTCAGGACACAGCTCACCTCCTTGGCAAACCACACAGTGTGGCAGCGTCACCCCTGCCGTGGCTAAATGACTAAAGGGAAAATTGATGGGGAAAGAAATGGTTCTCCTGCTGTAATTATACAAACCCTCTCAACAGTGTCACACTCCACAAAGTCACAGTTGATAAATAATAAGCCACACCAGCAGCGACTGGATGTTCATTTATTAAAATAATCTATTATCCTTTGGAGCTGCAGATCCCACTTGTTGAGAAATGGGGCTTATTTCTGTTGCTCATATCTCGCTGTCCAAGTGGTATTGATTGGATTGCTTTTGCAAGGCTGTGCTTAGGTCACTTAGGAGCAGGCCTGGGTTTAGTGACAGGAAATGACTCGGTGGGACAAGTCGGAATTACTGTGGGGTCCCAAAATGATAGAAATTTTGGGTGCTGAATTTATTGCTCACCTCTGCAGCTGGGTAAGGATGGGGGAAGGAAGGCTGTTCTCCTCCACTGCCAACTTCTGGGAGCACTTATTCCTCACAAGATGGGAGAAAAAGAAAAGAGAACACACTGGGGTCAAAGGTCTGGTGCCTGAGAGGAGGGAAATGCTGAGGAGGTGCCACAAGACCTTCCAGAGCAGCCCTGACAGCCCAGCAGAGCCCCTCTGCAGCAGCACCCCTGAGGAACGGGGCTGGAGGGAGCACAGGGATCCCTGCTCCATCTGCAGAATTCCAGGGCTGTGGTAAATCCCACTGATCCAAAGAATCCCTGCTGGTGCCTGCCCAGCTGGGCTGGAAGGAGGAGGATTGCTGGAAGGTCCTTTACAAGCGAGTGCCTCCGATGGGATCCAGCCTCTGCTCAGGGTTTGCCTCTGTTAGCAGCTGCTTCCTCTAACTGAGCAAATTTCTGGTGACAGAACGAGATGTAGGAAGTGCTGCATAGCAGGGAGGTGTGAAGTACTCATAATTATATGAAATACTACTCAAAATTCAATGTTTTTCACATTTCTTGTGAGCTTAAACATTGGACTCCTGTCACAGACATTTCTGCTGCGGTAGATGCAATTTCTAGCATAAATGGGCTTGCTTTCAATAGAAAATAGGGCCGTTTTCAATGGAAAAAAGGCCAATTTGTGAGTAAAAATGGACTTTTTTCTGAGCAGAGAGGCTGATAAACATGAAGTGATAAATGACTTTACAAGTTTTCCATACAATAATAACAACTTTCTAATCAAAATAATGAAAAAGTTGTGGATAGGGGAGGGGAGAGAAGTCTCATTCAGGTTTTAATACATTTTAGAAAATAAATATATGAAACCTGTATATTTAGCTCCCCTCCATAGCGTGAGTTTGTGTTGGAGACATGTCAGTAATAATTTTCTGCATATATTTTTATGATGTTATAAATCAGATTCCTGTTCTTGGTTTGCCGCCTTCTGAGATGAATTTCACGGAATGATGTTGTAAGGCTTCAGGAAATACATTTCTCAGGATCCCCTGTGTGGCACTGGCATCTGATTTCCTAGCAATCCATGTGTTTTTAGAACAAATTTATCTTCTGGCTCGAATTGTTGACTTTACATGCAAATTTATTGTTTCATAATAGCTGATCTGATGAGCAACTGAAGTGCTTGCTTCTCTCCTGGCCTAAAAATGCTTCAAAAAAATCTATGTACTGAGGAGCTGGGATCTCCTTCTTACATGTGCTCCAAAAAAAGAGATGGTGGGCTGTGCCCAGGAAAACATATAATGCAAAATGCACTATTTGGGAAAGGCTCCCAAATCCCCTGGCTGCAGAGCAGGTTGGGGGGCCCAAGAGGTTGCTTTTCTGGGCTGTCTCCCGGCTGTCAGTTCTTTGGAAAAGTGTTGGATGAAGGACATGGATGAGGGATGTCAGAGATGGGAAACCTGGGCTCTGTCAGACACAGCTCCAAAAGGTTCCAAAAGCAGTGGCTCTGCTGCAGCTTTCCTTGTAGGACCCAGGGTTATTTTTGCAGGCAGGTTTGGATGAACATTCCTGGGCAATGCAATGTTCTCCTGTGTAGCTTTGGAGGTGACTGCAGCACTTCCCCATCTGTGCCCTCTGCCATGGTGCTGCTCACGTGGGCTTTGGGCAGATGGTTCCGTTCAAGGCAGCCACACAAAACTCATTTTAATTAAGTTCCCAGTGAAATCCATGTCAGAATTCCCTATGAGTTCCACAGGAGCAGGTTCTGCTGCTGATAAGAGCTCCCTTTGATAGAGCCATGGCTGAGCCCTGCTCCAGCTCTTGAACATGTGTGCTTTCATCCCTGATGTGAGAGAGGGCAGTTCCAAAGGCTGGCACATTCCCATTCCACAATTGTGACCACAAATGGGTTTTTTTCCAAGTAAAAGCTGTGTTTTAGGAGAGGAAATTATGTTGGTTTTTGTTATGTGGTTTTATTATGTGGTTGTGCAGTAGGTGGGCAGCCAGATAAGTACCCATGACATGGCAATCAGATATAATCAATATAAATCATTAATATCACTCTACACATTTGCTTTGGGCAATAACTGCAAATCTCAGCCCGTTTTGAAAACTGCTTTTTTGTTTCTTGCAGTGGAGCAAACTTAGATCACCAGTCTAAATGCTAATACCCAGAATGAATGGGCTTTAATAAAGTGAATTTATATGTAGATTGTGACATTAGGATTTAATTATGTACCCATCATAACACTGATGAAGCAAGCTACTAAATATTGGGGCACTGAAGGTAGAGCTTACTCTTAAAGAGCAAGCATATTTTAATTTCTTACCTCTTTCCTAATCTTCCTAAATAACAGGATAAATTATGTGCTGTTTACCAATATTCACCTTCATGCTGGATTGCCAATGAGGTTTCCAGGGTAGCAGCTGAACTCATAGAGAGCTGTGCTTGTTAAACTGTGATAACAGATCTGTCTCTCTGCTATGTTTCATTAGGCCAAATAAAGTTTGGGATTTTTTAAAAAAATATTATTTTAATATTAATTAAAAGTGTTATGTTATCTCTGTTTGGTGTTTTTTCTTAACCTTTCTTTTTCTGGATTTGGTTTTTTGGTTTTTTTCAGACGATGGAAAGCCCAAAGTATGAGCTGGTTATAGAAGCCAAGGATATGGGTGGGATGGATGTGGGACTAACAGGCACAGCCACTGCCACTATTCTCATCGATGACAAAAACGACCACGCACCAGAATTCACCAAGAAGGAGGTAAGCATTGGCCATCTGCTCCCTACAAAATGGTGCAAGCACTTGTAATTAGCTAGTTTCTGAACATAAAGATGTTCCTTAAGGGAAGAAGACACGTACAGAATGTTTTTAGCTCGGTCTGACACACTTTCCTGGAGATGCTCTTTTCTTTTTTTCACATTAATAAACGTGTGTGCATCAGTTCCAAAGTGCAACCACAAGGTAAAAAAGAATTATGTCATTTAGAGATTGGCTAGCAGGGTGAAAACCTGTAAAATAAATTTGCTGGTGGTAACCTTCTCCTTTTGCTCCTGTGGGGGAAAAAAAGCAAAAATAGCTTAAGGCTTTGGATTTCCAGGACTGTGGATGAAAACAACATTTTTCTCCTGTCTGCAGCACTTCCCCTGTGAGCCAGGCAGAGTTTGGGGTTCTGTAATTAAAGCTCCAGTCTGAAAAGCTTCACATTTAACCTGGAGGTGGAATTTGCAAGGAAAGGTTTTTTTCCCTGTAAATTGGTGCTGGAAAGTTCTGATAAACCCCAAGCCAAGGGGAGGGAATTCCCTGCCTGCAGCCACCAATTTTCCTGCCCTGCCCACAGAGTTCCTTCCTTCCCCTACATTTACTGTGAGTCAGATTTTTTGGTATCTGGAGAGAATATGAGAGAGTTTTAAAAGTTTTACTTAATAACAGCAAGGTTGGATTTTGCTATAAAAATTTCCTGGGGTTCTGCAAATTTTTAAGGAAAAATTCCTAAAATATAAGAAGTAAACGTGAGGGATCCTGATTTTTAGAAAATTGTAGAAGAAGAAAAGGGAAACCTGTTGCTGAAGAAGTTTTTTTTATTTAACTTGAAGTATATTTTTTACCTTTTTAAAATTTGTATCCTGGCCTAATATTAACAATTTGGCAACAGATTACTTTGAATCAAAATGCTGTTATTTCACTTGAATAATTTCTTCTTTTATAAATGCAAAGTAAATGAATACCAGATTCAAAAAAAAAAAAAAAAAACAAAACCAAACAAAAAAAGAAGAAATTAAAAACAGTGACAATTTTTCCACTGGAATATCTATAATTACTTCAGTCAAATGCTTTGGCAGTAGTGTTTCAGTCACCTAAAAATTATCATGGAGAGACTGATCCAAACCTTTCAAGCACATAGGTGACAATTAGGTGAGTATGATCAAACTATTAATTCCCTTAGAATTACCTCTTAGATCAGGCTTTTAATGGTCTGAAAGCTGTTTCCTGACAACCAATACTTAGAATATATTTGAAATGTTGTATTTTCTTTTAACCTCCTGGAAAATAACAATGTGCAAGGACAGCTCGGTGCATTTAGAAACATGAATTTATTGGATTAATCCATATTGATAACAATTCATGTCAGTCAGAGTCCTACCTGCTTGAATTTCCAAAGCTGGAGAATTCTTCTCTTGAAGAAATATTTCTATATATCTTTCAATGGAATTCTTTTGAGGAAATCTTTCTATAATTATAGTCCTACTTAATAATTTGGTAATTTGGACACAAAAATTGATGTGCCTTCTTAGCCACAAATATATTGTTAGTATAAATTTCTGTGGAAATTCAGAAATGCTCATAAATTTGGTTCAGTCAGTGACAGTAAAAGGTACTTTATACCCTTGAAAGTTTGGGGGTTTTAGCACAGAAATGAAATAAGTGTGAAGAGACAGCATTATCTTGTTTTCTTTAAAAAGTCTGGTCTTATAAATTTTTCTTGCATTTCTTTTCTTTTCCATAACACCATGTCTTTTCCTTTTTAATGATTTGATGTGGGTTTGAACCTTTCAGTATTTAGAGATGTTAATGACCTCAGAAATCTTCACCCTACCTTGCTAAGGGATATTCATATTCCATGAAGAAGGCAGGAAAAATCATCCTTTAATATATGGTGCCAGGCCACTTTAGGAGCAGATTCTCTCTTTAAAATAAGTAGTGTAAGAGGAGGGAGAGGCATTAAATCTCAATTCATCAATTGGTTTAATGCCACTTTATTTTGGTTTACTGCTGGAAGTGCTTAATTATTGTGTTTTAATACCAGTTGCATGCCACAGGCTGCAATGCTATTGATTTGAATTAGAGCTAAAAGAAAAAGATATATTTTACAAGATAACTTCTGAAGGAGAAAGCTCAAATTCAGTAAATCTGAAGCTTTGATTCCAGAGTGCAGCTTCTTCTATTTATTTTATTAGCTGTGCTTGGACACTCTCAGGGATGGGACAGCCACAGCTTCTCTGGATATGCTGTTCCTCACCACCCTCGCAGCGAGGAATTCCTTCCAAATATCCAATCCAAATCCACACTTTTTCAGCTAAAGGCCATTCCCACTCGTCCTAACGCTACTTGCTCTTGTGAAAAGTCCCTCTCCTGGAAGAGGGGTGCTTGTCCAGTGAACCTGTCCTTCCACCCACCCTTTTTCCCTCCCTGCTCCCTTTTCCTGGGCCAGTCTGGTGCAGTTGTGCTGCAGGAAATGTTCATCCGTGGAGAGCCAGGGCATAACTCTGGGAGAGGCTGAGCATCCTGGCTGTGATCCAGCACAGCACTTCATCAACTGCAGAGGAAGAGCTGAAGCCCTCGAGGCTCTGAGTGTGTGTCAGGTGCTTTGTTGGCTCAGTAAAAGATGCTGCTTTGTGGGATTCAGCCCAGTTCATTGTTTGGTTACTGCCCCATCACTCCACACACCTCCAAAATATCTGTCTTGTTCTGTCTCACCTCTACACTTCCTGCTAATAATCGGCTCTGAGCAGTGTAAAAATCCATTCAGGTGTGCAAACAGTACCTTGTTCCCCCCAGGGGTTTTCATAATTTCATCTTGAATGCCAAAAAGAGCAATATTTTAAGAGTTCCTCCAAAAATCTCAGGTGAGGTAGCAAGGTCTACCTTTTAAAAGGTCACACTGGCTGGGATATTGTGCCAGATTTAAATTACAGGGACTGAAAATAGAGATACTTGTAAAGTTAGTGCCCTCTTTTTAAAATTTACAACCTTGTTTCTATAATAGGAAAAAGTTTTAAAATTAATTTTGGGAATTATTATTTTGTATCACAAAGGAACTTGGCCTTTCCTTTCCAGCAAGGTGAGGCCTTAGGCTTAAATTTTGTTCAGCAGCAAAGGATTGCTTATGTGAGAATAAGGAATGAAGCAAAGCAAGGAGCAGGCACAGATTGTTCTGGAAAATCTGACACTTGGCTTGCATCCTGCAGGATATTCCAAGTGGGTGGGAATGAGCTGGTCTGATGGAACACTAATGGTGCTGAGTATTGTTTTTATCCCTAGAACATCAACAAAAATGAGAATTCTTTTCTTGTGTCCCTGTAAGAGTGGGTGACAGAGCACTGCAGGGCTGTATCCTGCAAAAAAGTGATTTTAGTCCGGAGTTAACGTCACTGTGGCTGTGGCATGATGAAAAATTAACAGTGTGGCATCTGCTGAAAGACACGAGCTGGCAAATTCTCCTTTCTATCTGTTCCTGGAGACATGGCTGTGCCCAGATATTCCCTAAGACCCAGGAGAGGAAAAACCAGAGTTTTAGCACAAGAAAGATATGGGCTTGACAGCTTTCTGTCTGATGAATCCTACTTATTCCATTCCTGACTGCATAGTGCATGCTCAAAAATGAGATTCCACTGACTCTGTTTGCCTTTATCTTCTGCCCTGGATTTTTAAAGCTTCTATTGATGCTCTTTAATGCCTTATTTTCCCTTAATATCAGAGATATTGTCTTTCCTTGGTAAATGCTGTCAGGCACTTGATAGAGGAATGCAGTGGTGTGGCTGAAGGAGATAGTTTTTCTAAAGTTTCCCCAGTCTCACTTCTGTCCTTCTCACCAGATTTGGGACAGTAGCCCATCCCTAGCCAACCCTGGAAAAGTGGGATTTGTCAGAGTGCTCTCACTGGCACGTCAGAAACATAAACTTCACTTGGCCAGGGAACAGCCATTCCTCACACAATTCCTCTTTCTGCCACTCCAAGCCTCGCCTTCAATTCCATACATTTCTAGGACAAAGAAATGGAAAATAGAAAGAATTCCGTCACATCAGGGAGAACAAGATTAGGGAAAATATTTTTGCTAGCATAGATTTTTTTGAATATATGTGTTCTTAGAAAAGAATTTTCCCGTAAAATAAAGATCTTGCCTCCTGTGAACAGAATAAATTTGTGTAATTTGACAAAACACCAGCACGGTGAGATCTGAGATACACTAGAGCTGGGAGTCTTAAGTGAAAAATATGATTTGCTCACATTCTGAATACCAGCTGATAAATGGTTTATAAAGGAGTAATAAATGACTAATGTGAGCTTTAATAAATGATTCATCAGTTCCTATAGAGACCTGTAAGTGGATAGGTTGCTTGTCACCATGATTTATGATGACTTCCAGCGCTGTCTCCTGCCTCAGTTGTGTTACCCACTGGGTAAAGCAGCCCCTGGAGGACAATCTGTACCTCCGTCTGCTCGCGGTTCAGAGAGGATATGAGACTTTCACAGCACCATCTGGAGAGATTTATTTTGCTGCTCAGACTGTTGAGAAATGGGCTTGAAGCTTTTGAGAGTCCCTGTCTTAATTCTTGGTATTGGCTAAACCGTATCGAGGAACAAATATGGAGGTAAAAGTGATTTTAAGGGTCCTCCTGGATCACTTTTCCATACTTCCGTTACAAAAATATCTCTTGTCTTAGGCATGATACTTTTATTTTCTCTGGTAGACAGAGGTTACCAACTCAGACCAGATCTGCCCATTCACTTTGCATGTCTAAAGCCAACCAATCTCACCTCTTCTTCTTCTGTGGCCTGAGAGTCAGCCCTGCTCTTCTTACCTTGTCTTGCAGGGAATATTTTCCCCTTTGGGACTCCTAATTCATTTTGTTGCTTTCTGTGTAGGACTTCCAGTGAGCTGGGCCACACCTTTAGACACAATAGTGTCTAAATCAGGTCTCAAGGGTAGATGATTCCCCTTCAACCCCTCCCACCTTACATCTCACTGGGAGAGATTTCTAGAGAGAACCATGACTGTGTGGAAAACAGAGACAAAGAGGAGCTGTGCTCTGACTAAAACCCAGCTGGGGAGCGTGGCCAGGGCTGCAAGCCTCTCCCATTCCCTGCTGGGATGGAAATCAGAGTGCAAACCAGGCTGAACAGAGGCAAAACCAGCAGGAGCTGCCAGGGTGGCTCAGCCAGCTGGGGAGGACAAAGCAAGCTGGATTCAGAATCCCACACCACAAACTGTTCTCTCCTGATGGATGTTGGAAGGGCTGAGGTGCTTGAGCAGCATCAGCAGATCTGAGCAGATGAGAAGCCTCTGCCAGGCTGATGGTTAAGAATCTGAGTTTCATTATGGCCTGAAAGTGATGGGAACCAACCTAAAATTCCAGCAGCCTGTTCAAATTGGATCAAACTCCCCCGGTGCCGATTTGTCAGGAGGAATAGTTTTGTGAGATGGATAAAACCATTACAGCAAACTCACATGAACAGAATGCATATTGGAATTTCCATTTGGCTCCCGTTTTTGGGCTGTGAGACAATTTACATGCAGAGAAATCAGAATTCATGCAGAAATTCAACAGAGCAAGGCAAAGCCTCTACAGCTGTCAGTAAACTTTGGCACAAGGAACAGCTTCATGATGGCTGGGGATCAGCAGAAAGGAGCTCTTTGGCCACCCTTGTTCTTTCTAGAGCTGTAAATACAGCTAGAAAGGCTCCTGGAGCATATCTTAACCTTCAGAAACCTCTACACCAGATAAATATTTGCAGTGACCTTTTCACTCAGCTTTATTTCCACTTCATCCTCCTGTAGCAGTTCACCAACACACTTGACATACCTCCAAGTGCCCAAAAGTCTCCTCGAAAACAAATGAAAGATGTTACCTGGTGTGTTTTTCACATGTGACAGAATTTATGAAAGGAAACAAACATCTAAAGAGCAGGAAATATTTTATTTTCTAAATCAACGTTTTGACCATCTGTTGTCACTGCAAAACTGAAATTGAAATTTTCAGTGACTGTACTATTTCTTCATGGCTAATTATTGATCATTGGCCTCAGCCATGGTACAGTTCAAGGTATTGAGAGTTTTCTGAGCTGTCATGACTTACAAACAGAACAGATTTCAAAATCACATAAGCAGTTTAGGAATCTAAGAATCTAGATAACAGGCATGTAGGCATCCTCTCATTTTTTTCCCTAAATAATTTTAGATGTCAAAAATAATAATTAAAAAAAGACTATTGGGGTGACTAAAGTAGCTGTAAAGACATCTAGTGCCCACTGGAGTTCAAAAACCTGGGTTTAGGAGCATAGATTGCTTTGACTCTCAGTGCAATTAGGATTCCAAATGTCTGTCTCTCTTCTAATCACTTTCAAATATCCTGGAGAAATGCCCATGATCAGGAAGAAGGTTTATTAATATTTCTGAGTTGTGTTGTGGTGCTACCAAACTAAGGACATCTGGAAGACTTATTTAAACAGTCTGGCTATCTGGATAATGAAATTACCCTTTTCCTTTTTGTTATTTTTTTTTTTTTTTACTTCTCCTTCAATATTTTGTGTCAGTTTTTATCAGAATTAGCTGACCTGAGGATTCTCATGCAATAAGAAATGCTCAGCATCACTCAGGATTGAATTACCAATGACCTTAACAAGAAATACTCTGCTGTAGCATTTCAAGAGTAGAATAATTTCAGAAAAAAGAGAACAAATGTGATTATTCTGTGCATTGACTGAAACAGAGGAGTCTTCAGCAAAAACCAAAAGCAAAACAACAAAGTGATATTGTTTGGAAGACCAGTGGTTCCTGTACTCATCCAGATTCATACTGTGTGCATAATAATCTGAATTCATGTGGCTTTCAGCAAGCTATCCACATAACCAGTGTAAGTACTTTGTTCAAGAACTTTTGGAAAATATGTTTAACACGGAGTCCATCCACTTATCACATAATTAGAGCTGGATGTGCTGCATAGCAGTAGGCAGCAGACTCCTACATTTATCTTTGCTCATGAGGGGTGAGTTCATTGCTTTGTTTCTCTTCACCAAGGTCAGGAAATACATGAAGTTGTCTATTTAATCTCCAGATAAACACATTTCAGCGGTACATAAAACAGAGTGACTGCTTTATAATCTGGGAGCAGCTGAGAAACATTTGTGCAGTGCAGGGAAGGTTCTGTGGATAGAAATGATTGTTCAAACAGTGGGAATTTGGGGAGGAGCACAAAGGCACTGCACTGCTCCTTCAGATCTGATCTCTCTCCCAGCACTCTCAAGTAGGCTCACACAGTAAACTTGTGGTTTTGCCAGCCCTTTTCCTTTTTTCCCTTTTGTCACTGTTCCTCTCCTGCCCTTTGCTTGGTTGCCCTGATTTGCTGTGATCAGCTGATCTGAGCCACCCTGATGCAAACTTGTGTGTGAGCCCTCAGCTTCTGCGAGCCTTTGGTTCTGCTTGGAAGGTCAGCAGCAGCTCCGTGGTGATAACAGCAACTCTCACTGCAGCTGGCAAATTCTCACCACAAACCATTCCAGTGCCGACTTATCCTCTGAAGGCTTCTTCCATCTGCTTCTGCTGACAGCAAATATCCAAACACTGCGAGCAGCAGGAAAGCCATAAACCCACAATTTATTGCTCTCTTCTCCAAGAAGTGAAGGTTAATATGCTTCCTCAATGTGGTCTATGAAGTGTGAACTTTACGACAGATATTAAGGTCAGGATTACAAAGCAAACAGTAGCAGTGAGAGTTTGGAGTACCTCGAGCACAAATACATTTGGGTAAGGAGCTGGAGAGTAGAAATTAAAAAGGAAGGAAGGCTCAAACAAAGGCTCTTGAGGGAAGCACAAGCTAAACAGAGATAATGTAATGTCTCCAGACCTAGTCTTGGACCACTTATTCAGGGAAGCTGTATAAACATAATTATTAGCAATCATTGCCAGGAGTGGCTATGTGATTTTCCAATTAAACAAAAAAACCTCACCAGCTGGAATTTTGCAGTTGCCTTCAAATCGAATTAGGACTGTTTTCTACAGATTTCAATTGTAATGTACATCTAAAGATTTGATAATATTTTTTTACTCTAAATGTATGGCTGAAGCAGTCCATGGAAACTTCCTTTGATTTCACTTTTCTCCAAGAGTGTTCATAGCATATTGTACTCCACTGACTGTCCAAGGAATTCCAGCTTCAACACTGAGTCCTGTCAGGTGACACAGAGACTTCAAAGAAACTTCACACAGTTGCTTTCAGATCAAGACACAAAATGATGCATCAATCTCTTTTCTCAAACTAACTTTGGGGGTCTGTGTTGGGAGATCTCATTTGACTGTGTGACATCCAGTTGACAAAAAGTGTGGAAACAGTGATTTCTACATGTGGTGCTCATCACAGAATGACTCTTAAATCATCATTGTCTTGTTCAGAGAATCTCAGAATGGTTTGGGTTGGAAGGAAACTTAAAATCATTTCATTCCATGTGCCATGGGCAGGGATGGCTTCCACTATCCTGGGCTGCTCCAAGCCCCAATGGCCAACCTGGCCTTGGACACTTCCAGGGATCCAGGGCATCCTATGCCAGGGCCTCCCCACCCTCCCAGGGAACAATGTCCTCCTAATATCCAATATAATCCATCCTCTTTCAGCTGAGTCATTCAGAATGTAAGCTGGTGGTCAGGCAGTGAGGAAGAGGTACCAGGTATTACCTTTGTGGAGCAGCCAGCCAAAATTTTCTGTCTTAAAGGACCTATTACTCCAAGTACATAAAGGATTACAGGTCCTCACCTGTGGAACGTGAAGTTTTAAGAGAAATACTAAGAATCTCTTTGTCTTGTAAATCTCTTTGTCTGATGCAGCAGAGCTGATTTGAGGAGTAGGAAATAGAGGAGTTGTTCGATGTGTTGCAAAATATCACTGTAATCCCACGAGTCCAGAAACCCACACTGTTAATATGCCTCCAGCATCTGTGGGAGTTCTGTTTGAAAAGCAGGATTAAACATGATAACACACTATAGATCTTAACGTATTCAATTTGCAGCAGACAAAACCCTATTTAATACCAATTACACAATATGTGTGAGCTGGTATCATAGCTGCAGTTTATATGAGCAGAGGGAATTTGTAAAGCTGAAGTCTATTCATTCAAAAATAATAGTTATGTGACTGCTTGGGTCATTCCACTAGAGTGGAATGAGTTTTGTGATCAGTTTATCAATTTCTTCACTGACAAGTGAGATTTTAAAGTTTTTCTCAGCAACACTAAAACTGATTTGGCCACTCCAAAATTTGCTAACCATCTGTGCACACGAATCAAAATGTCAGGATTATTTAGACAAAATATCTTTTTTCCTTCTGCTCTGAAGCATTAAAATAGACAATGGATAAAATTCGCCATGCTAAAAGGAGATGTAGGTTTATCCTAGTAAAATTTTTAGCAAGTGCCTGTGAAAAATATTCCTTTGGAAATAATAAAATTGTATAGGCCTGATTGTGTCTTGAACTTAGTGGAATGAAAACAGTGTTGTTACATGTAAGAAAAAGCAGATTAGGGGGTTCAGAGAGGACTCCTCATAGTTATGGTCTCTTTTGAGGAAAATGGTTCAGAAGTGGAATTTATTCATATCCTTGTAGTTCCTACTTTGGCTCAGTTCCAGGACTTGTTTGCCTTAGAGTTCCAGATGCTTATTTGCTTAAAGGGTAGCCCTTTCTCCAGCCTTCTGTCTAACAGCCACTTAGTATTTATTTGTTTTTACAAATGCGTTCCCCTGTGTTCTCAGTCCATATGTCACAAAGAAGAAGTATAAGCCCAGCTCTACATGGAGTATTGATATCATCCTCCTTTTCCCATTCTTGACTTTGGCTCGATCAGGAAAAATCTCTGAATCTCAGTTGTTTTCTTCACCCAATGTTTCCATCCAACACTATTGCTCCAAAGCCAGTCCTTTGGAGTTTTTGTCCTAACTCCTCTTCTCCTCTTTATGTGGCTTTTATAAAGATTTTTTTTTTTCACTTTCCTGTGTAGTGTGGAAGATTCCTTCCAGCTAATTACTTGTGTAGTCTTCTTGATATTTAATTGGCTCAGTGCTGAAATTTAGCTTCAAAGTCCCTTCCTCCTGTTACATCATCCTCCTTTATTTTAAACAAAACCAACCCCGCCTCTTTCCAACTAACCAAAAATTAACTCTTGGGTTTTCCCCCTTCCGAGCCTATTCTTTTTCAAGACTCTGTAAGGAAGCTTCTCTGAATTTTAACAATCAGCTTTAAATTTTCCTTCCTCTCCAAACTCCTTGAGTCTGCCCTTTGACTCACATTCCTCAAACCCCCCTGCTGCAGTTTGCTGCTGCTGCCTCAGACCTGCCAAGACACTCCAGCAATTCATCCCCTGACTGCTTTTGCTGTGTGACTCCCCTTTCTCTCTGCTCTTATTTTCATCACTTCCCCCCTGTCTTTTCACATGGAAAACTTCTCTTTTACTATATAACCAAAAGCTATTTCTGACCTTTGTCTTCTCATCACCCTCTTTCTGTCCCCATGATTTTTCCCCCTTTTTTATCATTTCTGGAAGACCTTCCTTCTCCCATTCTTTGATTCTACCCCCCAGTGAACTCTTNTCTTTTAGCTAAAAAAAAAAAAAATAAAGTTGGAAAAATCAAAGGACTTATGTGAGGCACTTTCAAAAGAAACATAAGGAAAATCAATCCTGCTAAATAAGCTTAAATCTAAACCAACAGTTGTCTGAAATAATATCAGGGAAGAAGATTTATCTGCAGTATTGATATTCTTAACTGCCTGTATCCAAGCTGTGGCTCCCATCCAAATGGAGTGCTCCACGGAGGTGGGAGTGCAGGATTAGACTGGGAAGCAAATCTGGAGTTCTATACATATATATATATATATATATATATATATAAAAATAGAAACACAGGCCCACAGGTGTCTGCCTACCTAAACAGAAGATCTGATGTTTCATGTTCCTAAAGCTGCATTTTCTAACATGGATTAAACCAAAAATGAAACCTGGATTTACTTGTCTGTTTCACAAGGNTCAAAGTCCCTTCCTCCTGTTACATCATCCTCCTTTATTTTAAACAAAACCAACCCCGCCTCTTTCCAACTAACCAAAAATTAACTCTTGGGTTTTCCCCCTTCCGAGCCTATTCTTTTTCAAGACTCTGTAAGGAAGCTTCTCTGAATTTTAACAATCAGCTTTAAATTTTCCTTCCTCTCCAAACTCCTTGAGTCTGCCCTTTGACTCACATTCCTCAAACCCCCCTGCTGCAGTTTGCTGCTGCTGCCTCAGACCTGCCAAGACACTCCAGCAATTCATCCCCTGACTGCTTTTGCTGTGTGACTCCCCTTTCTCTCTGCTCTTATTTTCATCACTTCCCCCCTGTCTTTTCACATGGAAAACTTCTCTTTTACTATATAACCAAAAGCTATTTCTGACCTTTGTCTTCTCATCACCCTCTTTCTGTCCCCATGATTTTTCCCCCTTTTTTATCATTTCTGGAAGACCTTCCTTCTCCCATTCTTTGATTCTACCCCCCAGTGAACTCTTCTTCGTTCCCCACCTGCTTCCTTTGGGAGCCACCTTTCTCTTTCCAACGCCTCAAGCTGTTTGCTCATGGCTCACAGAAGCCCATGTGCCTTCTATAAATCGAGCCCCATCGTTGTCAGCTTCCACACATCCCCTCATTTGTTCCTTTTAGGCTTTATTTCCTCCTCCCTGGCTCATTTGTTTTGCCCATCTCCACTCACCGAGGCTGGCAGTGCCCAACGTTAACTGGTACTGTCAGATGTTCTTAGATCAATGATTTTGTTTCATTTAGGAGACTGATGGTGAGGAGAGCTCTGCTGTCCTCAAGAAGTTTGAAGGGCTGAAAGCAATCTTTTAGCTAAAAAAAAAAAAAATAAAGTTGGAAAAATCAAAGGACTTATGTGAGGCACTTTCAAAAGAAACATAAGGAAAATCAATCCTGCTAAATAAGCTTAAATCTAAACCAACAGTTGTCTGAAATAATATCAGGGAAGAAGATTTATCTGCAGTATTGATATTCTTAACTGCCTGTATCCAAGCTGTGGCTCCCATCCAAATGGAGTGCTCCACGGAGGTGGGAGTGCAGGATTAGACTGGGAAGCAAATCTGGAGTTCTATACATATATATATATATATATATATATATATAAAAATAGAAACACAGGCCCACAGGTGTCTGCCTACCTAAACAGAAGATCTGATGTTTCATGTTCCTAAAGCTGCATTTTCTAACATGGATTAAACCAAAAATGAAACCTGGATTTACTTGTCTGTTTCACAAGGCCACAGAATCATTCAGGTTGGAAAAGAGCTCTAAGATCAACAAGTCCGTTTGGAAATAACACAATTTATTTCCATATTTAGAAATAACACAACTGGCATTTGAAAACAAAGAACACTGTTCCTGATTAATTGATTCAGTGCTGAACGAAGCTAAGAAACCTGTGTATGTTTGAAGACAAATGAAGGGCAGGCTTTCTGATTTAGCAGTTCTGACCTTTTCAAGTTTTCCATCTTAAATAATAATTGAAGCCATAAGTAAATAAATTCAACTTTGCCTGCAGATGTTGAACTCTTTAATGTCCTTTTTGCTGTGACAGAGGCACTGCCTGATATTCCTGGCACAAACAGGTTTATCATGCCCCGTGCTGGGGCTGGCTGACAGTCTCTGGGAACTGTTTTCTTTCCTCCAGGCAAATGATTAAAATGCAGCTCCAATCAATAAATCTGTGCGGGTTCTGTGGGTGGGGAGTGTTCGCCCCGGGGGGTTCTGTGTCCCAGGGGTATTTCTTTTCTTCAGTCCTCCCGTATTCACAAGAGAACCAAATTACAAAGAGTCTTGTTTACCTGGGCTGCCTGTTGAGGCTGTTTTTGGCTGCCTGCTGGGGCTGGAGTGAGCCTTGCTGAGCACAGGGCTGCTCCCACGTGCTGCTGGATAAACACAGGGATATCAGCACCAGGGCTGGCCCCCAGCATCGCCTCTGGGAGATCTCTGCCTTGGGAAGATCAAATAGCTCAGCCTGCACTCCTTTGGTGTTCACGGAACAGCATTGGGATGTCATAAAAAGGTCTCAGATTCTGAGATGTGACTTTAGCTGAACTTCGCTTCTCAAGGGTGTCAGAGTTGCCTGTTTCCCTTTCCTTGGGCAAGGGTTATCCCACTTGATCAAAGAGCAATGTGTGAGCAGCTAATCAGTTTTAGATGCTCTTTACTTCAGCAGCAATTGCTTTCATGCAATCGATTAAAAGGAAATTTTAATGATCTTAATAATTGTGCTTTTAGAGGGAACACGACAGTTATTATTGAACTCTTAATTTATTATTTCCCATGGAGATTGGTTTGGAAAATCAAAACATAAGCCTTCAAAATGCACCATTTCCTGCAGTCTCACTGGTTTATTTCTCAAATTTGCATGTCAGATTTGTAAATAATAGAAACAATGAAGCAATTGCATTCAGCTCACGACGTTTTCAATTTCTCACCTCTGTGTTGAGGGAGATGGAGGGGAAAAGTTCTATTCCTGCCTGAATTCAGCAGAAGGTAGGACAGGATTCCATGCATCCATCCAGCCAGGAAAAGCATCTTGTTGGTTTCTTTAATGGACTACTTTCAAGGAAAACACTGCTCTTTATCTGCCTATAAATGCAAACTGGGGTTCTAGTCAGCAGAAATTCAACTACATGTTGCACATCTGAATTATTTATTCAGAAATAATAAGAGTGCTTTATCAACACACACTGAGAGGATTATCTGTGTTACATGGAAAGCTGTTGTAGAGCCTTTCCTGAACTAATTTGGGAGAATTCAGGAAGCACCTTATTCACTTTCAAATGCACAGAGTTCAGACTATAGGTTGAAGCTCACTTATCCCATAAATTTATTTTTCTTAAATTTGTAAAATATGGGCAGCATTACAAATGTTAATGCTACTATTACAGGATCATAATTTAAAAATACCAGCATTCTCCAAAGGCTCCAGCAGTGTGTCATTTCCCTGCTTTATTAAAATGAATGAACAGATGTACAATTTATTTCTGCTGAACTATCATCTAAATTCATAAGCTATTTCTCATGTGCCTGAAATCCGTGTTGGTTTCCCATTTTCTTCGCCTTAGAAAAAAAGAAAAAAATAAAATTTCCACTCTCACATTTATCACTCGGGGGATATAAACGAGAAGTATACTCTCCACTTCATTCACTTTAGACTAATACCCTCAGTACAGTTTAAATCCCATCTCTTCGAGGCTATTCACAAAACCCAGGCATTGGGACACCCAGGATCCGAGTGGAAAAGTCCCTTGCTGTCTGTGCAGGTGGGCTCCAAGGATATTGTCCCTGAGAGTGATGCCTGAAATGGCTACCTAGAAACAGAGACCAGACAGGAATAAAGGAAAAAAGGTGGCATTTATTAGAAAGGCTTTCAGGTGCACACTCTGGGCTCCAGAGGTCTTGCTTCAGTGAATCCCAAAAATGGATGTTCCTAGGTCACAAGTTCTTCCCACTTGGATCTCAGCATCAATTCCCCAAGCAGAAGCCAGGCAAGGATGGAATTTGCCCAAGCTTGCCCCTTCCTTCCCCAGGATGAAGGTTTACAGTTCTTGTTCTAAGTGTCCTTGGAGAGCAAGTTAGAGGCTTTGTTATGTCTGTCTTAGCACAAAGAACAGCACAGAGAACAGCACTTAATGAGCTACAGAAAACTTCAGAGTCACACTAGCAGTACAGGATTGGAAAAATATAAAAGATAAAACCTAAGGCATCAACAGGACAAGGGGCACATAGCAGCCACATTTAATCTTCTGAGCTGGCATTTCCAGTGCCAGTGGGGGAGATGCAATTCCTCAGCCAGAGGTTGGGGAAAACCAAGGAAGGGACAGGAAATGGCTGGAAGGTGGGAGAGGTGAGCAGGTTGTGACTGGAGTGAAATTCAGGGCTGAGGAACAAGTGTCAGCTGGCCCCAGACACTCCAAATGTGCTTTCTGTGCCTCGCAGCAGAGCTGAGGCACGGCAGGTGCTCCCTGGAAGGGATGAACTGAACAAGACAGTGCAGAGATTGGAGGGAATAAAAGTGTGCACGTGAAACAGAGATGTTGCCATGGAAAAAAATGAGCATAAAAACCCCAGACAGTGCTCTCAGCCTGTCGCAGTCCGTGTCTGTTGGCAGGGTTTGTGGGCAATGAAGGGCAGCATTTTGCTTCAATTCCGTGTGAGGAGGGAGTGGATGACACATTCGAGGGGTTCTGGCAGCGTTTCTTCTGTAAACCCTGTTTCTAAGGGTTTATACTGTAAGCAAATAATAAAAAAATATCCAATAGTTTGATGTTGAAAACTGCTCAGGCTCAGATTGTAGGTTTTAAGTCTTTTTAATTTTATTTCTTTTTATAAAAATCACTTTGGCAAAGAGAGGAGTGGAACAGAATGCAAATCAATCTGCTTTCTTCATTTCATAGATGCTCCAGAATTTAAATGCAGGCTTTTAAATTCCTTTTTGCCAGAAAATTCAGGAAAATGATGAAGTAATGGCTGAGATTTTTTAAAAGCATGATTTTCTTCAGAAATCTTGTCTGCTTGGCAGGACCAGTTTGTTTCTGCGGCACTGCAAGGGAAGAGTTTTAATTCACTAATAAAAATGGAGGAGTTCTAAGTAGAGCAGGAATTTTGCTACAGTGGCCATGTTGCAGCCTCAAAACAATTAAATTTCGATATCTAGTGCTGCCACTCCTGCCCCCTTTGGATCCTCACCCAAGCTGAGATCAGAGTTATTTTCCTCTCCCCTTTCCTTACATTTTGTTGCCAAGACAGGACATGACCAGCTAGGAAAGCTACAGGCACAATTTTTATCTGCAGTAAGGAGGGCAAAAGTGATTCTGCAGTTGCAGCCTGCATCGCCAGCTGTCAGCACCAAACCCAGCATAAAGAGTCTTGGATGATGGGGAGTTTCAGACTGGAGTCTCAGTCAGGAAATTCTTTCCTATCACTTGGTTTTGGACACAGAAAAACAAAATCATAGCAATCCAGCACACTTCCTGGATGTTCGTGAGCATCGTGAACCTTAAAAATGTGAAAAAATTGTGTGCTTGGCTCTGTATAGATTATTAGATTATTAGATTGGGGCTTCTCATGAAATTTTCAGGAAAGGATTCTCTAGATATCTAGATATCTTCAAATTCCTCCCTTCTATTTATATAATTTCCAGTATTTGCTTATTTTTCCTTCAAGAGCTTTGAGGTTACAGTGATCTGATCTCTGATCTCCCAGCAATCCTCTGCAGTCCTTCAGCTTCCCTGCAGGTGACAAGTTTTGCCTCATGTCTGTCAGGAATTTGCTTTGCCTCCAGTGAGGCCCAGCAGTTGTTGGCTTTGTCCCTGTGCAGGTGACATCCAGACAATCCTTTAATCCAGAACTACACAGAATTATCCCAGGCCACACTCTGTGCTTCACATGTCAGCCTTCCCCTCTGTGGGCAGGAATCAGGGGCTGTAGCCCAGCCTGGGCTCCCCAGCGCTGAGCAGATGGAGCAATTCCTGCCTCTGCCCTGCATGGGGAGCAACTTCTCACACTGCTCAACAGAGTTTTGCTGTTTGCACCACATAAAATCATCTTAATTGTCCACAATTCTTCTTCCAGCACAGGGAAAGTGACAAAACCAACAATTGTTGTCTGTGGTTTCTTCTTCTTTCCTCCTCAGCACAGGAGGAGCAGAGTGTATAGATTCTGAGGACTTTGATGCCCTGGGATTTTGCTGCTGTTTGTTTTCTTCTCTACCTGTGGTTTTGTGTTTGATACGGAGAATTGATTAAGTCATTTGGGTGCCGTCTTTTTATTTGTTTTGGGTTTGGTAGTGGAAGAGGCTGATGATATTTCACACACAAAGGAGAGCCTGCAGGCACTGTGTGGGGCTCTACAGGCACAGTCCATAGGCTCCCCAGATTCATGTCCTGTTTAGGCACATGGGATCTTCTCTAATGCACCAAACTTCTGTCCTGCAGCTCCTGTTCTGGGTTTATCTTAAGGTAAGGAATCCTGAGAGCTGTGCCAGGGTTTGCCCTGTGGGCAAATGTGCACAGGGGTTCAGGAGGAATTCATCAATTCCAGGGAAAGTTGAGAGTGAGCTTCATTAAGAGAATGTTTTATAACCATATAACATTTTTCATTCCAAAGAACCCCAAAGGAACATACAGAAAATGGATCTTCTCTGTGGGCAAGCAGAAAATTAAATTGCAGCTTTCTGCTGCTTGCAGAGAAAACAGAGGTGTAAGACTTCATTTCCTTTATTAAAGAATTCTACTCAGGAAAGTTGCTTTAATTTCTAAGGAAGAATTGCAGGTAATGGCTAACCCTGATGTTGTATTTTTACACTTAAAATCTTGTTGATGGGCGAGGGGGAAGTCCACTTTATATATAAAGCCAAGAATTTATCTTTAGTAAAATTGAAAACTAATCCAAATTCATCCTACTCCAAGAATAATTATTAATTCCAATTGAATTACTGAAACAAACAAACAAATATTCTTCAACTAGTGATAATAGGACAGATGCAGAAGAGTTGCACACACCTTTCTTAGTTCCCACCCCTTTTCCTGCTCTTTCTCTCACTATTTCCTTGCTCCTCTGGGCCATGAAGTTGTTGGTTTCATTCCAGTGTTTGAGGTCAGGGTGTTATGGGGAGCTGTATCTCCTGGAGTCCTTTGCCTGGACAAACGTGATGCTCGTGCTGATATTTCCTCCTCCTTCCCTTGGCATCATCTGGGGTCATGTTTATGTCTTTGAGAACATGTTTCTGTGTGTTGCTCCCTCTTCATTGCCCTGAAGCTCCACGTGAGGTCCAAATTCACTGTATCTGCTGTCCCTTACACTTGTTAGCTCCTCTCCTGCAGGATCTTGAGCAGGATCTCCACCACCCCCAGTGCCCTGGAATTGTGATAATCACCCAGCCCCGGGTCAGAAGGCAGAGCCTGGATGTGGCAGCAGCCTCAGGACACACACTAAGGAATATTTGTGTGGCAGCAGACCCAGGATCGTTACATAGGATGCAAACCTCGCCAGCAGGAGTCAAACTGAGCTGCTGGATGTGAAAGTGCCTTGAGGTTCTCAGGGAGCTGTAAGAGGAGCTTTTTGTGTTTCATCCCAGACACAGCACTTGGTACTTCAGGTGGCTGAGGAGCACAGTGGTGTCTCTAATGAGCTCCCCAGCTTCTCTGAGCACCCACGAGGGCGCTGGGCTGTCTGAAATCAGGACTGTGGTGTGTCACAAGTGATCAAAGTCTCTCTGCTTACAAGAAAAATGAAGTGGTTCTCAGCTAAACAATATTAAAAACGCACCAGAAGCGAAAGGAGATAAGAAAAAGTCTGGCAGTCGCAAAAGGGACACGTGGTGAGAAGCAGGAGGAGTTTTGTGAGACACCAGTAGAGAATGTGACCAGGAAAGCCATGGCTGAGCCATGCCAGCATGCCTGTGGCTGTCACAAAGGTTATTTTCCAGCTTAATGCAGGCAACTTTTCTCCCTCTGGTTTTCCTTCCTTCCTCGAAGCTCAGTGCCTGTGACTTTGAGTGAAAATATCACAAGTAATTGAAGTTGCAAACCCCAGCAGAATACTAAATTAGAAATTAAGCAAAAATGATCATCAGTTGGAGCACAGAAGTCTTGGGCAATTTTTCTAATGCTGTATTACAGCAATTGGAATATATATATATATTTTTTTCCCCCCCAACTGCTTCACTAACTGAATTGATTGAATTAAATGTGTTCTGTGGTGCCAGTGAACCTCTGGCCCCTGTTACTCAGGATAATCAGGGGGTAATCAGCCTGCTGTGATCCGAGCTCCAAAGGAGCAAGAATACTGAAAGGTTCAGGGAGCCTAGGATGGCATTAATCAGATGTCGTCAGGGTTTGATTATAAATCCTAAAGACCACCAAATTGATACAACATGGTTTAATCCACTAAAAATGAGGTATCTACATATTAATCACCAAGCTGAATATCTGCAAGTGATTGCTTTTCTAGTAAGTGAAGTCAGGTGTCAATGCTTTGGAATGTCCCACAGTTAGTCATAAATATAATGATCAGCATCAGCACAAAAGTAGCATTAGCCAGATTAAAAAAAGATTTTGTTCTAACCTCAGATAGATTTTTTTCCTCCTGTTGGAGTTTTACAGCTCCATTGAAATGGTTCTTCGTGTTTCTACTCTAATTACGAGCTTACTCAGAGGCAAGAAATAGGAGATATTTCTGAGGTAGCTGCAAGCACAGCACTTTTCTGCCTTCCAAGGGGAGGAAGGGTGGCTGCTTACAGTATATCACACTGCTGTGTACAGAAATAAAGTGCTATTTATTGTCCCTTAAAATGATTTCCCCTAGAAGTGGCAAGCTCAGGTGAAAAATCTGTATCTAGAAAGGTGTGTTAGGATCCAATTAATTCCTCCTGTACTGGCTGTCCTTGGGAAGAGCTCGGTGTGGCAGTTCTGATGCAGATGTATGAGCACATTACATGGAGGTTTCTGCAGGAGAAGGAGAAGCAGTTTTAAAAGAGAGGAATGGCACAGTCTCCTAATAAACTTGTGCTCTTCATACATGTCCTGGTTTAATAAACATTCAACCCTGTGGAAAAGCTTTTTAATATAAACTGAAGATGATACTAAATTCTTATTTACTTTATTGGTGCCACCTGTATTTCCTGGGATATGCCTTTATTTGCCTGAGTCGTTTGGTGTGCTTGGAATCAGAGGAATTAAACTGCTGCTGAAGGATTTCCAGGCATCCCACAGTGTTAGCTGGGAGCAGGATGAGGGAATGGCACAAAATCTGGGCATCCCAGCAAGTGTCACCTCGAGTGGCCAGTGGCTGTGCAGGTGCCTTGTGCTGCCTGCTCTCACCCAGCCCCACCATGGGCCCATCTGTGCTCAGGGTGATGATCCTCATCTCCCAACAGCACCTCAGGGGATGGCCCTCGCTGGAACAGCAACCAGGACATGCTGCTGGGACAGCTCCCTTTGCTATTCATAGAATCATAAAATCATAGAATAGTTTGGGTTGAAGGGATGTTAAAGAATATCCCATCCCACCCTTGCCATGGCAGGGACACCTCCCACTATCCCAGGTGGCTCCAAGCCCTGTCCAACCTGGCCTTAGACACTGCCAGGGATCCAGGGGCAGCCACAGCTTCTCTGGGCACCCTGTGCCAGTGCCTCCCCACCCTCTCAGGGAGGAATTCCTTCCCAAAATCCCATCTAACCCCACCCTTCTTCCTCTTAAAGCCATTCCCCTTGTCCTCTCACTTCATCCGGGCACAAAAAGCCCCTCTGCAGCCCTTTTGTAGGGTCCCCTTAGAAATTGGAAGGGGCTCTAGGGCACCATGTTCAGGTGACCTGCAGCCCACCCAAGGCAGGTCTGACAGGCTGGTTCCCTGCGTGTGGCTGTGCCCCACTTCTCTCTGTCCAGAGCATCCGTGTAGAACCTTGGCCTGTTTTGACCTCCCTGCTCACACATCAGCAGGGGAGCACTGCCAGTCATCCCCAATCTCTAAAGAGCTCAGAGAGAATTCAGCTTAAAGATAGAAAAATACCCTTAGTTCGTTTTTATCCTCTTTATTAATGAAAAGGAACAAACAAATACTTAAGCATTTGCACAAAGCGTATCCAGCTGAGGCTGCAGGGCTGTTTGTGTTCCAGAAGGATGTGTGTACACAGAATGTTTGGGTAGGAAAACATAAATTACCTGTGAGAAAATGAAAGGGCCCTGAATGTTCCCTCTGTGCCGTTCTAGGCAAGAAATAAGAACACAACGGGCACTTACAAGAGGAATGTTTCATTTTCCTTTATCACAAATATTTTTCTTTCAAGGAAAGATGAAATGAGCACTGGCAAAAGGAGCTGGGTGGTGGGAGATGGAGACCATCAGCAGCCTTAAAGCAGAAAGGAATAAATCCATTTAGCACAGCTGCGATTTTTCCTGACCTTTTCACAGCTGTGCAATGCCAAACCATACATCTGTTGCTGCAATATATGCTTAAATCTCAGTGTTCCCAAAGCAGGTTCACCCCAGCTGCCAGTGAGCTCCCCTGACTGCCTTTGAAATGTTCCCCTCACTGTGCTGGGTGGGGAGGCTCACATCACCCACAGCCATTAGTCAAATCTGCTGCATTTTATATCTATTATTCCTTGTTCTTGACCTTGGAAAAAGAATTCTTCTGTGCTAACAGGGTTAGAAGCCCCAGGTCTTCGTTGTTCCCATCCTGGGTAATGAGAGGTCGGTGCTTACCTGGATGTTCAGGATATAATAAAGATTTTTCTGCTATGAGAGGAAAACAGAAAAGGAAAGACATCATTAATCATGAAAGTTCACTTAATGTCTCTGATCTTTAAATGATTATTCTTGTATCATAGCTTTTTGATAGAGCAGTAATGTTTTGCTCAATGAATGTTGAGCCAACTGGATGTAGACTGGATAATTTGAGAAAAAAAAAAATCCTGTATATCCAGTAGAAGAAACTATGTGCGGTAGACTTCATTCATCATTTTGTCAGCAGACTTGGAAGACTTATTGTGTTCATATGGATTGAAATATGGAGTGTTCAGCCCAAATTCTCCTTTCCCACTCAGCTTTTCGCAGAAAACAAAATGCTGGCTCGAGATTTCATTTTTTAAAATTCAGACAGATTCGGTATCACTGCAGATTATGCTGCCTGTAAACTTCCATCTGTACCTCCTGCTTCCACTGGAACAGTGTGAAACCTTGCAGAGTTCTTTTCTGCTTCCAAAATAGAGTTTTCAAACTGGGATAACTTCAGACAGCTCTCAGCTGGAGGGGCTTGTAAATCTAGGGCATCTCATCCCCATCAGCTGGCACAACCTAAAATGCCAGAAGTTTGGGGAATTGATGAAATTTGTAGCTGAAATATTCTGGAGATACAAGTTGCTTTGAATGCTTGGAGTGGGGCTGCTCGGCATTGGCCACCAAAGACCCTGCAAAGAACTTAAACCACAGTCAAAACATCTGTTGTTGGCAGCTCGGGCCTCGATCAGCTGTAAACTGGCACAAAAATATCTCCCTTCTTTGGAATCAGTGCCCTCCCAGGGCACAAGAGGCAGGATTTCTCGTTTGGATGCATATGCTGCTCCATCTCAACCAGGCCAATGATTCTGCCATGGAGAAAATCTCATTTTCATTGCAACTTCCACCTCTCTGCAAAGACCAGGAGTCTGAAACTGGTGAGGTTACAGTTCAGTTTGGAAATATTAAGGTACCAAAAAAGGTGAACAAGATGCATTTAGATTTTTATCTAGAAAATTTTTCTTCTTTCACCTGTTTAGAATGAAACATTCCTTTCTTTTTGCGTTGATTTGAGATTTTAACTTCCAGTAGTTTGGTGATTTTTATAGCACTAAAATACAGTTTTCATACCTTGTCTATTTCCTAGACATAAATATGATAATAATTTAAAAATCATCAGCATCTGCTGCGGGTCTTGTCACTGCCCAGCTCTCTGCCCATCAGTACTGAGGCCACATTGCTTTTGTTTATACCTGGGAGCAGACTAAAGCTCTCAGAGAAATTTCTCATTTTCCCAAAATTTCTAGCAAATTAACTGTTCCCTCTATATGTTAATGCTAATAAAAATAATATATATATAGCAGTAACTTTCTCCTTTTTTCTACCACTTCACTGTTCAGAGAGGAGTAAATTTACCTCTCCTGCTCCTCAGGGTCCTTTTTGGTACGGGTAAGAACTGCAATAGTGGAAGAGGATGTGTTTTCTGAACACATTCCATGTCCTGGCCCCAAAAATGTGACATTTTGGACAGCAGTAGGAAGAATTTGTTGCTTAATTAAGAATTTATTGACCTGTGAAGCAAATGAATCCCACCTCTACCTGGCAGCTGTAGGAATTCCTTGCAAAGTGAGTCATAGGTGGCTTCCACAGCATTTCCTCTCAGTAGTAAGCTCAGTATCTGTAAGCTCCACTTGTACACGTTCACATGTTCATCATCAACATTGAAAAGTTGGTTTGGGTATGAAAAAGTGTCTGCTAAAAATAAAAAGGGACCATTTTACAAGGCCTCCTTCCCTTCTTTTGTCACCATCGTTAGGATAAGTGGGGGGAAAAATCCTGTAAAGTCTTTCTGCCCTTAAAACCCAGTGGATGAAAAAGAAAGAAGAATCCAGCAAGGTGTATTCTATTTAAAGTTCATACCATTTAAAGAAGACATCCAGCATCTTAGAAAGAATACAGGCTTAACACTGCCCTTGATGGGAAGTGCACTGAGGAAGAAATGAGAGGAGCTGGATTGGCTGAATTCAGCACAAGAAGTCTCATAAATATGAAAGGCAGAGCTTTTCCTGCTCCCTGGGCAGGTGAATAGGTGCAGCCAGCTCCTTCAGCCATGCTCAGATCATCATTTTCTCTCATGCTGTTGTTTTAAACATAAGATTTGTTCTACCTGCAGTGAAGGATTTTTTTATAGCCCAGAAAATAACATCATTATTTGAGGTTTTCTCAAAAGTGCCTTCAATGTAATAAATACAGTGACCTTTCACTGTGCTCTGTCCAGCTGCAGGAGGAGTATTTGTTTTTCTATGATACAACCATCATTGCAGAGGTGTCCAATTATTTGTGGGTACTTGTGTATTCCAGAAAAAAAAACCTGAATGCACCTTGAACTTATAGGTGGAAAAGTGAAAAAAGAATGAATCATTTCTAAAAATATTAAAATATTCAGGGGGGAAAAAAAGAACCAGAACAACCCAAAGAGAGCATCTCCGTCTTCCTTCTGAATCTTCAGACATTTGATGTATACCTGGAGGTAATAGGCTTTGAAGCAGGCATTCAACATATGATTAATACATGTTAGAATTATCCTCTTGCCTTTGCTCCGTGGGACCCTGAGCTGGGCTGAGAAAGAGTCAGAATCTTGTGTAAACAAAAGTCTTCAAAATAATTCCAAAAAGTGGCTATTTTTCAAGTCACCTTCACCATCACTTATTTACAGTCCCCAAGTGGATTTTTAGTCTTCTGCAAGCACATAAATGAGAGGATTGAAAACAGCATCAGCTCAGAATGGGCTTTCAGTGCTGCTGTGGGGAAGAAGCAGGAAGAAAGTTCTGTAAATAAATTTGTGGCTCTTGTGAGGATCTTATTCTGTCAATCTTTCAAAGTTTTCTAAGTTTAATGGTGCCTGCAAGGGGGATAGAAGGGACCCTTCCTGTTGGCAACCCGACAGGAATCTCTCGCAGCACCCAGCAGNATCCATCCATCATCCATCCATCCATCCCTCCATCCATCCATCCATCATCCCTCCACCCATCATCCATCCATCCATCATCCCTCCACCCATCCATCCATCCATCCATCCATCCATCCATCCATCCATCCATCCATCCATCCATCCATCCATTTTACCCCATTATTTTGGCATTCTAACCCACTACTGCTCAATCATGAATTTTAATACCTAAAGAGTTCTTGAAGTGGCCCAGTCCCAGAAATCGTTTGGCTTTAACCTGATGGAAAACTCCTCCCACAGGGACTTTCTCCTGGACCCTGATTAATAACTTCTTGTTTCTTTGTTTGAGTACCTTTCCAAGTAGATTGATGAGTAGCATAACAAAATGAAGCCATGTTGAAATTTCTCCTTTTTTTGCTCATTCATAATTAATATCAGGGGTTTTCAGCCTGATAAACACTGTTTTCAGTGTTTTTTCTATTGAAATGCACAAATTTCAATTTCTACAGAGAGCAGAATTGAATCCTGAGCCTTCCATTTACCTAATTGATCTTTTGGATTGGTTGCTTTTTTTGCAGACCTGCAGACAAAAATATTCATTTAGTTCTTCATTACTGAGTCCTACTTTTACTTTGTAAAGTAACTGGTGAGTGTCTTGAAAGCTCATGAGGCATTTGCAATGCAGAGCCTGTGAAAAATCATTCAAAACTAAAAACTGAAAATGCATCCAAAATTATTATGGTCAATTTCATATATTTGAATAGTTGTTGGGTTTTTTTTCCTTTTTTTTTCTTTTTTTCTAAGCTACAATTGAATTCCTTTTATAATTTCACCAGGGAGGTGGAAGAATATGATGTACTCAGAAAAAAATACAGAATAAGCTGAAAGAAACACTTTCAGTTAAGAAATAACAGAGTGCCTACGAGCCAGCATTATGGCAGTAAGACAATGACAATAATAAAGCCTGTTTAGGTGACTCACAGCTATAATTTCTGCTTTGCATCTCGTTTACACCATCAAATCCTTGTCATACCATGGTAATGCTTTATATTTATGTAGTGTCTTTCATCTAAATGGCTTTCCAAGTGCTTTGTGTGTTGCTTGGTGTGCAGCTTACATCAACTTAATCCATTACTTTAATACAGATATTTTTGTAGTGAAATAGAGCTGCTGTTTGTGTCCACATAGCAAAGGCTGTGCACAGTCTTGAGAGGGAAAATACCTTTAAAATCTGCAGAAGAGATTAGGGAGATGAAACACCAAGTTACAATTTGCTTTAACCACACAATTTTCCATTAAATTGCTCCCGTGGAGGGTTTGGTATAAATGGATTTTGCTCAGGTGCAGTTTTCCAGCCCTCTGGGGCAGCCTCCTGGGTCCTTGGGGTGGGAGGAAAGGTGGCTGCAGAATCAGCAGCACCACTTTGGCCAATGCACAGTTGTTGTGCCAAATATTTCCTCCTCATACTTCCCCTGCCTGGGAACTCTGACCTCCAAGCACCAGTGGCTTCATTTACCCTTCTGTGGCAAACTGGGCTTTGTGTCCCACTGCATTCTGCCAGAAATGCTCCTTTCTGACATTTATGAGGCTCTCATTCCTGATTGATCCATAATGCAAACGTTTGCGACCACTCTGAAAATTCATTTGCTCCTGGAGATGTTCCAGGTACAGAGCTATGGAAAATATGTCATTTCCTTAGCAAATAAATCCTGGTAGCTCAGGTACATGTGAAAAGGTAAAGGCACAAAGAGCAAGCAGGTTGCAAGAGATTCTATAACTTGCCATCACGTTCTCAGGAAATTAGACAGACAAAATATGGTCACAAAGGCAGTGGGCTTCAGTGGAAGGAGATAATTGCAACAATACAATTTCTCGGTGGAATTTCTTACAGAGTCGTATGAATTAATACATCCCATTATTTTCCATCTTTTATGATATATAGAAGAGGAAGCAAACACAATAGCAACACAGAATACCTTCCACTGTATTGGAATATCACCCTGATAAATGCAAACTGACACAGAGTTTTAATTTGTTTGTTCCTGATTGGGAATCACAGCGTGCAGAATCTTAATGAGCCATTGGGTAGTGATCACCTACCCCAGGCACATTTGTCTTGCTCTGTGTTCTCTGCTGGTGGCAGCTCTTTAATTTGGGTGCCAGTGCCCCTCTGAGACAGTTTTTTAGTGGCTTCATAAAGGTCTTGTTCCCACCTGCTCACGCTGCTGCTGGACTGGAGCTATTCAGGTGATTGTGATGCAGTTAAGTGCACCTCTTTGCTCTGAGAAATCAGTAAACAGAATCTCATTTACTACAGAAGCTTTAAATGAGGCAGTGAGATAAGAATCTGATTTTCATACAGTCTGGGAACCATTTCCAGCTATGTTTGACATTCAGGTGGGGTCAGTGTCTGGAGTATCAAGTGATAACCTTTTGCAAAGTGATCTTTCCATGTCCCATGGTGGGAATCTGACGAGACTGGTTTGTCTTGAGAAAATCCAGAGGAATTTCTCTGCCAAGGCCAGCTGCCACTGCACTGTCCTATCAGTTCATATAGACCTCAGTGTGGAGGAGGATTTGGCTCAGTGTTGCATCCTGGCTCCAGCAGGAAACAACCACTAAATTAAGTTTGCAAGATCCAGGGAAGGGAGGAGCAGTTGGTTGGACTAAGACTCTCTCTGCTCAGGGCTGTATTTGAACACAGTTGTTTTGAACATTTCTGGTCTCCCTGCCATCCCTTTACTGACTCCTGTGATGTAAGAAATAGAAGCTCCTTGTTGGCACCCTCCAGGACCTCCATGCCCTGTGGAACCACCCTGGTGATCCCTCACAAGAATTTCAGTGTCCTTATCTGCTTCCCATCAGTCCATTCTGCTGGCAAATACTGCCAACTTACAAACACTCTTACATTTTGCAGTCTGTGCACCCTCAAAAGCCTCACATGCTTCATCTACATCCATCCCTGTATTTCCTCAAACTCTTTCTGTTCCCCATTAACTGCTGCTCACTCAGTGTTTCCTTCTAAGTTTCTATCAGTCCACTGTCTGTGTATTTCACCACAAGATCTGGGATACAGAAAAAAAGAAGAACTGGGTCTTTTTCCTCCCCTATGTTTCTAAAACTTTAAAAATGACAGAATTGCTAAAATCTCTGGGCTGTATGCAGGATAGGCACAATAAATGACAGCATGGCCCATCACAGAGCAGGTTAAATCACTTATCAAATACTCAGAAGCAGTAAATGCACACATCTCCTTCCAGCAAACCCACTCTGTCCCAGGGTATTCGCCTTCTAAGTTATTAGTGTTAAAATGGGTCCAAATGATAGCA
Source organism: Erpornis zantholeuca (assembly GCA_013400515.1). Classification (NCBI taxonomy): domain Eukaryota; kingdom Metazoa; phylum Chordata; class Aves; order Passeriformes; family Timaliidae; genus Erpornis; species Erpornis zantholeuca. The sequence continues at coordinate 340,973 of VZTN01011113.1, read as the reverse complement.
GTTTAAATAAAGTACTGAACTCATCTACTTTATTCTTAATTTATAGTGGTGCTTAGGGGATGTGAAGATATTTAAAATGAGTAAAATCAATTAACTTGTGATCCAATTATTTGTGTTAGCCACTGTGGGGTTTTTATTTTAGAGCACTGGTTCAGACTTTCCCAGTTAAGCACCGTGCTTTGAGAGTGTAAACCTTTCACTGGGAAATATGAGGAACCTTGGTTATCTTTTCTCTGTTTCCAAATCTAATTTCTATTTTTGCCCTTTCATAGTTTCTAAATTCCCTTTTTACTTTTGTTTTTGAAAGGGACTCAGTGTAATTGTAACAGATTTTTTGAAATGTTGGGAAGTTTTGTCCTTATATAAAGGTGACTGAACAGACAAGAGTTCACCTTCTTGATAAAATACACTATATTTTTCTAGGCCACTCTATTTCACAGTAGGTATGTGTCTTTTGCAATCACAAATCTGTGATTTATTACACTTTTCACATTATAAATTTAGAGTAGACCTCTGTGACAACTTCTGTGGTCTGGTCGTTCTGCTTTTCCATCCATCTTGAACAGATTTTAGTCTAACGTTCCAGACAGCTTCAAATATCTGTGTTTGTGGTTGTTTCCAAAATGTGAAGGATGCTAGGGGTGAGGGTGCCACTGTACTTGGGATTATTTGGCTTGGCACAGCCTTTGCCTGTGGATGTTGGCATTTCCTTGACCTGCAGGAGTCAAAGCTCAGCAGTGCTGTGCCCCCAGCAGGTCCATGTGCCCTTTCTCTCTGCAGCTGAAGTTACTGAGAGCTCTTCCAAAATAAGAAGAAAATTGGGATGCAGAGGAAAGCCAACCCCAGCTGAGATATCCTTGATTTAGATACCCTCAGCCTGACATTCCATATTTTTTTAACTAGCTGGCACACCATGGCAACCTTTTCCATCACAGTCTGGCACTGGTGGGGTAAAAATAATAAATTCCTCTCACAGGCTTCACAATAACGTACTGAATAAAACAGCCATGTCTTTTAATATTTTACCCTAACAGCTCTTACAGTTCCCAAGGTGAGCCAGGGAGTATTGAACACTTAATTGAATCAGACTGGAGGATTAAGAAAAAGATTTTTCCAAAGGATCAATATGAATTAGGAGGAGATGCCCAGTCAAATGTAAGGGTTAGATTCTTTAGTATCAGAATTAAACTCCACTTCCTTGGAGTCTGCTCACCTTTTTCCACAGCTGAATGGAAACTGTTGGGTATTGAACACTTGTGGGAAAAATTCTGACCCTTTTGGCTCTGATGTCTCATATTATGCATGCCCCAGTTGAGGCAACATGAAACAATATAAAAATATCAATCAGGCTAATTGGTTGTTTTCAATCAGAGTAAGAGGTATCTGAGTCTGCTTGACAGTGACAGCATTTGGCTGAGCTGGAAGGAACACAGTCTTGGTAATCATTCTTCTGCTATTTCCAAGATTCTTAATAGAGCCTTCATTTTAATTCATTTCAAAGCAAGTGAAAATATTGTTGTATTATCATTTAGAGTCAATTAAACTGCAAATGAGCTTAATGAAACGTCTGAAACAAAGCTCAATCACAACCTGTTACATATTAACTATCAAAATCAAAAGAATCTTTAAATTCTATGTTAGATACACCAGAGAAGATAGAAATAGCCAGTTATTAATGTCATCCTTTTATGAAATCAGGTTTGAGACTGGAAAGCTTGAACTGAATGCATCCAGTCAAATTACACAGAAAAATTGAAAAAGGGTTTGGAAGGGTAAGTCAAATCCATTGGAAAAGAGAAGGAAAACAAAGATAACTGAACATAGGGGAAGACACAGTCATCTTTTCTTTATTTCATGTGAGGAAATCCACTTTACCTCCTCTTTGTCCAGACCGGGAAATCTATATATTAATAAAATGCCACTTTCTGGATTTGGTATTTTCACAAACTCTTCTGCAGTGTTATGACTTCTTGTTTTCTGTAAGACAGAGGAATAGACATTTAGTTTATTCAGGTCTTGATGCCACTTGGGTGACTCTTGCCCTTGAGTGATGCATTGTCACCAGTGGTGAAGCTTTTAAGCTGCACACGCACGGCAAAACCTTTTTGTGTCATTAAAGTTTGTAATTTTGGACTTTTGAAGGCTTAATCCCTAGAAATGCTAAGAGTTCCTAATGATCTATAATGGCAGTGCTGATGTTCAGCACTTCTCAGGATTAGGTCTGTTATCAGCCTGGTTTATCCACCTCTAAAGCAGGTATTATCTTATCACTCTTATATACAGTGCTTTTAGCACGTCAGCCCCAAGTACTTGAAAGGTGAGGAGCGTTATTAAGTCTGACCCTTACAAGTTTTTCCACCAGTTTGCTTAATGTTTTTCCTACATAAATAAGAATGATGGAGCATAAACTAGAATTTTCTTACAGGGCTTGGCTGGTTGAATCGCACAGCAACACATTTCCCAAGGTCATAAAAAATTCTTCCAAGGCAAAAAGGAAGCAGCACCGACTTTTAGACTTTCAGTTATGCAGACGNAAAAAATTCTTCCAAGGCAAAAAGAAAGCAGAACCAACTGTTTTTGGTTTTTTTTTTAGACTTTCAGCTATGCAGACAAAGTGGTAGCATGAAGTCCAATTATTTTTGAGTGTCTTAGAGCAAGCCCTCCAAAAAATGCTCCGGGAATGGTTTTTGTGAGACCTGTTTTGTGCCTCTGTAACAGTGCAGGGAAAAATTAATGTGGGTGGGATAATTAATGAAAAAGAGAGTGTGAAATGCAAAACTGGATTTGTTTATAAATAAAAGTAGATTTGAAGGCAAGAGCTGTCTGTATGAGTTGAGTTCCTCTTCCCTCAGTTCCCTTTCTGGCAATATATGCAGCTATGAAGCACTGCAGGTATTTTCATGCTTCACTTTCCAGTAATGTGAGCTGAACTAGCTCCTTGCAATCAGAATCTCCCCCAGCTCCCTTCCTATCACACCTCTGCTTATCTGCCATCTATGAAGTGGAGAGCAGCTGAAATGTCCTACCTCATATTTCATAGGTGAGAATGCATTATTTAAACCCCATAACATTCCGTTTCAGCCAAGGATCCCATCTTCCTCCTGTTGGGGTAAATAATTAATGCTGCCTTTGGATATTTTGTGTGCATGTGTGTGTGGTCATTAAGTGCAAACAGTAACGATTTGCTCTGTGTTTTTTCCCAGTTCCAAGCCACGGTGAAGGAGGGGGTCACGGGTGTAATAGTGAACTTGACAGTGGGTGACCGGGATGACCCTGCCACCGGGGCGTGGAGAGCTGTCTACTCCATCATTAATGGGAACCCAGGGCAGAGCTTCGAGATCCACACCAACCCCCAGACTAATGAGGGAATGCTCTCTGTTGTCAAGGTAAGAACAATTCCCTTCTGCCCTGTTTCGTTGCTGTAATGTTCATCTCCTGGGTTCGCTCCCACGGCAGGGATAGGTTATTCAGAGATATAAAGTTGGCTGCCAGCTCTTGTCCAAGCTGTGTGTATAACCCCTTCTTCTGTCACAGTAACCTTACTTTTTTAGTCACTTTTCCTGCCTGTTCCTATCTGTATTGCCATTGTGCTTAAATAACAGCCAGATTTGCAGTAATCATCACAATTGCCATTGAGACTTTATTAGAAAAAGTCTCCACCTTTTGTTTGTGGCTGAAGGTACAATTAAAATTCAAGGACCCCATTTTTTTTTCAGTTAGAGAATACATGCAAGTAGCAGGGAAATAAGGGGCATGGATTCAAACTGAATCTACATTCCTAAAGTGGATTGGTCCCACATTTCTAAACTCTCATAGGAAAATTTATTGCCTATATGAAGACAATCCTACATCTCAATCTTAAAAAAAAAAAAGAAAATAACCCTGTTTGTACCAGAATTTTCTTTTTGGTTTCAGAAGAGGCATTTTCAATTCTTAAGACAAATGCATGTATTTTCATAGCAGTGTCTTTGATTTCAAGGCAGGAGTTGAGAAAGCAGCTTGTGTTATTGTCATGAGTAGCTACTGAGTGTGACTCATTTGTTTGTTATATACATGCTGCACAGAAATAAGCACATATATATGGGAGTTGAATTATGTCTATGAAATATGGCAAAAAAATGAACAGTGGTATGTCTCCATGGGTTTTTTAAGTGCATTATGTTCTCATTTAAGTCCATTATCTTCAGTGTCCTTTAGAACTGACAGTGTGTCTGATCCTAAACTCTGACCAGGTTCCAGGTGCAGGGAATGCTCTTGTCCCTTTCTGGCCACTTCTGCCACCTGCAAGTTTGCAGGAAGGAAAAGGAAAAAGCATTAAGGAAAAAGTGTGAAGCACTGTTTGCACTTTGCCCTCTGATCTTGTTATTTTGCAGCCTCTGGACTACGAGATCTCAGCCTTTCACACGCTGCTGATCAAAGTAGAGAACGAAGACCCGCTGATCCCAGACATAGCCTACGGCCCCAGCTCCACAGCCACCGTCCAGATCACTGTGGAGGATGTCAACGAAGGCCCAGTTTTCCACCCAAACCCCATGACAGTGACCAAGCAGGAGAACATCCCCGTTGGCAGCGTGGTGCTCACGGTGAATGCCACTGACCCGGACACTTTGCAGCACCAGACCATCAGGTGAGAGCAGCACCCTCCGGTTTTCATCCATCACACACTGAAAATGTCTTTTGTGCCCCAGAATTTGCCTGCCAGAGTAGGATTATTTTAAAGTTGTTTGGCTGTATACAGTAAGAAGTCACAATTTAATTTTTTTCCTGTAATTAGTCAGTTTGTTGAAAACACAGCACTGTATTAGGGAGCAATAATTTTCCACACCATGAGATTCCTATGGTAGAACAGTCAAGTGCCACAAGCAATAGACTTGCTTTGCATAACTCCAAAATGGCTTTTAACCTGCTTGTTTGTTCTTCTTCCTTGATGAGAGCCAGTGAAGATGTGTAAAAGTTGAAAATGTGTAAAGAAATTATTCATCTGTTTTACGTTGGGTTTAAATCAGTTTATGATTACTTATAATGTCCCTCAATGAAATAATGACTGTCCACTTTCAAGTGCTGAGAAAAGATTTCCCAGTGAAAGACTGAAGCTAAAGGAAGATGAGACTTGGCCTTGTCCAGATAAATTGAAATAAATTATTTTTTCTGTACTGTAATAACATATTCCACATATGTGCCATGTCACAAGGAACAAATCTAGGTATTACATGGTATCATCATTTTATATGTTGATCCACCTGGTTTGGTCTTTTGACTTTAGGTTCTATAAAAAAATGAAAAATCAACCACTACATTCTCTATGACTAAATTGGCTTTCCAGACACCTTTTCTCAGCATTTGAGGATCACAGGTTGGGCTCGACCACTAAAACCTAGAGCTGTGTTTAATTTTTCATTTCTCCTTGTAAGTATCATTTCCCCCAGGTCTCAGTGTGTGTAAAAAGGTATAAACACCTTGTGAGAATGACTTCAAAGCTGCAGCTGAACAATGGCTCTGTCGATCCACACCAAAGGCAGAGATTTCTCTGCTGTCACAGGGTTATGTAGCAGTGACTGTGCAGTCCTTAAAGAAGGTTTGGCACATGTATTTTCCTACAAAAAAAGAAAGCTGCTGATCTTGAGGATGTTCTCTGTCAGTAACAAGTGTTGGTGAAAGTGTCACTGCAAATGACTCGGATTTGAATGATGAGGAGGTGAATTTAAGCAGGTGAGTGTGCTCATCTCCAAGGAAGGAGGAAAAAGTTAAGGCAGATAATTAAAAGTTTCAGTTCTCTGCATCTCCTCAAAGATAACATCCTTAAAGACATGAATAGTTCCATTTTTCTCCTTTGGCTCCTAGCATAGAAATACCAGTTTACCTGAAGGATGATTTTAACACAACTTTCCCCTTGTTCTCTAAGTGGATTTATGTATAGAACAATTTTTTATTCTTCAGTTAGCTTTTTCTCCAAAGATCCATTATTTCATTCACAAAAATTTGTGTCTATGGATGGAATTTCTGTTTCTTGTCAGACAGGGCAATATGACCCTCAGCAGCTTCACTCAGAACCCAGCTTGTGCAGGGAACAGATCTTTATTTCCTTTGGGTTTTGGACTGACTTTCAGAAGCACAATTATTGAAGTTCTCCATGATTTATGTATTTTCATGGGAGATGGGAAAACTAACATTCATTAATGTAACGACTGATTTTGTGATGCTAAAAGAGAAAAGCCTTGAAAATATAAGGATTTTGTTATCAAAACCAACAATCCAGGAGCTATTACCTAAAATTTTCCCCTTGACCTACTGATTTTGCTGAATTTCTCCAAACTGCATCAACCCTGAATTTAAAGGGCACCTAGTGAGTCACTGAATACTCTTCAATTATCTTTAAGTGTGGTGTGTAGCCACACAGTAACATAAACACCTTCTGCAGTTCACCACATCTCACAGCTCTCTGCCAAGGAGCTCTCAAATCTTGACTAACTCGTAATCTAAACAGAATTTTTCCAGAAGCTTTACTGTATCTGCATAGCCAGGCAGGTTTATAGCCAAAAGCAAGATATCTTTTTCTTTTATGTGCAGGAAAGAAGAGCAAAATTAAGCTAAACTGGGCTGGGAGTGAGGAATGATCATAGAAGGAAACTGTGGAAATGGAAGTGGTTGTGTAAATTAGAAGAGAATAATGCAAATGTAATGGAAATCTGGGAAATGGTAGAATGCATCAGGAAGGGCTAATCTGACTACCTGTCAGTCCTATTGCTAAAATAACAGGAAAGCATAAACCAGCATTTTTAAAAGATGTTTTAATGCTGACAGGTGTTGAGACACCTGGGCACCACAGTGAAAAAGGCAGACTGTGGTATGAGAGAAGCACCTACAATTAAAGACAGGGTCAAATTCCATGGATAAAGGCCAAAACCACTCACTGGCTGGGATCTGGCTGAAATATTTACCTCAAATTCCTACAGGCAGGTGCATGTTTAGTGTTTGGGACAACATCCAGGACTTTTAGAACACGGGTACCACTCTTTTGTTCTCAGACTATAATTGTGCCATCAGTCCTTGCTATGACTCTATGGTAAAATAAAGGCCAAGCAAGGACAGCATAGACTCCTAAATGAGATATTCCCTTGGCTATTAATGACCATGAGCGAGCAATGTTTTGTCTGCAAGAAGTAATGAATGCCAGATTTGTGCTGTGTGAACTACGTAAATCCCCCCCAAAAAATATAAATCTCTTCAAAATGGGCAGACCAGCAGAGAATTCATGTTGGTGGGCTTTGGGTTCTTTTTTTCAGCTTATTATAACTGAAATATATCTAACTGCAGGGATATTTTTAGTTAATTTTCTGTATAGAACTTGTAGAAGGAGCTGCTGATTATTTGTAATCAGGAAATTTAGTTGCTCTACTAGGTATAACATGATAAATGCATTTCAAGACCCACAAAAAAGAGTAGAGAACCCATTTTTGCCATTGTCTGCAACTAGATTGAATTTATTCTTTGAACAATGCAGATCTGAATCAGAATCAAATTACTTATCTCTGAAAAACATGGCTTACTTTGTAAAATTTCCTAAAGACAGCTGCACTTTTGAAGCAATTTTCCTTCTTATTCTTCAGCTTGAAGTGTTTTTGCAGGCTGAGGAAGAATTTCATTTCAAAGCTCAACCAAGCTGGCAAAAAATGTGTTTCAGTGAAAAAAAAATAAGATTCTAAAATCACAGACCTCAGGTTGTGGCATTTGTCTGCACAGGAGAGGCAGAACTTGCACGGTGTCAGCTTATCCCTGATCCACTGATGTTAACCTTCCAGAGGAAATCAAGGTAGAGGTGGGAGCATCATCCTGGAAATAAGAGGTGGAAAACAACATTTGTTGCACTCTCATTGTTCCCAGAAAGAAAAAAAATCCTCTTCAAGCAGGGTCACATTTCTCTTTTTTTCCTGTAATTTTTTTTTTTCTTTTTTCTTTTTTTTTCTTTTTTTTTTTTTTTTAAAGCATTTAAATCTCTCTACGGCTTCCATATTTTCTAGAATTAAAAAATGAAAGAAATCCAGCAGGCCCCAATTTAATTATAACCCAACAATTTATTAATAGAACAGTAATGAAGTTTCTGAAATTTGATTTCTTAATCAGGGATCATTGTTATTTTTGTGCCAGATTTGAGAGTTTAATTTTGGGTACTTCTTCCAACCTCTGAAATTTTAATCAGAAGTTTCAAGTGTACATGTCAATGAGAAGTTAAAGGCCAAATTTAATAACATTTTCTACCTTGGGAAATTAAAAGAAGAACCTCACTCTGAAATCCATTATTAACAGTAGATCTTAATTAAACACAGTTATGGTTCTCAATATTTGACTGTGTGAAGAGATTGGTTTTAGTATTTTTCCTTTTTTGGGGATTCAACAAGTCCAGAATATTCAATAGTTAGACTTTTAACTATGTGTAAATAAGTTGTTTACTGCAGTGTATTTGTAATTTTTAATTAGAGAAGTGTTTTCTGGTTTCATGGCTTATCATGGCAATATATTTTTATTACCTACTGTGCTCTTGGATTTTAAATTATTTATGTAAACATATTGTTCCAGTATTTATTCTCAGTAAGCAATGTGGCTCAATGCTTCAGAAATATCTTCACAAGAAAACTTTATTACAGCTCTAAAGCATATCTAATTCATTAAGTAGAATTAAAATGCAGCATTTGAAGCTGGAGAACTTAGAATCCAAACTGCATCGAGTTTCATGGTAGCATGAAAGGCTGCAGAAATATCTGAAGCACTCTATGGAAATAAGGTGTATATTTGTGTATAATGTTTATATCTTCTCTCAACTGAGCTGCCCCACGTAGTGCAAGTGGCTCCTGGAAGCACAAGGGCACTGTTTCCAAGCCCTGCTAGTCTGGAAATGGGAGCAAAGTCATTTATTCTTGTCAGCATCTCCAAATAACTGCTACTGCTCTGTCTGGAAGGGGATAGACTCTGTTTCTCCTGATATAAATTGCATTTTTCTCTGTTGCAAACTAAATGTTAATGAGGTTTCATCCTGGAGCATCAGAGCAGAGGAAGGAGGAGGATGAACCCAACTGAATTAAAAGTGATTGTGTTTGTTTGCTGCCTCAAAAGAGGTTGTGGGGAGTCTCTTCTGCCCTGCCTCAAGTGAAAGGATGAGAGGAAATGGCCTTAAGTTTCCCAGAGGAGGTTCAGATTAGATACTGGAAAAAAGTTTACTGCAAGAGTGTCAGGCATTGGAATAATCTGCTCAGAGAGGTGGTGGAGACACAGATCTGGCAGTGCCAAGAGGTGTCTGGATGTGGCACTTGGATATGTAGTGTAGGAGCTGGATCTTGGTTGACACTTGGAACTTGAAGATCTCTTCCAGCTTCGATGATTCTGTGCATGATTTTCATTTCATTCAGAGCCATTGGACAACAGACTGGACATGGACTTTGGGAATGGGAATTTTTTTCTACTGGGACATGTTTTGCTTTAGATTGGATCATCCTCACTTTGGGGCTGGTGCCTGTGGAGTTGGTTGGGAATGTTCCTACCTCTAATCGATAGCAGCCATGATCTTTGTCCAAAAAGAAATAAAATCGCTGCCTAAAATTCTCTAAAATAGGGCTAAAACTGAGGTGGGATTCACAGCTCAGTGAGTTTCTCCCAGATCTCCAATGGTTGAGAAAACTAAGGAGAATTCTCTGGAAAAAGTGAGTTTTACTTCTGTTCCTTTCCTTGGCTGCCAGTCCCCACCCTTCCACACAGACAATGTATAAGCCATGAATTGCACAGACAACTCAAAAAGCCTTTTTAATGACTCTTGCTGGGATGTTTTCAGAGATCTTGAACCCCCTGTGAACAAGGACGAGGCTTCACATCACAGTGCTCACAACCACTTAAGGGATCAATTTTGCATACTTTGTTGCACATCAAACCCTTTTAAAGGAGTTTTGTTGCTGGTGGAGGTCAATAAACTTTCTTTTTTTGGGATACACTCCAATCACTCCCAGAAGTACTACATAATGAGAGAAGGATGGGATGACTTAAAGAGTGAATGCTTAGGAAGTAACACTCTTAGTCATGGCTAAATATGTCTCCTAGAGTCTGAAGGACTTGTCTTTGATTCCTAACAACAGGAGATTTGTTTTCCTTGTGCAGACAGAAGAATAGCTCCATTGTTATAAATGAGTGGCTGAGCCATGCTCTCAGCATGCAGCACCAGAGTTTTTCACTCTAAGTTACACCCAGGAGCATCTCCAGTCAGCTCTGCAGTTTTATTTATGGCCTGCCTGAACCCAGCCACTGGGAATTTGTAGTGCATCTCTGGATCTGAAGTTGCTGTGTGTTGGGCAGTGTACATTGTTTTTCCCTTCCTTTCTCCCTTTTAAGTTAGATGGAAAGGCAGGGAGAGAAGGAATCTGCTCGAAGCAAAGAAAAGTTTTTTCGCTTCTGTCTTTGTAAAATCTGAAACACAGAAACACCAGCTCTGGAGAGCTGCAGGTATTGGGGTATCCAGCAAGCAGTGCCAGACAAGAGGAGATTTAATCAGCTCTGAAAGCAGGAACTTGGGCAATCCCATCATGATACACAACCACCACGTGTCATTGCAGGTTCCTAGTGGCCAACCACTGGCTCAAGACTATTTTACACAGCAGTTTTTTACTGACACTGTTCCTTGATAACACCATCTGAGTAGACAATTAATGTGATTCTTGTATTTTATTATCATAAAATTAATATCTGAAGGGAAAAAATAGTAAAAAACTTGCATTGTCTTTTTTTTTTTCATCATTTTGACTAAACTGGCTCCCACTTTTTGATTACTGGACAAAGTAAGTGACCATCTTTCCCCATACTGCAAATTCTTTAGACCTACAGCAATAAGGGAAAGAAGCACAGTTGTTTCTGGAGCGGTGCTGCACCTCCTTTATTCTCCTCTCCTACCCAGGACTGCACTGGTGTAACTCTGGAAGGGTGCAAATGGCTCAAGAGTGAAATCAGCCCCATTTTCCCCATGCAGAAGATGGTTTGTAGCTGGCCAGCACTGTCTGGATACATCAGCAAGGCTGAACTAATGTGGAGGAAGCAGCTGGTTAAAAAAAAGAAAAAAAAGAAAATAAATAAAAACTCTGGTGGGAGCTACTGAGATGAGACAGAAGAGAACAAATGACTGGAACTAAATATCACTGCTAAGAGAATTGAAACATCTGCCAAAGCTGGAATCCAGGCCCTGTAAAAGCTGTGGAGAGCACCTGATTCTGCCCATTCAGGAAAGGCAGTCCCACCTCTGCCAGTGCCAATAGCAGAGCTGCAGAGGAGCAGGATGTGCTTTTCCTGGGAGCTGTGAGCACGTGTCCATATTCTGCCTCCCAGGCTCTGTTTTTCAGTGCCTTTGTTCCTCACTGGTGTCCCCTGCCTGCTTTAATTTAGCAGCAGCCTGTCAGCACCTCCCTGCTTGGCTGGGAGGGTCCCTGGCATCACTGATTCCCCAGCTCTTCCAGCATTGCTCACAGTGAGGGACACCTCCAAGGCTCCCCTGATGTTCCTTTTCACCCTCTTTTTATATTGATATTCTCTGCCTCTGTGCTGGGGTAGATGTTTGACCCCTTCTCTACTTCTCTCTCTTTTGTATATCTTAATTTTCAGTGCTTGAAGCCAATCCCAGCTCACGAGTTCAGCTTTGTTACATCAGTTTTTGCCTTGCTGGGAGGTGAGGCATCTTCCCCACTTACCTTGTCTATGCTCATATCTTGTCTGGATTCTTGGTTCTTCCTAGCAGCTGCCAAGGTTTGGGCAAAGGTTAATGTACATAAAAAGTTTGGTACAGTATCTATTTACTTGTCCTCTCCTGGTAGAAAAGGAGGCAGAGCAGGGAGGAGATTTTCACCCAAACTGTTCTGAAGAACAGTGTCCCCCTCCTGAGGGGGAAAAAAAAATCAATCCCTCTCTCCTTGATTGGTCTCTGAAATAACAGAAATGTCTGAATTAAATTGTTAAGGACTACCTAAAGCAGGGGGGCCAGGAATTCTCCATCCATGATTCACAGCTTTGCCCAGAACCCAGCTACCTGAAGCTAGACTTCATCACTCCTGACAGTACTTGTCAGAAGATCCTGTTCTTAAAATTTTCCACTGCTCTACTCTGTTGGCATAAATCATACTTAAAATGTTGATATTAAAGCTATGGATGATAGCATTGAAAATCTGCGTTTCCATGAAATCAAATAAGCCATAGTCGCCTATTTCAACTTGCCTTGATATTACCTTTAGAATCCTGAATTCTTGATTAATAAGGATGAATGTAGCATTTAAGGGGAGTTTAATTAGACCCTCTGTCTTTATCCTGCATAACAATATTATGCCACATTATGATTTCAACCGTGTCAGCACTCAGAATGAATGGCTGTGAACTGTGAAATTATAGGGCACATTTTTCATGTCACTGACTAAACAATATTGCAGATCTTCTTGAGAAATATAACAATAGGATCTATCAGTCACAAGTTATGCTTGCAGTGGAAGGCAGATCTAGACAATAACTCACTTTGTCATTAGTGTTCTCTTCTAGTCTCAGAAAAGGCAGGATTTTGTCTCTGGAAGAAGTAAAGAGTATCTTGATTATAATAAGTTAGCTATCAAGTTTGAGGACACAGTGTGAGGAGTCGTGTCGACAGGGAAGGGGTTGGTATGAATTTCTCTTAATATTTTAAAGTTATTGAATTCTGGAGTCTCACTCAGCTGGGTTTGATCATGTGTGTGTAGCTACAGCTTTCAGTGGTGCTTTGATAGAAATTTATTTGGGCTGGTAATAGTCATGATTGGATCTCCAGGGACCAGAGGTGTTTCCTATGATGGCAAAAGCTGGAAAACCAAGCACTGAAATCAAAGTTTTCCAGGAAGGTTGGTGTTGCACTCAGGCCTGGATCCTGTCATGAAGGGAAAGTGTCTAATGAAGCAATTCAGCACTTGTGTCTTCAAAGCAGGCACAGATCTTGGATGGCACTGAGGAGATGTTGTCTGGCATATGTTGGCCATATTTCATTAATTTGCCATCTCCAGACTAAGGATAGAATAAACCCATGGATGCTCCCAGTTCAGGGCAAAACTCCCTATGAATCTGGGAGTAGGTTTCCATGTGGGAGCAGGAGCTGTCCCAAATGCATGGAATTTCTGTTGTGTTCACAGCCTCTGCTCCATGGCAAGGCAGCCCCAGCCTGTGCATTTCAAGGTATAAAGATCCCATCTCCTTTCAGGCTCACAGATGGTTATCCTTGGAGTGGAATTGAAGTTCAGAGAAGAAATTGTCAGAAGGTTTAAGCACTCATTTTTACTAAATGGAGCTCTGCAATGTTACTGTAATAGGAAAAACGCCCTGTAGAGTTCAATTGGAATTTTTCTATTAACTTAGTAATAAGGATGCCAATTTCTGCAAAATAGTTTCTGAGTAAGAGTGAAATTATGCACTTTGTTAGGCAGCAGTAAGCCTGCAGATTCATTCTTGGTTCAAATGTGAATTACTAGAGACTGACTTCTTCCTAATTTTATGACCATTTTACTCCAGGTAAATATGCCTATAGAGACATGCATGCCTGCACTACATACAGCCAGACAATCATCATCCATGGGATGCTTTGGGCAGCTCCTCTGGGTGGTGCTCAGCACCACATCCCCTTGGAGGTGCCAACCCTTCTCACCCAGATTTCACTGAGCACTCCAAACCCTGGAGAGTTTTTACACAATTACCTGTTTTAATGGGTCTGGCAGAGTACTGTTTCCACTTTCACATGGGAAATTTCCACAAGAATTCTCACTGCCTAAGGCCCAGCCTCTCTGGAGATTCAGCCACAGATTGTTGGTAGCATTTTGCACAAATGCAGGCCCAGCCTTTATCTGATAATGCTTCAGGACTAAAATAAGGAATTTTTCCATTTGCAGGGAACAAGGTGTGCAGCTTCTGGTCCTGGAATCTTCTAAGTTATTAACCACTTAAAAATCATTTTAGCTCAGAAAGAAAACAACACTGTCTCAGTTTTGCACATCTCCATGTCAAGGGTATTAAGTCAGTTTGACTTGTGGAAACTGCTACAGAGTTTATGTTTTTAAGTGCAAGGAAGAAGAAAAAGAAGGAAAAGCCCCTAATGGCTCTAATCTTTGTATAACTGCTTTTGAACAAGTCCTTCTTTGTGCAGCTAGGTGAGTCTTTTCATTACAGCTTCTATCATTTCAGTGGAAAAAAACCCCAGATTCTTTCAGTTTTACAGATTTTGAGGCTTCCAGTTTTTTGTCTGTCAAATTGAAACATTAAAATTCATCCCATAATGATGCTCTGGACCCACATTGACAGAGGCTGGCAAATTATCTGGATCCCAAAAAACAAGGGGAAATGGTGTGAGAGGTTTAGCTCCTGGACATCCAACACAGGGTTAAACAGCATGGAGTAACTAGGGCGTAATAGAATCTTAGGTGAAGGTTAAATACATTCAATTCACAGAGCATTATATTGGTGTGCACTGAATGCAATGCATATCAAGCAGGAAACAAAACTTTACATGACCAAATAGTGCAATATTTTGGTAAAATATTTACCTCATTGGTACCACCCTGCAGTCAGGCAAGGCCTGCATAGAAAGTTTATCAGCACTGTGGTAAATTAAGGTTAAACAAGCAACTCTGAATCTTCCATTTCCTGTCTTTTCAGTGCTTAAGCCCATAACATCTAAAGAAAGCTCTTTTTGTGTCATAAATGAATACTTATGTGGAGCTTTCCCCTCTAACCTCCTGACATTTTCCATCACTGGCCAGCAGATTTCTTAAATGACACACATTTGTCAAGTTGTTTAATATACGTCTGAGGGGGGCTTAGTTATTATGATGATGAACCTGATATAAAAATTGTGCTGTGCAGATTTGATTTGTTGTAGGCAGAACATCAGAGCAAGGCTCAGATGCACACAGAATGTGCACCTTGGCAAGAAAGAAGCTTTTTAACCTGAAAAGGGAAATTACTGAGACTTCTCCAGCATGAACTCACCTTTTAGTACAGAAAGGATAATTTTTCTGTAAAGAATATATTTTAATTTTTATTTCCTTAAAAAACACAGGGGGGTTTAATAGGCTGTGTACTATTTAATGAAATACACTTTGTGACATTTTTTTCAGACTATCTGTCAGGATTTAATTTTAACTCTTACCTAACAGCTCCTAACTCCTCGATTGCCATCAAACTGTGCCAAAATCATTCTGATTCGATTCTGTTCCACCCTGAATGGTTTGCCTGGGTCTGGAGCTCCACAGATCTCCTCCCTGAAGGTAACATTTAGCAAGGCCACGGGAAGGGCTGGAGCCAGGACAAGCCTTTGATTCCCAGTGTCACAGCAGGAGTTAGAGCCAACTAATGCTGGAGTCTCCAGCCCTGGAAGTGCCCAAAGCCCCATGGATGTGGCACCTGGGGACACAAGTTAGTGGTGGCCTTGGCAGTGCTGGGTTAATGGTTGGACTTGATGATCTTATATTTCTTTTCCAGTCTTAACCATCCCATGGTTCCACAACTCTGTGTGCCAGCAGGAACTTGAATTTCCAGCACAGGGCTCTGTCTCTGTCCAGCTCCCTCCTGCAGGGACCCAGTGGGGGATAGAAGAGAGGTGTGGTGGCATTTTTTTGGTTTGGCGTCGATGTCATGGTGGGTACAGAAGTGTTGGTGGAACTCTCCGGCCTCTCTGGGTTAGCTCTGCCTGCAGGAGCACAGAGCTGATGGGAATGTGTCCCTGTGGACACAGGGGGCTGGTGGCACCCACAGGCTGGGGCAGCAGGAGCAGCAGTGGCTCTGCAGGAGAGGCTGAGGATGCTGCTGCAGCCTCCTGAGGGGTCACAGAGCTCTGCCCGCTGAGCAAATCCCCTCTACGAGATGTCAGCTCTTAATTCAGCTGCTATTGAGAACTGCAAACACGAAATATCCTTCTGGGGCTCAGCTCCACACTCAGCAAAGACCACAATAATGGCTCAGGCACCGCTCTAAAGTGAGAAGAAACCCAAGATTTAAGCCAGGTTTTGCCTGGATCAGGTTCAGCGCAACTCCCAGGATCGGTGTTTTCCTTCAGCAAAGTCTGGATTCCAACGTGGATCTTTGCCACTCAAGATTATGCCTGCCTAAAACATGAAAACACATTTATAATCAGCAGGTTAGCAGCCAGTATCTCACCAAAAGGAGTGTCTGGAGGGAAGCCTGCAGCAGCAGCAGCAGCAGATTTGATGCTGGCTGTCCCATCACGTTTAACTCGGGCTGGGGGCACTGCTGTGTGTCCGACAGGGAGAGCAGAGGGAAGGAGCAGGGCTGGGGCTGGTTCTCCTGCCAGGCCCTGAATGCAGTGTGCTGAGGAACACGGAGGTTTCCGAAGTCAGCAGAACATTAATGCTCTCCCATCATCTCCTTGGGAATAGCTGAGCCTCCAAAACCTGCCCTGTGCAAGTTCAGCCAGCTCGGGAATGCCCCAGCTCTGTCAGCACAGGAAACTCCTGCGATTGCTTTTCTGGCACTATCAGCTCCTTCACAGATTTTCTGTCTGAATTGCCACTTCTTGCACAGCCAATTTATTGTGTGTTAAATTTTGTCATTTTTTATGCTACCTTTTTTATTTTTTCCTTTGAGTTTTGTTGCTAGGCTAGGAAAACGCGAGTGAAAATATTTCTGCTGGTTCACGCCTTTCAACCCAAACAGTTCCAGGATTTCCTCTAGCACTGTAGAGGTAAAAATTACTACATGTAGTAAGGGATAGGATGGAAGAAACTCATTCTATTAATAACTCTGAATGCCTTGGGAGTAGTCAGGAGCTGTAGTCCCAGGGATTCCACTTGTGGGTGTTCGGATTGCTCTTTCTCTTTGTGTCATTTGTGAACTTTCTTTGCTTCCCAAAGATCCATCATTAACAGGAAATGTCGTTAATGTTTAGTATCAAAGGGAGTAATTATTCCCAAAGTGTCCCTCTTGGTATTTCTTGATCCTCTGGCAACAAGGAGAAAGGTCTGTGATAGTTCTAGACTTTATTATTAATTGTTTTCAGAGTGGCAAGGTGTTATTCCCCATTGCTGGGATAGCCAATGTCCTCCAGATTTATATTGGACTGGAATTCTTTGAAAAATACTGGGAAGAAAAGGCAACAAAAGAGTCAAGTGAGTGTGCAAGAGGCAGCTGAAGGTGACCAGGGGTCCTTGCTGCTCTTGCTGTGCTTTGAGGCATTGATGTAGCGAAGGCTTGGCACTGGCACCCTGCAAACTGTGCTGAAATTGTTACTCAGCACATTTGTTATCCTTCTCTCCTGGAAATTAATTTGCAGAAATTCCCTTCCTTCCTTAAGAGATGAGTCCCTGAGTCAACAGTGGCCAGGGCTGGGATTGTGTTTGGATACACAGGCTCAGGATGCAGAGCTGTGCTGAGCTCCCCTGCCCTGCCCTGCCCCTTTGGGAGGTGTTTCCAGGTTTCCAGGCCAGGGCATTTCCACTGTGGCTTTAGTCCTAGCCAGGGCACAGCTGAGGTTTGCTGGGAGCTGCCAGAGCAATCCCTTGCTGGGAGCAGCAGCCCTAGCAGTGTGTCCCAGAGTCCAGCAGGACTTGTGTTGGTCTGGATGGGTTAAAACTTCACAGGGTCAGCCACTTCCAACCTCCTTTCTGCCCATCCCCTAGAGAAAAACCAGACTGGAGAAGCTGCAGAAATGTGCTGTCCCATGGCTCTGCTCAGTGCTGACATCTCAGTGGTGAATCTGCTGGGCTCTTATGAGAATTTTCCAGTTTCTCAAGAGCTACCAGGACGGAACTTGGACACAGAGAGCAGCAAATGGATTTGCAGTGGGAGCAGCTGCCTTTGCTGGAAGCACAGGCACAAAGAACAGGCACGTGCAGAAACTTTGATGGAGTTTTGCTGCCAAAAACCTTCTCTGGGTAGTTTGTAAAAGACCCTGCAGCTCATCTGATGTTGATTAGCTTCTGAGGCACAATTGCTACAATGAGAAAACTTTTACTGATTTGCATGTGTTGACAATTATTCTAACAGTGACAACCAGTGTGTTAGCCCCAGATATGGTGTATTATTCCCTAGCTTTAGGAATAATTCTGATAGTTGTAGCCTCTGGCTTCATTTAACCATAGCCCTAATCACTTCTGATTAAAACACACATAAATGAGTTTGTGGATTTTTTTTTTTGTTTTTTTGTTACACCTCAGCTTTTAGGATTTTTGGTTTTGCCCTGAAGGAAAGAAAATGAGAAAATTAGTTTTCAGCATCGAGAAATGTTTGAAAGACTGTACAGTAATAACAAAAAATATTTTCGTTTCCAGAACATTTTACTTAACCGCCTCATTAATACAATTTTATTATTTTCATTTGATTAATTGCTGTAGGTTTTGAGTTTGAGTTTATTTTATTATTCTAGTTGCAATGACTCTCCTGTTACTTTCTTCATGTTTACCAAGGGGTTTACACCATTATTTCTCCACACAAATAACTAATTAGTCAACCATTTTCCCATTTGACATTTCACAGTGGCGGGGGAATGAAAAGTGAATTTCATCTAATTTTTGATTCAGTTTTGATCGTATCCTCGGAGATAGAGAATTGTGATGAAAGCCAGCCTGCTAAATCCCTGGTGGAACACTCAAAGTAAAGCCAAAGTGAGGAACATTTTGGCTCAGACAGGGAGATGGGGTGCATCAAAGTGCTCTGCAAATGGAAACAGGAGCAAACCCTGCCTGCAACCATTCCCCCAGGGCACAGGAACCACTTCCAGGGCTGAAACCCCTGAGAGCAGGGACAGACAGACAGGGAATTGTGATGCCTGCTCAGACAGGATTAGCATAAAGCATCTGCAAGCTTAATTCTGGACATAAACCCCCAGAAACTCGAAGGACGCTCTGGGATCACCCAGGAAAAAGCTGCTGCAGGGAGTTACAACAAAAGCTGTGGTGCCCCACCTGTAAAGGTGATGGATTCACCCTGGAACATGTCCAGGTTATCAGAGAAATGTGCATTTTCAGTGACTAAAAATGCACAGAATCACTTGTGCACCTCACTGATGAGGAGGTTTTAATTTTATTTTTTTTTTAAATTGTACTCTAAGTTGACATTTCCAGCCTGTGAAAATCCAGACAGTCTGCAAGCCCATAAATCCGTTCCACAGGGCTGAAAAATGCTCCTGCATAAATCCTCAATCTTCAGTAAGTTCAAAATTGCATCTGACCCAACACCTTTCTCGACAGTGTGGCCAGAAAATGTGAATTATTTCAGGTTTTAGATTTTGTTAACGATATGTTTATTTTGATTAATAATAGTATCGATTTCAGTTAAATTCTCTTTTTTACATTTTTGATTTTATTTATTTTGTTTTTAAGAATCTAGCCAAAGTAATTTGAGCGTGTCCAAATCTCTGCAGGAGAGCACTGCAGGAGGTTTTTCACAGCCTGCTGCACATGTAGCACAGAGCCACACTTTCAGTGCCTTTGAATCCAAATTCAAATCTGTTCATTTCATGTGATTTAATGGTAAAGGCTGTCTGGGCCTGGCTTGGCAGCTGCAGTGTGTAAGATGGGCACTGGAAAGTACAAGAAGAGGACAGCTCAGATTTTATTTTCCTTTCTGACTCTCTAACAACATCTTTGGGAGATTGGGCTAACTCTGTGTTAATAGAGTGTGGTTACAAGGAAGATCTTCAGGCCAAGGTTTAGGCCAGACATGGTGAGGTTTAAGATTCACAACAGGTTGTGAAAACTGCCTGTGATCTCCAGAGGTTCCTTCCAACCCCAGCCACTCTGAGATTTTGTGAAATCCCAAAGTTAGACATAAAGACAATTCTGAAAACCTTGAGGATCAGGAATTAACATGGACATGTTGTGTTTAGGGGCTGCAGCAGAATGTTTTGGGCAGAAGTTTTATATCTGAGTAAAAAATGGAGTCCAAACCTGTATATTCACCAGCACCTCGAAATTAATACATTTAATCGATCCACATTGTTCTTTAATATCTGAAAAAAAGGTGAAACACAGAAAAATAGAATAGTTTGGGTTGGAAGAGCCTTTAAAAATCATCTCATTCCAACCCCCCTACTGTGGGTAGGGATGTCACCCACCAGACCAGGATGCTCCAGGCGCCATCCAATCTGACCTTGGAAAATGAAAACCCACAACTGCTCCAACATTCTTGCAAAGGCTTTAATGCCAAAAACACTTTAAAGTCAAAAATAAAATTAAAAACCGTAACAATCTTGGAAGCTGCATAAAAAAAATTATCTTTACAAAATCAAATAGTGTATCTACAGAACATTAGCTGTAATATACATTAGAGAATTGTTGTTGTTGTTCTCTTTCCAGGTGGGATAGGAATTAGAGACCCAGCTGTGCAAGGCTGGGAATGCACACACAAATATATAAATATATGAATATATATATATATGGTTTTGCCCTCCCCAAAACTCATAACCCAGTCCAGCCTGGAAGCAGGAATACCTTTGTTATCTCATAGCCAAAAAGCAGAAAAATTGCTCTGTGTCCTCAGTAATGAGAGTGGAGAGTGGTTCAGCTGGAGAATTGCTGTGCTGCAATAAGGTTCCCTTTCTGCTCTTTCTGGTGCCATATGCTGCCGTAATTAGTGCAGGCAAAAGGTAATGAGAGCACAGTGGAGAAGAGGGAGCTCCATGGGAAGCAGGTTGATCTCTAAATTTCTGTATTATGTCATCCCTCTATAGAGCACAACGCAGTTTTAATCCAGATTTTTAATGTTGCACTTACATTGTGGGAAGGTTTTATTCTCTTTCTCTGAGAAGCACCACTGCTTCCCCAGGAGTGTATATTTGTGCTGTAATTGCTGCACCAGTCTCTCCCAAATTCCTGTGAACCTTTTTCCAGGGGTAGTGATTCATGATTTTTCAACCAGAAATTCATATTTGTTTCATTTAGACATTACAGAATCTCTGTATTTAGAGATTTTTTTCATTCAGAGGCAAAAGGGTTTTTCATGCTGAGCTCACAGGCACAGATACACAAAGTTACCTTCTCCATTATTATTTTACTTGAATTGTTCTGGAAGAGTTCACAGAAAAAATTCAGGTGCTGCCATTACATATTGCAGTCCCAGCACGAGCAAATGTGAATAACATGACTGTTTCTCATTCCAAATGAATGGAGCAAACATGGAGCTATACTTAGGTGAAATATTAGGTCACTGATAGTTTATACTTATGCTGCTGAGACCAGGATCCATAAAAGGAGCAAGTATGAATTGGATTTTGTGTATGCACAAGCTTTGTTATGTTCCTGAGATTGGCTCCTGCCAGGCACAGCGAAATGGTATGAAAATATTTACTATCAATGTCTTATCATAGAATGTTTTGGGTTGGAAGGGACTTTAAAGATCACCTTGTTCCACCCCCTGCCAAGGGGGGCTAACACTTCCAGATTGCCCCAGACCAGAAAGTAAACACACACATATATGGAAGGATGGAATACAGAGAACATGGATTTTAACTCATCTGGGTTTAACTCTATTTCAAACATAGGTTAAAAAAGAATTAAGGAGATAGGCAATTTGAAAATGCCAGGAAATATCTTCCTGCATCTTTAGAAAGCCACTCAAATATTCCTTTCCATTCTGTCTATCTCGGTACTTTTGATGTCCCTCCTCACCCTGTGCTCTCAGGCCTTTTGCAATGATTTACAGATTTTATCCTTTTAGCAGCTTTTCCAGGCAGAAATACGTCCTTTAAAAGCTGAGTTGAGGACTTAGCATGAATAAAAGTCTTCCCTAATTCCATTGTGGTGGAGCTGGGACCCAAAATCCAGGCTGTGAGTCCCAGTTCAGCCACACCAACCTTCCTCCCTGCTCCACCACGGTGTCAAGAGCTGCTACAGCCTTTGGAGCCTGAGCAGAGCATCAGACACCTGCTCCAGGGCCACAGCCACTGCAGCTCTTGTCTCCTGGAGGGAGTTCTGGTGGGGCAGTCCCAGCAGGACACAGCTCGAGCAGCCTCCAGATGCACTGGGCTGAAAATCCTGATGCTGAGAGGATCTCTGTCCCTCCCTCGGGCCTCAGGCTGGCTCAGATGTGTCCCTCAGCACACACCTGGCACTGCTTCCTTCTGCCTCCCTTCCCTGCTCTCAAGGCGTGAGAGCCAAGCCCCCTTGATTCAACGTGGGGAAATTCTGGCAGTTTCCAAGCCCTGTGAGTCCTTGCCAAGAGCAGCATCTGAGTGTGCCTGGCTGCCTCCTGTGACACCCTGGGCCATGGCACTGCTGGCTGGCAAATCCTTCTTGTGGCTAGCGTGGGCTTGTGGCTCTGATTGCATTTCTGTGTTGGTGTTATCAGCTCTGATCTGCGTAAGGATCTTTGCTAACCAAGCCAGCGGCACCAGGAGCTGCTCTCAGAATTATTTCCCTCTGTTACAGCAAGAGGGAGATGCCCTTTATAAATCTCAAGTTATTTCTGTATATCTGCTACTCTATTTCAGTTCTGCTCCAAATGGACCAAGCAGATATTTTGATTTTAGTTCTGTATCCACAACCTCTCTGTGTCTCTCTGTAGGTCTGTGTTTAAGGTGTGCACTCTGACAGTGGAGCAGACAATTATAAGTCAAAGGGAATTGTTTTTGCTGCTCTCTTTGCAATGCCTGGCTTACAGATAATGCCAGGACATGAACCCAGTGCAAGGAAGTCACAGTCAGAATATGTCACACTCACTTTCCCCTGCCCTCCTGTCACAAAAGCCCTTGGGAGCTGTGAGATGTTGGCACAGTTTATTTTTTTTAAAAAACCCCATAATGAAAGAAACTCCAGGAGCAGCACCAAATTTCACTGCTGCAAAGCAGAATAAGAGCAAACTGAGGAGAAATTGGCACACTGGAGAGCACAGCTCTGTGTACATTGGATGTATCAGTGTGCTCAGGACTGAAGAAACAGTAGGTACATGCAGGAAAGTTCATGTTTAACCACCTAAAAAATGCTCTGATTTTAAAAGCTGCTGTGCAATCAGCAGGTCCCAACGAAGTCAGAAGTGGAAAATGAATCTTTGCATTCAAAACTTCTATTTTTATCATGGTTTTTATGATAGGTCTATTCTAAACCTTTGCTAGCAGAGCCCTCAAAAAATGGAACAAAGAACAATCATCTTAACTGTACTGCAATATGCTCTTACAATAAGTAAAAAATGTGGTGGGAAAGACAAAGTACTACTTTTACAATATCCTGTGCCAAATCACAGGTTATACAATCCAGTTTTTTATTTGCACAGCCAACAGTGCTTTGTAGAGCAATCAGGGAAGATAATACAATCCATTTTACATTCTCATTACTTCAGAAGTGTTGAATCCTCTGAAATGGTTTTGGGGTTAATTGAGAATTTGCAGTTTTACAATAGACTAGGAATTGTTTAGGCTGCCCTTGTTTCATATTTTTGTGCATACCTTTGTTGCAAAGTTATAAAAACAACAATAAAAAGAGAAACAAAGAAGCGAAATGAAATAATGATCTGCATTGTTGCCATTCCAGGCACTCATTTTTGTGGGAGATAAAGCTGAGCTATTGATTAATGTTTAAATGGCTTTTAAGTGGAAGGACATGTTGGGTTGATGGAACACCTCACTGTGCACTAACATTCTCCTTTGATTCTTTGCCACATATTCCCTAAGGGATAATTTCTGGTCCTGGTGAAACTCTGAGTTACTTTTCTGCCAGCATAAATAAGTCACCAATTTTTCCTATTTATCTCCTTTTCTGCATAAATTCTAAAACTTCCTGGTTTCCAAACCTGCTCTTTAGCTTATTTTAACATCAGAACAGCTCATAGAGATGTGTAATTTTCCCTGGCTGGATACGTTGAAGTTTTGATGCTCACTCTGGCTGCCTGAGCACCAGAATGTTCCTGTGCACCACAGTCAGGCTCAGCAGCACCAAGGAAGTTGCATTTTTCAAGCCTGAAGCAAAGTTGTGGTAAAAAGCAGCAGCCTGGGCAGGGCTGTCTGTCAGCACTTCATTAGCAGCTGGCATTTAATTTCTTTTCTTTTACCCCCATAACAATGTATTATTTTTGTTTATTCCCCCCCAGTTGCACTGATTTTTTTTTGTTTTTTTGGCAGCATTATCACCCAGGGCTTTCAGGTGAATTCACTTTCAGGAGAATGCCACTGTGAGGCCCTGCCTTGGCACAGACTCATTAAATAATAACAGGTTCCACGTCAATTAGTGGTAATTTAAAATGTCTATAAAAGGTTGTAGGGTGGTTTCTGACCTATAACAGCTCACTACAAAAAAGATAAACAGCTTATTATCCCAAGTATTGATTATATGATTGGAGTTTTGGTTCAAAATATTAACACATTTAATTGGAGAGGGAATTGGTGTTAGTTAATTCAGTTCTGTGTTGTTCTATTACTTAATATATTTAACTGAGTATAGAATTAGGCCCTAATCATGAACATTCTTACATTTATTGCTTCAGTCAAGCAGGGAAGTTCCTGGTGTGTAAACTCCACAGCCTTTCCAAACATTGCCAGTTTGGGGGGCTGAATATCTGTGCTGATTAAAGGGAAAAAGCACAACAGGAAATTTCATGTTGGGGGATCTTGGAGACAGCATTTCCAAACTCTGATTGAGGCAGCGTGGATGTGGTTGAATTTAATCAGCAGAAGGAGGAAACCGCAGATCCCAGAGTGCAGAACAAATGTGTGCAAACAGGGCTGTGTGAAACCACCTCCCCACAGACCTCTGAATTCATTGTCTGACTCTCTTTTTGCTGACATTCCCCACAATTTAGTACATTTCCAGCTCACCCAAAATAACTAATTGTAAAAAAAATTAAATAAATAAAAAGGAAAACACTCTAAAAGTAAATTAAAAATACAACTTCCAGTCCAATTGGGATTCTGAGTCTGGAAAAAGGAGGACTGTGGCAGGATTCATGAGGTCAGTTTGGATGCAGAGGAGCCCTGGAAGTGTTCTGGCTGTATAACACAGCAGTAGGAAACAGCTCCTGTGTAATGCCTTAAATATTGATTTCTCTGCTAAACTTTAGGACATATATTTATCTCCAAAGGAATTGACTCAAATTTCTCTCTATATCTCCCTCTTCCAGCTAAGCCTAACCACACTGAGCTGTCTCTAAGGGAAGGCACAAGGTTTAAATTGTATTTTTGATATCAAGAGAGCCACTCCTGAAAACCACCGAGTGCAAAGACAAAACTCCTTTACAACACATCGATTGTTTTATGTTTAGATCCACAATCTGATGACAACTTCTGCACTTTTATTCAGGTATTCAGTGTACAAGGACCCAGCAGGGTGGCTGGAAATCAACCCTACCAATGGCACAGTTGGCACCACGGCAGTCCTGGACCGGGAATCTCCCTTCGTGCACAACAACGTCTACACTGCTCTCTTCCTGGCCATAGACAGTGGTAACTATTATTGTTATCAATGTTGTTATTATTAATAGTATCATCCCTAATATCTGTTGATTTTCCTGCCTGAAGTGTTCTGTTCTGAAAGCTGCACATGTAAAATGAGCCATGTGCTGCAGCACTGCTCTGCGTGCCCACCAAAAGGTGTTGGAGATCACTGTGGAAAACAGAAGAAAGAGGAATGAACTTAAAACTTCAAATTTAGAGCAGCTTTAATTTAAATTTATACCTCACGTGTTTATCCCCACGCTGATGTCTTAATGCTAGGTGCAATTAGTCTAGAAACATTCTTGGAAAGTGCTAAATCACCCTAATCAGAGTTAATTTCTTCACAATATTTGAGCAGTCAGTGTGCTCGAGGCACCTAAATACCAATAACAACTCATCCTTGATGTGCTGGGTTATAATCTATTCAGTACAATGACAGTGACAATAAAAATATAACTAAAACTCTTGTTAAAATGCAACAATTTTTGCATATAGTGTGCACTAAAGTGCTTTCTGTCAAATAGAATCCAAATTAGGCTATCTAGGGAAAATTCAGTGAGTGACTTTGGAGCAGAGAAAGAAAGAGAAAATCCTGAACATTCCAAATCTCCTGAGCTAAAGGCACCAAATAAATAAAAGATTTGCCTGTAATATAACAGCTAATAGGCTAACACTTTTTCACAGCTGCAGCTGGTTTAGCCCTGGTGATGAATTCTAAAATGCTCTTTTTGGGAGAGTAATTCTACATTTTTTGTAAGCACATGACTCAGGGAACATCTGCAGGGCCTGACAGGAGAAAGAAAATATCGCCTTAAGTATAACAGAAAAAAATTCTGCTGAGATGATGATTTACTTATATATTAATATACATATTTTCCTTAGGAAATTTCTGGGGGAAAATGTAGCACTGAACATATTTCTGTCTTCTACTTGCTATTGGAAAGAGATTTTTTTTTTTTGTTTTTTTTTAATGTATCTTAATATCTGGTGCACTGGGAAATGTCAGCTGACACAGAAAGTAAAAATTTGGGATATTACTGAGGGGTTACCCAAAGGACAGAGTTGTGGTTTCAAGGTGAAGTCAGGCATTGTAAGAGAAAATAGATGGAGAAAGAAACTGAGTGGTTTTGATTGTGGGAACCAGCCTGGATGTGCATTTTGGGGGACACCTTGATGCTGCACTTAGGGCAATAACATTCCTCGCTCATTTATTCTAAGCCCAGAACCTCACTGCTTTTAATTCTCAGATTTTTTTTCCCATTCTGGAAAAATGAAAGAAGGGAAAGCTGTGCTGAACAGCAGAGCAAGAGAGGAAAGGAAACCTGTTCACTTTGGGTTCTGAGCCAGCACCAGGCTCCAGCCTCTGTGCCTGTGTTGATTTGTGATTGTGCATCTCTGTCAGTGCAGGAGCTCTCCTCCCCCAGCATTTTTGACTCCTGTGCATGCAATGGTTGCAGACCTCACGTGTGCAGGCAGGACTGCTGTGCTGAGGTGTAATCATGGCCATCTCAGAGCTCTGCACTCCTGCAGTGTGCAGCCCTGGCACACGTGGCAGGGGCAATAAACAGCAGAACTTAATTAGCTGATATTAACCTTGTGCCCTCTATCACCTCTGCATTAATTACCAGGCAGCTCGGGGAGCACATTAAACTTAGCGATGGGCTGGGAAAATTCTCTGCTGGCTTGTATCAATGGCTCTGTGGCTAAAGCAGCCAAGGAGGTTTTAGAGCTGATCTCAACAGGTTGGGGTCTGCCTTGTACCCTGCAGGGACGACTGGGACTGACAACATCCCCAGAAGTGGTTCCCAAACTGTTTTCCAGGCCACAGACAATGCAAACTAGCAGAGCTGGGAGCTTCATCTCTCCAGCCATCAGAGCTAATGTCCGAGTTGGAAGGAAATACTGCATTAAATGAGAAGCCAAATTGTGGTAGAATGATATGAAATGAATACAGAATTATTTCAGAACTCTAAAAGAAGGTTATGTTAACTTAAAAAATCAGATTGAATGTAGCTATGTGCATTCTCCTCAGAGCAGCATTGTCCACAGGCTCAGATCTCAGGTTAGTAAGTGGAGCCTGTCTAATACCAGCGAATATGCGTGGGGCTTCTCACTGAGAGGGCAGCCAAAGGCAGGATGAAGAATTGCCAAATGAAAGAGGGTAATAAAGTGAAAATTTAGAGGCATTTCCAATAGAGCAAGTCATTTGCTTGGGCTAACAGACTTTGGGTGAAAAGGGAGAAGAGGAAAAATGAAATACTTTACCATAAATTCTTTTTTCAAAAGCATTCAGTGGAGGTTTTTATTTCTTTTGGCCTCTCAGCTTATGTCTGAATCAAATCTGAGATGTACTGGTGGAGACACTGAGCAAGTCTGAGCTGCCATAGGCTTTGTTTTCCCTTCCTGGGAATACAGAGCTCAGGCAGTGCCCAGGGCACAGCCCCACAGAGGGAATTGGTACCCAGAGCAGCTCCCAGCAGAGCAGGCACCACTAAATCTGTGCTAATCTTTATCAGAATTTATAGTGAATAACTCTAAAATCATATAAAGCCTTGTACATTAGCTATATGCTAAACCATAAATAAAAATATTATTTAGTGTTCATAGCATGTGGAGTTTAGGTGCTTACAGAAAAGATTCTGTTGTCCCAGTGTGTTCCATGCTCACCTCTTTATAAAATGACCTTACATTTGAGTGCTGTCCTGGGTGAAGGGTGCAGACAGCTGAAAACAAACCCCACAGTGATCCTTTTTCCATCCCCTTCTGCTGATGTCAATAGAGAATCTGTCATCACTTCCAGCAGGCACTGGCTCCTCGTTTTTACACTTCAGTGCACGGAGCAAGTGCCAGGGCAATTATTTAATCTGTAAAGTGTTGGATATTTCTGTCACAAGTATAACCTGGAGCTTTGTGCTTGGTAGTTCTTTGTGTAAATCCATCACATCTTTATCTTTTTTGGGGATATCACAAAACTGTTCTTTACCACTAGGACAGCAACAGTGAATGGGGCATAGAAAATGGAGTCCCTCCACTGCAGGAAATAATTTAGCTCTTTATGAGGTTCTTTTTTGACCTTTATGATATTATTTCTCAGCATTATCAAATTAACTGCAGGTAAAGGTAGTTAAGTATGAATTATGTTATTCCTGATCTAAACAGTTCCTTTATCTTCCCAAACACTCTTAAAAAAATGTGTAACAACATATTTGATGGGAAGAGCATTAATTTATAGATAATAAATTTTGACCTTTTATGGGGACACATTACACTTTAAAAAGGACTTTTTGGAAGAAACATCCTAATTTTCTCAGTACATTTGATTTCAGTAAAAGGTCAACGTTGTGTCTCTAGAATTTGAAAACTTTTTTATTAAAGACCTGTGTGGACACAGAGCCTCTGGCCTATTAAAGAAGAAATTAAACACTGGTAGGAAATACCATGCAGCAGAGTTCACACATTAAAGTGTCATGAACTGTGTTTAATCTGAGAATGAGCTGATTATGGGGCACAGTCAGGTCTATGCAAACTTGGGGAACACCAGAGGTTTCATTCAATTAACAGAATTGGTACATTTTATTTCCTGCATTCAGCCCTCTAATCACTGAACCCAATGCGATGGCAGAGCTTTATTGGGAGCTTTTCTGCCAAACACACCTGTGTGAAACTCAGGGGAGAATTCATTTGAGAGGTTTGAGAAAACCTGTGTGGAACAGACCTTCCAAAGGTGCTGTGTGACCCTGCAGTGCTGTCAGGTTCTGTGACTCACTGGGAAACTTGGCATGAGGATCACAAAGCAGAGCACCTGTATGTTTTCCTCATGAGGACAGCCATGCTAAAAACTCATGCTCAAAGAAAGAAAGGTCTTTTTTTCCCTATATTCTGAGAGTTTGAGTCACAATCTAGAAAAAGTAAGGGAGGAGTGAACTGTGTCTGGAGGTGAAGATAAAAATACCTGGAAAATGTGTGAAACCTTTAAAAGATAAAATTAGATTCTCCCTTTCCTTTAAGAGGCATGAATAATAATTTATCCCCAGATTTACCTTATTTATGCAATAATCACTCTTTTTTGTGGAATTAAGATCCCATTGTGTAGCTTTTTCCATCTCCTTAGAAACAATATCTTTGGTTATTTTGGGTTTCTTGATTCATGGAAAACCCACCTGTGCTGTCCAGGCTGTAGTGTGGTGACAAACAATGACCCACTCATCTTACTGCTTGGGTTAAATGCAAGCTGAAGCTGGATTTCACTTTTCCCTTGCCACCCCAGTGGGGTTTCCACTCACCCCAGGAGTGGAAACCAGGAAAGAAATAGTGGAAAGAAAGAGTGGAAACCTGGAAAGCCAGGGAGAAATATTCTCCCAGCGAGAGAGTTGGATCCAGTGTGAGCATTGCACCTTCCTTCCCTGCCATTCCTATCACCAGGGGGCTACTGAGACAAAATCTGGGAATATAAGAACTTCTACTGCACTAAACAAAGAGAATGAATGTCATTAAAAGTGGATTTAGGTGTGACTTTGGGCTTTGCCTTGAGCTACACTGGCTAGTTTAAAAAAAAAGCAACTTGGATCTTGCCTCTGTGACTTTGCCCAGTTGCACTTGTGAGCTGTGGCACTATTTCAGTTTTCATCAGCAAAAAGTCCTGAATCAGGGTCTAGTTTTCCCTTTTTCCCGTGTTTCCAAGGCCCAGCTGAACCCAAGCAATCCTGAATCCCATTTATTGTGCAGGTCTTGGCACTGCTAATCATGAAAAAGAAAAGTTGTTCTGTACTCTGTGTGCTGGAGAGTAACACAGAACACCCAGAAAAACCTGGAGTAACAAAGAGATGTGTGGCAGTTTGCAATTAAAACTTTTCCTTACATGTATCTAACCTGTCTTCTCGCTTCATGATGGACGTAATTAAATTACCATAGATTGATTCCACCTAAAACACACTATTTTTGAAGAGATCAGGCAATTAGTTACCATGGCAACCCAATTAAGCCGGTTTTATCCCCCTTATCTTAATTGCTGTATTAATTGAGAAGAGAAAATAAATTGAAGACTCATCCTTTTCTTGCCATTTTAAATTTCAGTAAAATATGAATTGCACACAAAATATTGTTTTAATTTGTCATCACGGGCTCATGATTAGAAAAAGAAATTAGAATGCTGAAAACAGTATTTAAGACGGATGGCATATGTCAGTAGCAATTTGATATGCTGAAAGAGCTGTGCTCTTTTGAAATGTAATTACTCAAAAATAGGAGCTGCATATATTATCTGAGGGGATGAATGAAGGGTTGTAACTTATGAAGATTATTTATTTTATATATTTTACAAAGCATCCATACGTCAATAGATAGGGAAAATGCATGGGAAATTTGAATTGATGGAGAGTTAGGGACCAGGATGATAGAATATGGCTTTGAGGAGAGCAGTTGTGTGAGCAGCACACCCAGATTTTGGTGCTTTCCCACTCTCCTGGTTCCATTTGCTTTGGCTGAGCCATTAACAGGGTTCATCCTGAGCAGGGCTGTCTGCATGGGATCCCTGCCTGCAGCCAGGGGATGCTGCCAAGGCACCGAGCACGCACAGATTTGCTGAGCAGAAAAACAGCATATGGAGGGGAGAGAAAACCAGCGTGAGGGACCAGACAGAAATTTGTGATTAGATTCTCAGAGCAGAGGCATTGGAAAGCATGAAAAGCACTGTCCTCAGGTGTGTGAGGCCTGTGAGGAGCAGCTGAGGGGACACTTCAGAGTTCCCTACAAATCTCTGACAGCAGCAAGGTGGGAGTCAGGCTCTTCTCCCAGCCAGTGACAGGAGGAGAGTGATGCCAGAATGATTTTTTGCTTTTCTTTTATACCCTTCTTACATTCTCTTTTATAGTTTGATGTATTCTCAGTGCTTTTAGCCCCACACTTGTACCTTCCCAAGGCTGAGAACTCAGCTCAGCCCCACGGCACTGTTAAACCAGGAGAGCAAACATCCTGGGAGCCCCAGACACCAAGGGCCTCTCCAGAACCTTTTCATCTTTCCAACTTTGTTACCCAGCAAAAATAAAAGGAGAAGCAGGGGGAAAAAATGTTGGTATTGAGTTTTTAGGCCACATAAGTGATAATGCAAGTGGATTAAAAACTGCTGCTAAATGGCAAACCATAAATATTCTGGTGAAACCTGGAATAAATGAATTTCCACTCTTTCAGCTCGAGATGGAATCCACGTGGCCATGGCTACCCTACTGCTGGTCCTGGGGCCTGAATGGCCTTGTAATTCCTGCATCATGGCATAGAAGGGGATAGAAAAAACTGTAATAATTTGATGTGTCTGGAAGCTTAATTTAATAAGAAGAAATGAGTACAGTTTTTTCACCTTTCATGATGAGCATATTAAAAGGGACAGTTCATCCTCCATTCTTCCTAGAACTCTCCTGGCTCCCAGAACTCCTGTGGCTCACAGCTGCATGGATTCCCTGGAATGGCTGAGTTTCTTCCTTGGAAATTTGTCAGCTATTGCAAGAATCCAACATTTCTGATGTTCTTAAATACAAAACAAAACAGAAAATATAATAGTTCAAATTAAATTCCTTTTTTCCCATATTTGTTTCTAATTAAGTTTTATGTAAAGGCATTTACATAAATATTCCTTTTCTATAAAACTATGAAATAAATCATAAACCTAAATATAAGTTTATGTGCTCAGTGCCTCCCAGCCCTAACATTTTTTGACTTGTGTGTCTGACATTTTTCTCGTTAGTTGGTTATCAATGCTTTGTTCCTCAGCCATGCCACTAAACAATTTATATTATTTTCAAGAAACCTGACTTTCATCTGCTTTATTTAAAGGCCTTTTTCACACAGCATGTGGAAAAGCACTTTTTTGTGTTTGATAATCCTTACTGTCCCTTGGGCAACTTGTTCCACTTGAGATCAGGTTTGGCGTCAAAGTGAAAAAAGAACAAACAAGAAGGGAGAATATATTTTGAGCATTTTCTCCAGGTTTTTACAAATTAAATGTAATTGTATTAATATTCTTATTATATCAAATTTGTTCAGTTTATAATATAATTTAAATATTAAAAAAATACCCTATTCTATGAGAAAAAATTGCAAAAAATACACTTTAGTTATTCCAGAGAGGGCTTATAATTTAAGATTTTACACTAATATATCTGACATTATTCTGTACAGCTTTACATTAAGATTCAAGAATTAAAAGTATACAAAATATCTTTTTCTATAATATATCTTTTCAAACTAAATTTTTCAAACTGAATGTAGCTACATGATCATTTATGCTGATAGCACTAAAATCCAATTTAAAATCCACATTTCCTGGTAACAGCCCTGGTGTTGGAGACTCAGTTCACCACAAAGTTTTCCCTTGGTTTCAGTATGAAATTATCCATCTTTCAGCCTCTGTCTTTGACACAAATCAGCGATGCTCTTGCACTCCTGTGATTGCCATAGCATATTCCCAGATGTGTCACTTGTGGGAGCTTGGAATTCTCTCTGTCCCCAGTGGCTCTGAAGTCACCCCAATATTCAAAGTGCTCAGCCTCAGGAGGGATGGCTCCTTCTGGTCAGTGCCCAGAGTGGGATCAGAGCTCTTTGGAAATCTGCTCCCAAGGATTATTGGACCCTCAATGTCTTGCTTTGCTCATTAATTCTGCTTTCAGCCACAAGGTTTGACAATTCAAATTAAAAGGAGTTTTACTTCAGAATTAAAATATGCTATGGATAGCTTTCCTTTCGAAATCAAAGGCATCTGGAGATCATGGGATTTGGAATTATTTCAACAGCATAATACTCTCAAATTTACGAAAGTCACATATTCCCAATGGATGACTTGTGACCATTTTTGCTTGATTCATTTCTTGTTACATTTTTATGACATACATGTTAACAAGCTCCGGTTTATGACCCTGACATTTACTTGTTTTTCCTTTGGAGGTCTTCATAAATCACCAAAATTTTTTGTTTAAATCATTATAAATAAACCAAGCAGAGAATAAGTCATTGCAATGGACAGAAGCAATTTCCTTTCTCTCTTTTTTTGAGCATAATATTTACCCAGTCCCTGAACGTCCAAATGTTTTCATGGCAGGGAAAACGCAGCCATAGCTGTGTGTGACAAAGTAGCAGGACATCCATAATGCTGTTGGCTTCTTCATTTCAAAAGGCAGATTTTAATATTACTGACTTCAGAGAAAGATAAGAAGGGCAGTGCATAAGACATGATCAGTCCAGTGTGGAAATAATGCATTCAAAATTAAAGACAGCAGTTTAATTAAGTGCATGAAAGGCTGGCTTTTATGATCATATTTCAAAT
The DNA here is from genome assembly GCA_013400515.1 of Erpornis zantholeuca. Classification (NCBI taxonomy): domain Eukaryota; kingdom Metazoa; phylum Chordata; class Aves; order Passeriformes; family Timaliidae; genus Erpornis; species Erpornis zantholeuca. The sequence continues at coordinate 307,266 of VZTN01011113.1, read as the reverse complement.
ACTAGAATGTCTTTTCATCCATTCTGCTGTATGACTTTACTTAATAATATATCAAGAACAAAAAAATGTATTGGAGTCTTTCTGCAAATTCGATTAGTCCAATAAAAAGTGAAAAATAGTTTCTTTTTCATTAAAAAGAACTCAACCCTAACCCTTCTGATGACAAAGTGCGAGATGAGAAGGGAGGGCAAAGCTGGAGAAGGATGAACATTCTGCCTTTGTGATGCATTTCAGTGCTGCAGGAAACAGATGAAGTGTCACCATCAGTAACATTTGTTATTGAAAGGACTAATTGCATTCTGCTGCAGGCAGTAGTTTATCAGATCCAGACCAGGGGGTGTTTGCTCCTCCCTTCATAACTCCCAGTTTGCTGGGCTGCTGTGATTATGCTAAAGGGAACCCTTGCTCAGCTGAACTGCAGATGCTGTGCCACCTTGCCCTGGTGCTGCACAGGTTAAGTGTAGCCTCTTGAATCCATTCTGCCTGAGAAGTGTTCAGGGGAGTGCAGGATCAGGGTTGTTCTAAACCAGAACAAGGAGGAACAAACAACCCACGAGCACAGCGTTTCAGGCCAGCCCCAGCTGAGTGCTGGGTACAGCAAAGGGCACGAGGGCTTTCAGGAAAACCTTGAGATGATTTTAATGGGGTGCCAAAGGGAGCTGAAAGGAGCTGCTGTGGTTCATGCACACGCCTGCAGGATCTGGTAGTTATGAGCCCTCAGCAGCTCCTGGGTGACCCCTGTGAAATGAAGTGCCAGTCCCAGCCCAGACCCCAGCACTGAGCTCTGCCTTGGCAGTGCCACTGGGGCTGGCTCGTCACTCACAGCCCTGGCACAGAGCCCTGCAGTGGTACCACGGTGAATAAACAGCACCCTCACCTCTGCAGCACCCTGGCCTCTCAGGTCAGGGCTGAGGCAGGCTGGCAAATCACCCGAGAAGGATTGAAACCCTGCTGCTCACACAGGGTCAGTAACCCAGCTCATCTCCCAGAGCCGCCCCCGGACAGGTGTCACTGCTGCTGACATAACTCCACGTGGGCCTCAGGGCTGCTAGGAGTGATCAGGTCCTGTTCTGCTTCTGGGCAGCCACCACACAACCTGATTCCTCTCTGCTCACGCTTTTCCTCTTGTTCTATTCTTGATTCTTTTAATACTGTGCTATCTATCCCGGGGATGGTTCCCAGTATGTTTCTCTCAGTATGTGCTGATGAACAGATTCTGTTCCAGATATCTATTCATGTCCTACTCTCATTTTAACTTCAAGATATTCCTCTCCCAGAGGTTTCCTTAGAATAATTTTCCATACTGTAGAGAATCAGACAGGCTTCATTGTGAAAAATGCAACAGTGAATTTACAAGAGTGACTCATCAGGTTTTTAAGCAATAATTTCCATATAAAAATGGTAAGAACCGTAAAAGTTATTTCCCTTTGCAAGCCTGGAGGTGCAAATAAGAGCAAGAGTTTATGGAAATGTGACTTAATAAACAGATGTTTGTTTTTTCTTATAGGTAACCCTCCTGCTACGGGTACAGGAACTTTGCACATCACCTTGGAGGATGTCAATGACAATGTCCCATCCCTTTATCCAACACTGGCAAAAGTTTGTGATGATGCAAAAGATCTCAGGGTAGTGGTTCTAGGAGCATCAGACAAAGACCTTCATCCCAACACAGATCCATTCAAATTTGAACTCAGCAAGCAATCCGGCCCAGAAAAGTTGTGGAGAATCAACAGGCTTAACAGTAAGGCTGTAACTTTGATTATTGTGTGTTTATTCCTCCCACCCCTCCATCCCAGTGCACTCTCCCTGAGGTACAGTGGGAATTCAGGAGCAGTTTTGCTTGAAAATCTTGCAGGATGGACCCACTGTGGCTGCTTTACCCTGTGCTGGGTCTGCTGGGACCCATCCTGTGGAACACACCAGTTCTGAAACCTGAAACTTCTTTTTCTTGTCATGTCAGCCAAACTTTCTTCTTTTAGCCTTGCATTAATGAGGAGCTACTAGTGACTGATCATTCTGTATAGATTTCATGGCATGGGATTTGTTTGCACGAGGTGCACAAGGCTTGGCTGTAGGACAGCATGAAAGTTTTGATTGAGCTTTAGCAATGTCATTGAAGAACTTCTGAATTTTAGGTATTTGAATGCTTCACAAATAAAACACCCCAATGCACTGGGACTCTACATGAATGGTAAGAGGTTCACAAAACTGAAAAAGGTTTGTATGTCAAATTGTGGGCACAAAGTACAACACTTCTTATTAAAGTAGATTATTCCTATTTCTTTTCTGGGATGTATTATTTATCTCTGCCACACTCCAATCTTTTAGTTCATGTCCTAGTCTTAGAGAAAACTGAAGATGGATGTGATGGCTGTACCTGCCCACAGGACAAAGGGGAGGAGCCTTTGTCTTGGGTGTTCTCCAAACATCAAAGCACCCCTCTGTGACACCCCAGAAGAACTTCACACCCACCTGGGTGCCAATAGCTGCTCAGTTCTCCAGGTGGAGCAGATCTCTGGATTTGGAAGGGCTTTACTTCCCTTCCCTACCTTCTCAGGGTAGTTGTGGGAGTGGTTCAGCCGTTTGCCTGTACTTCCTGGAAAGAAGGGTTATTTTTTCCTTTGGCAAGCTAATTTATTCTCTTTTCTTGTTGTTTTGGGGGTGGAACGTCCTAGCATTTCATTAGTATATTGATTTTCACAGGCAACTACTGCCAATAATTTGCAGACTAAATAATGTATTTAAACAAAAGGGGCTCTTACATGTCTTTCTTTAAAGGAGGGTTTGGAATAAGTTTGCCCATGATAAGCTTTTGCCCATGAAAGAATTTCAATACTGTCTCTTCTTCCCTCCAATTAAATTCTTTTATGTTTCCTTGGAGTATTCTCATTTTCTTCCTAATTTCCATGAGTAACTTTGACATGTCTGATGTTGCTTGCAGATTCCTCTACCCTTCCAAGCAGCCTACATTTGGCTAATTCTCCCCTCCTGCTTTGCAGATACTCATGCCCAGGTCATCCTGCTTCAAAACCTGAAAAAGGCCAATTACAACATCCCCATCTCAGTGACAGATTCTGGAAAACCTCCTCTGACCAACACCACAGAACTGAGATTACAAGTGTGTACCTGCAAGAAATCCAAAATGGACTGCAGTGCAACTGATGCTCTCCATATCAGCCTGACCCTAATCCTCCTTTCACTCCTCAGTTTATTTTGTAAGTCTTTTGCTGAGCTGTAAGTAATGAAGTGTTGTTTATCTGCTCATTTTTCCTCTGCACAAGAAAACCCTCCAAGGGAGAAGTTAAATTCATACATTGATATCATAATGCAGTAAGTCTGGGTTCTTTTTCCATGAGGGAATAGCTGTGAGAAAGGTGGGGGGAGGGTTTTTTTTAAATAGTCAAAAAAAAAAAAAAAGCAATGAATGCCTGATTGTCAAATCAAGAAATGGAAGCAATAATTTTCAGAAGAATCAAAGAGAATCAGAGCTAACATATGATAAACTAAGAAGTACCAGCTGTAGTAGCAGATTTGTGCAACGCTTGCTTTCATCTCTCCCCACTTGAATTCAATTCAAACCCAGAAACAGGAGATTAAAGGTGCTCGTGTAGCAATGGCTGTTCTGGGTCACCAGGAAAACAAGGACTGTCTGCTTTAATCTATTCCTCCTCATAAAACGTGTGAGTGACTGGAACATGAGGAACTTGTTTGAGATTCTGGGATTAGAACCACCCAGAGCTGATAATCAAGTGGCCATAAACTGGGTTGGAGGGCAGAGGGAATTGAGAGGTAAAATAAATTTCTGCTGTTTCTCAGAAAGGAATTTTGTAAATCTCATTTCAAAAGCTAACTTGAATTGCAAGAAGTGAAAAAAAAAAAAAATTAAAAATCCCAGAATGACTCAAAAGTAGTAATTCAAAGCCATGGAATCCACAATCTAAGCTGGTTGTGTCCCTGGCTGGTCCTGTGACAGCTGCCAGCAAAATTTTTGACGCAGTGTTAGTTTTGAATTCCTAATCTGTTTCACAGGAATAGCTGTATCTTACAACTGTGATAGTAAATCTGTCATTCAAGGGCTGCTACCATCATCTTACATTAATAGAATGCATTGTGTGGTGACTTAAAACCTGAGCCATGGTGACTTAAAACCTGAGCCATGGTGAAAGGCATTGGATTCTCCATGAGAGAAAATCTGCCACGAGGCAGGGACAGAGGTGAAGGCAGAGATCCTTTACACATCTGAGGCTTGGTGTGTGCTTGATTACACATCCTGCCCATTTTTTTTCTTCTCATAGACTCCTTTTATCCCAAAAGGTTGGCATGAAGGTCGTTGTGAGCGAGCTGGTACCAGCTAATGTTTGTGATGCTCTTTGAAGATGAAAAGGACTATATAAATGCTAAGTGCAAATTCATGTTCTTAGTCTCAATCAGTGACATCTAAAGTATCTGCTTTGGCTTTGGTTCAGCTGTTCTGGGTTTAGTCTCCTGGAACCAAATGCAAACTTCAGCTGTTAGGAGTAATATGTTAAAAATATTTGACAGGGTGTGCCACTATTGCAGCAGTGATATAAATATGCAGCCCATTGATTTAAATGTATTCTTGTTGCCACTTCATAAATGTTGCTGGTGCTATGCTAGGCGTGACTTTCACCACTGGAATTACTTTCTTATCTGACATGATTTGTACTTGGACTTTATTTACATGAATGCATCTGCTCAGAATACGAGGTAGAGAAAAGCTTTTTATTTGGAAAGTTGCTATTTTCATGTTGATCTTTTTACAGCCCCCACCAAGAAGTGATAATTTCCCTTAGGTTGAATTATAAATCCAGTTCTGAACATTGGAAAGCACTTTTTGAGTTGCTCTTCTTGGCCACAGGTCTTGTTGAGCTCAGTTGTGGGTGGAATGAATGCAGCCCTTGGCATCCCCAGGGCATTCCATGGCTGCCATTCCATCTCTGGAACTCTTACCCAACCATGCCTGTGTGAAGCCAGCCAGCACCACAACTCTCATGAGCACTTTCCTCAGGTGTGGATGGCTGCATGGAGACAGGAGAGAAGGAGGCTGGGAGGAGTTAAAATGATGTGGTTCTGTGTCTGAACTTCTCTGAACCATTCCCGCTTCATTTCCACACGCAGATTTTTTATAACTGTGATTAGCTCCATTGCAATGTTTTGTATAGTCCAAATATTTATCAGAGTAATCAAAGATTACGATACCATAAAAACAAGGAGAACTTTAGTGCTTATTGAACAGATGAAACATCCCATTTCTAGTGGCAAGTTATGGGTTTAATTTTAGCAAAAGCCCTTACGTGGCTCACTTCACTCCCAGTGTTTGTGTTTTATGAGGCTCTCGTTCCTGGGAGGTAAATCCTTCAGTCAAATGAACTTTGTTGCTCATGCCAAAGTATTTCTTTCTGTATTTGACATCTGGTGTGAGGATAGATAGCCCTCTGAAAGAGCAGCTCGTGCTGGAAGAGCTCTGCATGAATATCTTTCCTACAGAAAACATCTTGGTATTATCATTTAAATGGTGCAATTATTATCTATACTTAGAATATGTGCCTCCTTCGTAAATCATGAAAGAAGTCAGATGTGGCAGATTTCTGAAGTGTCTGAGCACACAAGTGAAGAGCCTGATTAAAACTGAAATGGATGCAAAACCCAGCAGTTTCTCCCATTCTGGAGATATCCTACTGTGCTCACTATACTGAGGGATAATGGGATACAGACTGCAGAGTTGCCCAGAAGCCCTTGGAAAAGTAGATGTAGCTGGAACAAGAAAAATTTAGATGTTCCTGACAGCCGGAAATAGAAAATATAAGATGCCAAAGTATATGGGCAGATTTGCACAGCAAACAGTGAGGTGCCTGGTGGAATTAGAAGATGATGAACACAAAGTTCATTGGAAAAAGGAGCATCTTTGTATATTTTGTACTTAACCTAATTTCTGCTGGGATTTACTGAGGTCAAGCTGGAATGATGGAGAGTGGAGAGGCAGAGGAGTTTCCAAAGTTGCAGGAGGTAATGGTGACAAATATTGGAGAGAATATTGTCCCTTGTCATTAATGCAGACCCTGTGTTGAAGATGAGACCTCATCTGGTGGCTTTGTGTCCTCTGTCAGCTTTTCCTTGCCATTCCTGGAGACAAGGCAAGGAAATGTTCAGATATAATTCAGAATTTAGTAGCTCAGACTGAGGAAAAAACATAACAAAAGATCTGCATTCCTCGTCAGGGCAGGGGACTAGAGCAATCAGTTCCTTGAGGAAGAGAGTGAGTGGGGGAAAGTGAAAATCTGTCAGGAGCATGTCTGGTGCTGACTCTGAGGTTGTCTGTGGTGTCCCTGATGTCTCAGCCATCTCGTGTTTCCAAGTGACACAGTTAAACAGTTCTGTTCAGAATTAATGTAACCAAAGGGAGGCTCTCCACACCACCAGAATGATAAACAGGCTCCCTCTGGAAGGCTCCTGGATGTTTGAAGTGAGAGAGCAGCTACAGCATTCCACAAGGATGAGGGATGGAGATGGAGGAGAGCTAAACAAGCAAAAAACAAACCTGTGCATATTGCCATAACAAAGTCAGGAACAAAATCTCCCCCTGGCCCTATGGGAGACTGAGAAAGAACCACTCTGGCTGGCAGAAGGAGGCTTTAGATCTATTACAAATTATTTATATTATTATTAGTATTTAAAGGAGTATTTGAATTCTGGGCTTTTGATTTTGTAATAACTATTTCACTTAATTGCATGATCATAGAATGGTAATTGCATTTCATATCTTCTTTTATATTCTACTGACATTAAAGACCACGTTAGATTCAAATGTGTGGAATGAAGGGAATAAAAGAACATCCAAAGGCACAATAGTTGTGTCAGTAATATTTTATTTAAATTTCCTTGCTATAAAAAGACTGAGATTTGAACACTTCACATTGAAAAAAACCCAATGTTTTATTTTTTTGACTATCAACCATGGATTAGAGGCTTTTTTTGTTCACCAGGCCGATGGACTACAGAGCTGTAAGTTGAGTTGAACCAAAATAAGTAAAGTGTTCCATTATTCTGAACAGAAAGTGAGGTGCCAGACTGGAGGGGAAATGCTGTCATAAAGAAATTAAATAAGCTGGAGGTCTCTACCTTGCAATTAATTTGTTAAAGTCAGGGTGAAAGGCCTCAGGTGTGTTGGGAAAACAGAGACTCGCACAGATGTCTGTGCTGCGATTGCAAAGAAGCCTTAGAGATACCCCCGAATTTAATTTCCTATTAATTTTCACAAACTTTTCCTATTTAGTGCTGGCTGTCCTTCACTAGAATGTTTTTTTTTCTGTTTTGAGGAATGCAGCTACAAGGCCAACAGAGAAAGCACAGGTTGGGTTGGTTTTTTCCCCTCGGAAATGATGTATTTGTTATTAAACCACTACCACGAAACAAATCGAATTATATTAAACCGCTGGGTTTGAATTTCCATGAACCCGGACAGGCAGAGTTAATCCTGCAGGGTTATCTCTCACCCAGCTCATTTTTCAAAGCAGCAGCAGCCCCTGTATCTCTTGTTTACCCTGTGCTGTGTGTGCAAGAACACCAAATGGCTGAAAAGTGAAACAATGAGCTCCTGAGTGGCACCAGAATGAGACAAATCGGAGCAGGTTTCAAATGGAACAGACCTTTAAGGTCATTGCTCTCTCCATTACCAGTGCAGATTTGTTACCTGCACATTCCCACTTTTCAGCCTTTATGTTATTTGGCTTAAACAATCTTTTTAAAGGTTGCTTTTTTTTTTACTTCGGGGCTCAGCAATTCAGTTTTTACAGTAGAATTTTTGGGTTTTCCCAAGAAAAAAGGAAAGGTTCGTCCCTGTTCCATACAATTTCAAAGAGAGACCATCAGAGGAAGGGTTCCCAATAGCTGGATTTGCTAAACCCAATACTCTTTGCTTGTTTGGTTTTTTTTGTTGGGTTTGGGTGGTTTTTATTTTACATTTTAGGTTGTTAGCACTTTTTAATCTTCTACAGCAATTTTCTACTTTTCAGAGCAGTGTTATTTAAAAATAAGCTTAAAAAAAGAGATCAGTTTAATTAGCAAGAGTAAGGAAGTTTGCAAGATACATTTTCCCATTTCTGAGAAATGAAACATCCCTATTTTGGCTAGCAAAAACAATCAAAATGGGAAGAGTTTTGCTATGAAAGATGCTTTATTGTGGAGGTTTTTTTGCACTACTCTGAGTTAGATTCTTGTGCTAAAACATTACCATGTAGGTACCTAAAGTATCACTTAAATTGTGCTTCAAGTAATTTGAAATTGCTGATATTTAGTGAGTTCCAGTGATGTAAATCTCACCTCCTAAACCCAATATTAACAGCAGCAATATCCACTATCATCCATTGCCTTTGTTACAGATAGCCCACATTAACAATATTATTAATTTTGCTGCTAAATATCACTGAATGATATGCTTTTCTCAAATGCTGCATGAGAAAAACACCATTTTTATTTGTGTCCTTAAAGACTTTGGTTGATTATTAAGGAAAGGGTGGTTTGGGGGTTAAGAGGAGTTGCTTCAATTAGAGGCAGCCTTGATTTCAATCTCACTTTTAACACAGAGCTGTGCCCGTTCTTCTGATTCCTCTGCAGGTTTTATTCAGTCCTGCAATGTGTTGTGCTGTTGGCTTTGGGAGCCCACCTAGAGTTAATGGGGCTTGAAATGGCCCAGAAGTCCATCTGGACGTCCATAATTGGAGACAGGATGTTTGTACACCCGGTCAGAGGGACAAGACAAATAGAAATGCCCCCAAATTACACATCGGCATATTTAAAATGTGCTTAATAACATCGCATTTTATTGAGTCAATTAGGTGGGAAATGGCATTTTACACACGTTTGGCACCATCTGAACACGTTCCAGAAGTGCAGAGGTGAACAAATAGGACAGTTTGGAAGGTGTGTGTTTGGAATGCAAAAGGGAGCTCCCATAGCAGCAAACGCAGCTCCCTCCCTAAGAGCTGCAATATTATTCCTGATGGTCATTCTGGAGGCATGAAATGGACATTTAAAGAGATTGGTTTGATAGACCACTTAGTGCTGTGAATTCAAGTGAACGTTTTTATGCTTTCATTTTCTCAACAGTGCTTCACAGTAATTGTTGACATATAATATTTTGTATTTCTTTTCCGAACAACTTCTTAAAGCCATGTAAATATCGAATTTCAGATAGCTATCATCAGAATTGCTCTGGAGTGGCCTATGATTAAAAACTAGCACTGAATATATGACCAGTTTAAGTATTTTTTCCTGGCATGAATTGTCACTATACACCATAGGATGTTTGTTTCTTTGCACTGTGTCTGTCCTTGGATATTTCCTCACTCTGTAACAACCAAATAGCTCAATGTAAACAGCTTTCTATTCAGATTTGGGTGGGATATTAAAGATTAGGAGGAGATTTATTGTGCCTAAAGGTTTGATGCTGTTGCCTTTGCTTCTGTAATCCCCAGTGGATACTTACAAAGCCCTTTAAAGGGTCATTAATGTTTAGAGTATTTTAGAACTCATCTTAAAGCCTTACTTTATCCACATAGCTAATTGGGATATGGCATTTGTTGGCACTTAGTGCCATGTTTAGGAGTAGTTCTTCAAAAAATTTGAAATAAGCAGGTTGATACTGACACAGCCAAACCTGGCAATTTTCTCGTTTGGTTTCTCCTTTTCCATGGCTTCTAAGCATAGTGCCTTCCTCTAGTTTTTATTCTTACTCAAGAAGAATTTCTTCAGATGATTAATTTAGGATTTCAAGCTGGGTTTAGTCTATACCTGCAGATCAGAATGTGTCTGGACTGTTCATGTTCTGCTTATTTAAAACTGATGGTAACCTGTGTTGTGCTGCTGTGGGAGATGAGATCTGACTGCACAAGCAGTTTCCAGTCCTTTAAAAGGTTGGAATGCTACAGCTGATGTATTTCATTTTCAGCATCCATATGAAAAAAATCAGCAGACTTGTTCAATGCTGCTATTTCAAAACTGTACTTATTCATTTCACTTGTTGAATATTTTCAGCCATTCAGTTCAGTTTATTGGATTAGAGCATGGGAAAATATCCGTGCAGGCTGCAGGCAGCCACTCCTGCAATTGTTTAGTTTTGGCAGAGCTGAGAAATGAAGGAAGCATTTATTCCCTATTGCTTAAATGAAGGCAACATTGCTTTGGCAAAGTATCCAACTGAAATTCACATCAATTTTGAAAAATAATAATGGAGTACATCTTGGCTGTTCTACCCTAAAACTACCTCCTCTCCCAGTAAGATTCTTTGCATCCCTGGAGAACAAGTTGTATTAGAAGATGTTTTATTTGATAAACCTAGGGGAGCACTGGGCAGGGTAGTGCATGGCTCTGAATTTCTAAGCAAGGAGTGGCAGAATTTTATTTCACCTGAGCAACTTCTCTTTCAGAGAGTGTTTCTTTTATGCACTTCTTAGGAACAGCTCAGTGCACAGGGAGTGTGTGTGGGGACACCACAGGGAAGAGGAGAGGCACAAACAAGGATTGAGCAGTGCCCTTGCCTGGGTCAGAAGAGCACTTTGGCTTTCACCAGCCCTGCTTTGGATCTGTCACTGCAGCCTCATAATGAATAAATATAATTAATAATAATAATAATAATAAATAAATATTATAATAAATATAATTATAATAAAGGAGCAGTGTGAGAGCCACTCTGGATAATGTCCTCTGCTGGTGTCACTCACGCAGGTGCAATGACCTCAGCAGGAGGAATGTGTGCCCCTGTGCCTGCTGGTGAGTTGGGGTTGGCACATTTCCCCTCTGCCCTGCCAGAGCACAGGGCAGCATTTCAGTTCCTGAAGTGAAACACTGACACTGATTTATGAGAGCACACCAATGCTCTGAGTACAATTGCACATTTCACACCCAGCCCTGATGCACAAGGTGCTTTTCCTACCATTGACAACTTTGAAATAATTCCTCACATAAATGAGAAACAAACTGTGTGTGGTGTTATAGGCTGCAAATTTTCAGGATAAGCTCATTTACTTTTGTAGTCCTTATAATCTTTTCCCCAAGGTCTTGTGTCCAGTGAGATCACCAGTTTGCTGTGGCTGGCATTAACTCCAAGTTTCTTAATTGCAGGAGTGAAAACATAGAGTATGTCTGGGAATAGTCCTTTCCTCTGCTGGTGTCACGGGGTGGAATTTACAATAATTTATAGGCACAGGGTGAATTTATAGGCACAGTGTTTCACACTATGAAACTTCTGGTGTTGAATGTTACCCATGACAAATCAACCAGTGATGCATGTGAAAATAATTTCTATTTTTCTAAGTTCAAGTCTAAACTAATAACTATGCATCTAATTAATGACCTTTCCTAGATGGTAAATCCAGGAAAGAAGGACCTGGATGTTGATTAGCTGCCTAATCAGAAACACGGTGCTGATCTCTTCTATCATTTTTGTTACCTCTTCAGCATTACTGAGGTTTCAATGAAGTCCATGATGTAATGTAGACTTTTAATTATGCCAGATTAATGTAATATTTCTGATGAAAGGGTAATTGAAAGAAATGGAGCATGCATGAGCTGAATTCCAAACTCCAGCTGTGTTAACTCTCTTATTTTAATGGGAATTAAAGGATGAATGCATTTTGGGTAAAGCTCATTCCTGTACAGAGGGTCAGCATGAAACTTAAATGCCTTTAATTTTTATGAGGTTTTAACTGCAATGTAGAAGCAGAGTCTGTGTAATAGAGGGTGAGCTTGGTCTCATAAGGAACACATCTCTCAAAAGCTTTTAATTACTCAATTTAGACTTGTTTCTTTAAAATAAGCAGGGAAATGAGTCACTAATATGTAAATATGTTCAGAGAAAGCTCAGGCTTCAACAGGGAAAGCTGGGAAATATCAAAGCATTTTCTGAGATCAGAAGTCCTGCAAACACCATTGTTAATTGGCTGGAGGGAAGGGTTCTGCTGGAATATGATCTCTTGGCAGCCTGAACCACAGGGTATGAATTTACATCCTACCAGTTGCTCTTTTCCTGGAATGCAGATTGTGAAATATTTGTCTTAAATTATGTGCTTTTTTTCTCCTCCATTTTCTTCTGCTGTGTGGATCAACATGAGGAGTAAACCTGGAGTGAGCCCAGTGTGAAAGGCAGGGAGCTGTCTCTGTAGTCTTTCAAGAAGCCACAATCAGGAACACTTGGGCTGAATTAGGTGAATTGCACCTTTTCAAACCAAATCAGCTTTTGAAACCCCAGCTCAGGGCTCTCCTGGGGAGTTTGGCCACCAACCTCAATTCTTTTGACCTTCCAAATACAGTCAACTGCATTTGGAAAAACTTTTTGGCTGGAGCAGAAAGAGGGATTGGTTCCATTTAAGTTTCTAAGTCCTGAGTCTCCCTACCCTGAACTGGGTACTTAGACCTATATCCCCATAGCATAATTATTATTAATAATGTTATTAGTACATTAGATCCAGATAAAACCCACATTGTTTGTCAGTTTTCTTGACCAGCAGAAGCAAACATCCTCTTCCAAGGCCAAAGCACTGATGCCAGTGCTGTTTATGAGAATGTGCTGTGCTTCCTCACCTGAGCCCAGAGCAGAAATGGAAAGGTTCAGAAACACATGGCAATAACTCTGCCTTCCTCACTGCTGTCTCACTGACACCTGAGAGGGAATGGGGCTGAATGTGGCTCTCAAGTCTCAAAGAGGTAGAAGAGAAGGGCAGAACTGTGAGATAATATTGGTGAAGACCACCTTAGAGACAGAAATGAGAGATATTTTTGGAGAAATAAGTTCCCTGTAGCTGTGCTTGCTTAGTCCTCCTGGTGCATCCCTGGATTCCCAAAGGGAAAGATAGGAGGGACCAGGTAAGAGCAAAAATTCCCACCCCAACTTTGTGGCTTGAGTGCCTTGGGCCATTTGTTGTAGGTAATTTCTGTCAAATCACATCTAAAACAACAAATGGTGTGAAATAATTCTTGAGTGCTGAGGCCAGATATGGAGACAGAGCCGATAAAAAGAAAATAAAATAATTACTGAGCTGAATTATCATTAGTGTGCAGATCTAAACCTGCCAGGCACAGGCTTACCAGGGCATTAAGTTCTTAAAATAAATAGTTCTCATTGATCAGCAAATGTGCTCCCTGCATGCATTCTTTGCATATTTCATGCTCACAGTATTCCTTAAATACTAATATATTTTATGAGCTACTCCCAGCTGCAAACTTTAAATCATCTGTGTTATAAAATACATAAGAATGGGTAAAAAAAATTAAAAAAAAATACAACCCCACCGAAGTGAGTGGATAAACACCAGGAGTCTCCAGGTGAGCTGGTCAGAGCTGAGGGTCAAATAAGAAGTAGACTCTAAAAATTTGGCTCTGTGAGCATTTCTGGAACTTTCAATTTTTCCTTCTTTATGGGAACAATAAAGGAAATGAAAAGCCAACAAGAAAACCACAATTCCTACACAGGAAACATTAATGAACACTGGAAATCCAGCTGGGAGAACAGAGAGGTTTTAGATAGGGACCAGTGAGTTTATAACAGAGCAGTTGTGTTGGTTTCAGTGGAGTTCCTCACATTCAGGGTTGAGTTTTCTGGGCAATACTTTGGTTATCCTTGATTTCTGCAGATTTTGTGTTAAGGAAGTTACTGGCTGGAATGTTTGGCTAACTAACTCCTTAAATGACTGCATCAGATTTTGTAGAAAGTAAATTTGTAACTGACACTCTGTTATTAATCACAGGAACTAAAACACTGATGCTCTATAGGACAGAAACAATTTCCAATCAAATTCATGTGCAATAGAAAGAACCAAGATAGGTTTGATCTTGCATACTCTTACTCACCAAAGGTGGTTGTCTACTGAAATTTTACAGAGCATGATTTTGAATGTTGGATCTGATTTTCAGAGGCAAAACCTTCTCCTTTAGTAATCCACCTGTGCAGAAGGCTGAATCACCATTAATGGGTTCCAGGCAGTGTCTGGAATCAGATCATTCTTTTAACACACAGTCAAGGCTTAGCTGAATTCAGAGAAGTCTTGGTGTTTGCCAGAGTATGACTTCCAGAGTCGTCTTGGCATCCTTTGCCAATGCCAAGAGTTTCATGGAAGTGTCAGCAGAAGCAGATGTTGGGACACAGCTTTCTGTGGAAAGTCCCCACGTTTCTTTGAAATCACATCAGGGGAAGTTGTCAGCATGGGCTGTGAGTGAGAGGAAAAACACATCCTGCAGGGATAACTCAGGCATGTGCAGGGGGAAAGAGGCAGAGAAGGAGCCACAGCTACAGAGGTTTTGTCAAAGTAGCAGAGCAGGAAAATGCTCTGTACAGCACAAAGCTGGCAGGAGATGAGCACACAGCAGCTTCAATTTGTCAAGGGCTCAGAAAAGATGTTGCAAACCTGCTAACTGAGAGCCTGGGTAGGAGATTTAGATGTTTGAATGGCTACAAAAAGCCCTTTGGGACAATGTGTGAGAGAGAATCCTCTAGATTGACATAGCCTAAGTACACAGACCCAGAAAGGAGATTCCATGACAAAAACCTCCTCTGGTTTGTTTGTGCTTTCAGGCTTGAACAAGAGGCAGGATGATGGTGTTGTCCTGAGCAATCAAAGGAAGGACTAGAAGGGAGTGCTTTAGGGGGAAGATTTAAGAGCTGAGTTGTAGCTGTGCCGAGCTGTCAGCTAAACATCCAAAAGGTATCAGAGCCAGAGGCTGACATTTTAGACTAAATGGAAAAGTGGGAAAGGAGAGTAAGGTCTCTGAACTGCCAGCACCGATGTGATTGCTGAGCAGGAATGGATGGTGTCACTGGGAAGGGGAAGAAACAAATGTGGGGGTGGAAACCTCTCCTAAAAAAACTGGACTGGAGGAACGAGACAGAAGAACAGGCTGGAAAGGTGATTAGAGAAATTATAGTAAAATGATAGGAGGAGAATGTCCCAGGAACCAAGGGAACATCAGATTTTCAGGCAGGTGATTACATGGATCAAAGGCAGCTGATGGATCAGAAAGGATGAAGCTGAGAAGCAATTTCAGTGAAAGAAAATCTAGGAGGAATTGTAGGTGAAAGAGTAAGGGATGGGTTGGTGCTTGCAGAGCCAGGAGGGGTAACAGGGAAGATCAAGAGCTTATTGTGAGACAGAAACTGTCCTTCAACAGACAAAAAAATAACAAAGGAAAAGGATTCATAATTAAAGCTGAACTAACTTGTTTTTGTACATTATTTACTTGGGAAAGGCAACATGCATGAAAGGTATTAACATTCATTATGTCTGCCAATGTAATGTAAAATACACAAGCTTTTCTTCAGGTGTGCACATAAATCACCAGATCCTGCCCTTTACTTAGGGGCTCTTGGTGAAGCAGTTCACTGGCTGCTCCAATGGGTGGGATATTTATAAATTTTGAGCTGACAGATTTCTCTGGTTCCAGGCTGTGGGTTGTACAGGAATTCAGCACCACAGCTGCTGGTCATTCATCACGAGCAAGTGCCTGTCCTGAGCAGGAAGACCTCCAAGGGTCTCCTCAGGATCCAGAGCAGGCTTGTCAATCCCAGAGCCAGGGTTAGACAAACTCCCTCCAATGACACTAAGCTTCATTGGGATCTGGAAATGCTATTTTTCAGGTGGTCTGTGAGATCAGAGTCCCAAACTCTTTCATTTCACTGCCCACTGAGAATTTAGTGCTAGCTGGAATCCCTAATCCAGATGTATCCAGACTTTGGCAGTCATGACCATAAATTTCCCATATTTGAGTCTGGATGCTGATTTTGTGGCCAGACCTTTCCTTTAAGCAGCATGCTAAAAATCCACATGCCAAGAAATTCCTGATTTTGTCCTATTTGGAAATCTCAGTTCAAATTCTCACTTCAGTGAGCCTCATCCTTCAGCCCCTATGTGGATTTCTGAAACTTAATTTGCTTTATTTACCTTTGTTTACCAGAAGTGAGGTGCTGCAGGGAAAGGGCCAGGCAGGTGTTGCCATCCAGGTGCCTGCATTGCTGCAGAATCCAGTGTCAACATCTGTTCAAATGATAACAAGAAAGAAACAGATAAAATAAAACAGCCTTATCAATAATATTAAATTTGATTTGCCCCAAAAGGCAAATGGATAATTAAAACTTTTTAAAGGGCACAAACCAGCATTGAACACTGACCATAGCATTTCTGTGGTTGTGACAATACTATCAATATTGCAATATTACAATCTTTTAATTGCACAGATGCAATAAATTAGACAAACTTTTTCTGGGTGAGTTTGGGTGTGTCTCTCTCCTGGTTTATAGGCTGTGAGCTAAAGCTGATGTTGGATTTTCTCCTCAGCTCTCCTTTCTGAATTTCTTTACTGCCTTGGTATTATCAGAGTGCCTCTCTAAAACAGAATTCAACTTGTGTCACCTTCACTATTTAAGAAAAAACCCACATCAGTCTCACATTTCTATGACAATAATAATATGATACATCAGGCCTTTTATCCCCTGCTATAGTCACAAACTGTGAGGAGCTACCAGAGTGTTATTTTTCCAAAGATATTGTTTGTTTGCTCTTTGCTCGTCAGGGTGTGCAGGGAGGGAGGGCCTGGCTGGCATCTCCTTGTTCTGCTGCACGAGTGTACCTGATGGAGCTGTCCAAGGTGGGGATCAGGTCCTGCCTCGGGATTGATCCTCACATTTCCACACCACATCTTCCAGAATTACACCACAAAGGTCTCTGACTGCCCCACGTGACATTTTGGGGTTTCCTCTTGGACATCTCTGCCCTCACAAACAATTGCTTCTGGACCCAGATAATTGATATTTAACTGCTGGCAGTGCATGTGCACTCAACCAGCTACTTGACCCGGGGGAAAAAGAAACCCAAACAGTGCAAAGATCCTGCGATTTGCATAGCAATACTCACCCCCATCTCCCGTCCTTTAGGTCTGTAAGAATTCCTGCCACTCGAAGCTGTCCTACCGAGTTGCCACGGCAACGAGAAGAAGAGAAAAACCTGAAGATCTGAAGATTGCAGTTTACAATTACTGTTCTTCACTCCTCGGCCTCAGTTGCTCCAGTTTAGTTTGCAGCCTCACTCAATCTGTCCGACTGTACCTTGGTGTTCGACAGCCTCCACCCCTCCTCCCTTTATCCACGGATTCCTCCTGCAGGACACAAGGTTTACTCAAAAATTTTCTCTGAATGTTAAAAGACCATGACATCCAAACCTGACCTTGGGGGAGCAGGAAAAAAAAAAAAACAAAAAAAAACAAAACCCAGATTGACTCCATTTTTTTCTATCTGTTGACTTGTTGCTATTCAACTGTTCAGAAAATATTTTGTCTGTGGGTTAGTATTTGTATATGTATGAGTGTATGTATATATATATATTTATATAGAGACAAGAGTTATACCACAGGTTTAGCTTTTATAAAATGTTCATCTGGAGCATGCAAAAGGGAGGGAGCAGAATAATACAGCCACAGATGAATTGTAGCTGTTCCACCATGGCTAAACCTGCTGCGTTTGCTCTTCAGAGCGTGGCCGGGAGGAGCGAGCCCGTGGCCATCCCCGTGGCCATCCCACCCCAACCAGGGCTCTGACGTGGCCCTTCTCGTACCTCAGGTGCAGCCAACAAGAAATGCAAGTCCCCGGGGCTTGTTGCTGATCTGAGCTGCCCTCCTTGGGCCCCAGAGGGAGCTGAGGATGCAGGAGGAGCAGCCAGCCTGGTTCGAGGGGCTGAAAGGGTGAAGGCTTTGCTGATGCAGGTGACAAAACGTCAGTGAGCTCTGCAGGTGAGGAGCTGAGTCAAACAGCAACGCTCAGAGCTTGCCAGGGCACTGGTGTCTCTCTTAGCCTCTGTGCCAGGAGGAGCCCAGGTGCCCTGTTCTATAAATACCCTCACAAACACACAAATCCATAGTTTTGGATATATATATACATACATACACACGTACACACAGTTTCCAGTTAAGAGTAACAAGAGCATTTCTTTGTGTGTGTAAACTTACCACACTCGTTTGCAGACATGGGAAAAAAGGGTGTTTGTTCTCTATGAATATGGATCCTTTTTTATTCTGTGAGCATGTAAGGTCAAAAAAAAAAAATCCTTCTAACTGTATGAAGATGATCATCTTGTTAATAAACTGTAAATGATCCATCAAAGCTCACACCAAATTTTTATAAAATTAACACAAAAAGTATACTAGTGACAGACTGTGGCTTTTATTAGAGCTTGCCAGTAACTAGGGTAAGGTAAGTGTCTTAGAATATTTTAATAAACTTGCTTATTTAAAGTTTAAAGAAGAAAGCTTCCTTATGCAATAGAACTTTGCAGCTGCATTCTTTAGTTAGCATTTTTACAGTACTTATGGGTCATACTCTATGGCATCCTTACTACAGTGAGATTATGAGCATATCATCCACACCACGTCTATGTTTCAATAGTAAAAATTTTTGGAAACATTAAAAAAAGTCCAGACATATATTTAGTTTCCCATAACGCTACCCTAGATATTAAATGTGTGTTGGTGGTTAAAATTTGCTGTACAATAGCTTTTCTCTGACTTCCTGTATTGTACCAAATATGAAACAGGTTGGGTTTTTTTCTTTCTTCCTTTTTTTTTTTTTTTAATCAAAGGGAGTAATAACAACAGCGACAGAGGAAAAATGAGTTTGTGTTGTGAGCTTTCCTAACGTTGGAGATTTCTTGATATGATATGAGCTGCCTTCAGACCAGTTTTTCTCTCCCAGCTTAACTCCTGCAGTCCTGACTGAGCAAAACCTCCCCTGATCCCTGCAGGAGCCTCTTGGTCTCTGTCACCAAAGAGTCACTTCAGGGTCAGTGGGAGCTGGGCAAGGACACCAGGAGTGGCTTTGGCAGCTTCAGGCATCCCAGCAGGGAAGTGCCTGATCCCAAACATTAACATGGGCAATGCTTCTCCTTCTTTCTCCCTGCCCATGACACGTGCTGCTCCTTTGCCATCAACAATCAAAAGTCCTTTTTTTTAAATATATATTATTTTCAAGCAAATTTTTCCCAAAAGGAACAATTCAACCACTGTATGGCACCTCTGGAATTCTAACATGTATGTTCAATGAATGCACCCAAAGACTTTCTGCACCCTGTGCTTGGAGCTACAAAACCTCTATATTGAATAAAAGAAATTATATTACCCTCCCCCACAAATACTCCTTTCTACTTGATTTTTTTCCTCTCTCCACCCAGCAAAGCCCACCTCTGGAAAGACCCCCCTTGGCTTTAGTGTCATTTCTGTCGAGTCCCAGAGAAATGTGCCCTGCCCTGCATTAAACCAAGGCTCACAGAGCACTTGGTGAATCATTCCAAGGGCATCCAAAATGAGGAACAAAGGAAAAACTCTTCTGCCTGGAGCCACACCAACAATGGGAAGACTCCTGCTACCACTGTGCCCAAGGAGAAGACATTTCTTCTTGGATCCACTGCAGCTTTTTGATGTGCAGAGAGGCCAGGTTCTGCTGGAAGCTCTGACCCAAGGTGCATCCAAGCCTCAATTCCCATTTTCCATTTAGTTCTGCTCCCACATTAAAGCCTCCCAGCCTTCCCCAAGTGTCCCAGGCTCCACAGGGAGCCGATCCCTGTCCTAGATGAGCATGCCAAGAGAAGATGAAGCTTCCATGTTAATGTTTCTCCCCATTTAACACGGATTGTGTCACATTCAGAGTGTGACACAAGCGAGGAACCACAGCAGAATCTGAGTTTTCCTACCTGGATAAAGGGTGTCATCTCTGGCTCAAAAAAATGATGCCCATTTCCTGAAACAAAGGAGCAACAGTGATTTATCCACTTTTTAAAAATACAGTGAAAAAGCATAAAATTTACAAAATTGGTTGTAAAATAGTTGATTATGTTTAATATTTGTTCAGCTGAGCTTGCTGTTTTTATAACATGCCCCTTATTGCTACCCAGCTGTTTTAGTCCCACCAACATTTATTTCAGTCTGTGTTTGTAGATCTATAAATGCTGCCTAGAGTTGGAAAGGCAGTGAACTTGTTGATTATCATTTTGTAACGTGCACCAAACTTTTTTATTGGTAAAAACCATTTCACTTGAAAAGACTGTCTGCTGTTGAAACAGCAGCTGGGAATAACAATCAGTGAGAGGGGTTTATCAGCAAGAGGAAGGTCTCATTTTTGGTGTTGCTAACTGAACCTTGCTCTGTGCTCCTCGTGTGTGCTTTTCCAATATGCCTGTGTGCACATGCCAATGTCCACTTTGTTCAGTAGCTGTAGGTCTGAAGAGTAAAACACAGGGAAATGAGCTGAGTTTTCTGCTGGGGGTGGAGGAAAATGAGGTGAGGGTGGAACCCTGGTAACACACTCCCTGAGCCCTGTTCTCATCGTGTGTACACTGCTGGAAATCAAACAGCACGAGGACTGAGACTCAGTTAATCATATTTAGATGAATTTTTTCACCTAAGCCTCCCCACATATTGCTTTTTGCTGGTCGGCTGTGAACAGTAAAGCTGCAAGGTTTGTCACAGGATTGCTGAGTGCTCACACATTGTCAGAATTCTGGGGTTTGTGGCATCCAGAGAACCTGCAGCCACCCATAGGTGACTCGTGCCCTTCACTGACCATCTCAACTCTCACCTGACCATCTCTCTCTAAGGCTCCCAGAATTGTTTGGTTTAACCTTTATCTGAAATGGCTGGGGCCGAATAATGTGTTCTGTTCTCTTACATAGTCATTTTTTTGATCACTATAATACAAACCTCATTTATAAAATTATGGACTTACAAGCAGTTTGTAGGGCCCTATCTTAAATGCCTTATCACTACAAAAATATGTGTATTATACTGACAACTTTTGTCTTTTCTTTGCAAAGGCCTCTTGTCTGACATACAGAGAAAGCTGCCAATTTTCTTCCCAAATATTCCTAATTCACTCGTAGCAGAATTCTGTGCACAAATACTTTTACACCGCTCAGTCTAAAGGCTAAGTTACTTTCGGAATAGGTTTTAAAATGTCTTATTTAATTTAAAAAAATATTATATTAAAGTCACGTTGGCTTGAGAACACCATGTCTAAAGCAAAACTCTTCTCCTGTCTCACCTTTACTGCATCTCTAGAAAATCTGTTGTCTGACAGATCCAGTCCAACACTGACAACAATAAAAATAAAATAACAATACTTTTCTTTTTGTTAACTCTGTGCTCTACAATCTTTAGAGGTAACATGCAGTGCCCATTAATAATTACCATGATAACCATTCTATTTAAAGCAGATATAGCTGAGTCTTGAAGCACAGCACCCACTGACTGCCCCCTTCTCTGGCCTCACACCAGGACACAGGAGCTGGTTTGGGTGTGCCCCAGTGGAATGGATGCACTCCCCCACTCTCAGTGGAAGGTTTCTAGTTGCACAACTGCTATGTGTGTATATATGTAGATATATAGAGATATACACATATAAATATATATATAATATATATGCAGGTGGAAGGAGGCTGATACAACACGGGGACTTGGAATAAGTTGTTTAATTCCCTCAGTTAGGGATGAATTCATGAGATAAGGGACAGCATGGGCTACATGTTCTGAACCAGTCTGATTTAAAGCAAATAAAAAAAGGCAAAAAACCCACACTCTAAACCCCAGGCTTATCCCAACTCTCCTGTTGTATTTCTGCTACCTTGAGCTGTCCCCTCATAGCACAGTTATAACATTTGGAGTTATGCATCATTGTTTACTGACTCATTTTCAGTTGTCTGTGGATCAGCAGGTCACCAGTAGTGGAAAGGGAAGGGCTTAGAGCCAGAATTCCTCATTCCTGAGCTTTTGATGGGACAGCTGCTTGGGAAGCTTTCATCCAGCCTTGAACATTGCACTCCTCCTCTGCATCAGCAAGTGACTGTACTCTGTAATTTGGGGTGAAATGAATGTAGTCTAGAGCCAGGCTGGGTGTTTGGATGTGCACACACCCCCTGCCTGGGATGAGGAATGAATCTGTGTCGGGGGGACTGTGATGGGAACCCAGCACAAACGAGTTGTGTTGTTACTGCCATTTCAGCCAGAACCCTCCTGTGAAACCACATCTACCCCACAACAATCTCTATCCCTTTAAGTTACAATCATTTTTTTTTTTTAATGATTATTTTGTCTTTATTTTTAATAGTCCAAGCAAGGAGGAAAATATTTTGTTTGATTTTCAAGATGCTTAATTCAGCTACTTTTCCAGTTAAGCATTCCTTTGGGCCCTAGTTGCTGAATCGCTTGCTGTTTCTGAGGTGTAAATAAACGTTTTGATTTATGACGTGGTTGCAAAGAAACTTGTAATTTATTTGTGAAATGCTCAAATAAAGGATGTATGGGCTTTTACCTCCTGTCTGGATGTAGACCTCGCTGCAGGAATGGAGGGCCACAAAATCACCTCCAGACTGGCAAAGGAATGGAATAGCCTGTGTCAAATAGCAGAAACCACAGGGTGTTCTTAGTGAAGGAGAAAAATTGCAGCCTTCACCTCACCGTGATGTGGTTTGAGAATGAGAATCTGGAGTCTAGAGAGATAAAAACAATCATAGAGAGTGGCTTGGGTTGGGAAGGACCTTAAAGATCATCTTTGAATGATCCAAAGATCAGGGACACCTTCCATCACACCAGGTTGTTCAGGGCCCTGTCCAACCCTGCCTGGGACAGTTCCAGGGCTGGTTTGACCACATAAGAAAAAGGTTTGATCACACAAGAAAGCAGCAGCTGAATATTCAGGTAATGACAATAATCTGCCTTCTGAAGCCCCATTTCTGTTCAGAGGTTGCCTTGGGCCAAACTCAAATCAGATGTCCCCAGGCTGGGCTGTGGCTGGGAGCCCTCATGGATTTTTGTGCATCTCCTTTCTGCCTCACCTGGTCACCCTCCCCAGCCACCACCATCAGCTCAGCTTAGAGAGAAGAGCCAGACACAGGAGCTGCACAAAAACACAGAACAGGCTGAACAAACTCCTCTTTACCAGGGGATTCTTGTTCCAGCATAAAGCTAAAGCCTGTTGGCTTTCTGAAATTCCTCCGAGTTGTTTTTTTAGATCTTCTAGGATGTTATCTAAAGTGACAGAATCACATAAAGGTAGAAAATCTCTGAAAATAGCCTTTTAATACCTGTGGGAATAGAGGAAGCTGGGGAGGGAGGGCAGCAGTTGAAGGAAACATTTGAGTACAAGCCCTGGCAGCTTTCTGTTGCCGAGACCCACCTCCAGCTTCTGCCTGTTGCTGATTCTTTACCAGACTTTGAATCTAAAGGGTTTTTTTCATGTGGTCCATAATAAGTAGAGGATGAAAGAGCCTACATGAAGCTTGTGGTGTAATTGAGCAAAAGGTCATTACCTGAAAGCCACAGCAGACGTGTGTCACCTCCTTTGGTCTCAGCTGAGATCATTGCCCCAAACTAATTCTGTACCTTGTACCTTGAGAGGAGGTTTGAAACAGCACAAAGTTAAATCATGAGCAATGAAGCACTAACAGAGAAAATGCTGAACTGTTTTCAGCTGGGGGAAGTTTTGTGCTGCCCTTTCAACCTTCCTGGGTCTCATGTCACCCTGCCCGTTCTGGACTGCAGTCTGCTGTTAGTTGGTAACTTTGCACAGTTCATTCCAGCTATGGTTTTAATCCAGCAACAGTAAATCAGAACAGTCCCTCTGCCTTCAGTGCAGCCTTCTTACCTGCAGAAACAAAGCCAGGGTCACTGCTCCTGCTGCAAAGCCTTTGGGAGGCTCAACCTCCACGCCTCTGGCCGGACTCTACTCATCCTCCTGCCAGTGCCTGCTGACCTTTTGCTGCTCGGGGGTCACTGCAGTGAGTGACTCCAGCCCAGCACAACCCAGCTTCCTGTGCCAGCACTATTCTGACTCATTTCCCAACTTTCTGGTCCCTATCCAGCCGTGGGATATCTCCACCAGTTCTGTGGCTGGGTGTGCTTTCCAGGACAGGCTGTCCAAACCAAGAAAAAGTGTTTAGACCACTTGATTACCTCCAGGCATGCTGAAAACTCAGTGGGTAAAGCATAGCTGGACATTTGTAATTAAGTGTGTCATGTAATTAAAGCTGCTGATTATAACCTGCCTTGGGGTTGCAGTGTGCAGCGTTGGCTGGGCTGGCACCAAGGGAAATAGCCTTTGGTGGGATTTATGCACCTTGTTCCCCCTGGAATCACTAAAACCCCAGAAGCCTGAGAGCTGAACAGCCCCCTCCTCCACTGATAAAATAATGGTATAGCTATAAAGTATTTCCTTTGGTTTTAAGTCATCATGAGCTAATGCACACACTAATTTTTTTTCCTACATCTCCAAGGTAACTTAATTGCCATCATGTTTCATACTGAGCAAAACCAGCAAAACCTCCAGAGAACAGGGGCCCCAATTAACAGATTCCCAGCCTTTCATATCTTTGATTGCTGAAAAGAAAAAGAACAACATGGGGGATGTGTAATTCATGTGGGGATCACATAGAATGTGACAGAGACCATAGATAAAGCACAGTAGAAACCATATATTGCAATAATTAGAAAAACCCTTGTTACAAGACAGTGTCTAAAGGAAAGATTTAAGCTTTTTGTGCCATTAAACTCACGTGGACAAGCTGTGACCATTAACTACATCATGTTAGATCTACCCCAGTGCTGGAGAGCCCAGTCACAGTGCCTGGCAAGTTCTGCCAATATTACTAACACCAAAAACTGCATTAATCCATGTGAAAATGGCTTGTTCTTGGATCCTGCACGGAGAAGTCAAAGCAGAAATGGCTCTAGAGAGGAATCCTTTGAGCTGGGCAATGCCTCTGTACCCTCAGCCCTGCTCAAACCTCCCTGGCAGTGGAGCTGGGTGCAGGGAGATTTGTCCTCCTGCAAGGGCAGCCACAGAGGTGTGATGGCCACAGAGCCTCAGTGCAGAGACAGCTCCCAGCAGAACCTCTGACAGGCCCTGGGCACGGAGCTGGAGCCTTCCAGACACCCACACTGTGCTGCTCTGCCCATCAGCATGGGTGCAAGGTGCTCAGGCACCCAGTAAATCAAACAACTGTTGTTTGTGGAAGGTTTTTCCCTTTGGCTGGGCTTTCCCCTCTCTTTGTCACCCTCTGGTCTCTGTGCCCTGATGTCCTGCCATGGCTCCTGCACTGGTGCTCTGGCTTGGCCCCTCGTGGAAGGCCCATCAGGGCTCTCTCTTCCATCAGCTCTGTAATAAATCTATTCTAATGGCATTTGTCTGTCGTCACTCACACGCCTGGGGAGCTCAGCCCTTCCTCACACTCCTGACTCCCTTTCCTTGGCACCAGGCTCTTTGTTCTTCAGCAAACAAGCTCCCAGTACCTGAAGCAAATGTAAATGAGTGCTGTGCTCCACGCTCTTCTGGGCTTGAGTGGATGCAATCCAAGGCTTGTTTTCTTCAGGTCTTTCTTCAATTTTAGGCAAAGTCCTCTTGCCACTGCAGCTCTTCTTCCTGCTTAAGCCATTATGTGCTGTTAAGTACCATCATTTAGTGAGGGTATAATTTAAAACAGAGCTAAATAATTAGGTGTACTGGATTTATTGTTCAAATCAAAGGAATAAAATATGTATACATATAAATATAAGCTGTTAAGGTGATGAGCTTCATTATTACACACACACACACACACAAAATGATAGGTTATTTTTTAATTGCTTATTAAATACTGAATACTCATTAAAAGCTCGGTTCATTGGGAAAAAAAATACCATGCAATTAAAGCATAGTACAGACTAATTAATATGGGAATTGGGGCAATTCTAATACCTTTAAAGAGGTGGAAGTGGGGACAGTTGGTAGCATGGATTTGTACCAGTCATTTTCATTAGCCTGGCAGATGTGTTTCCTTCTACTTTAGGGTTTTGAGAAGGTTCTATTTTTTGGTTTCAGTTTCAAAGGAAATAGAGGGAATTTAAATGGGATATTTTTTTTCTGTGGGTCTCTACGCAGCCTGGATAAAAGAGAATAGATTCCTCTGCTTACCCTGTGACACAGTCACCTCTGCCTTTGTTTCTGTACTGCTCTTGGCCCTCTGCACCTTTCCTTTAAGCAAATACATTTGAAATGCCCGAAGATTTAAGGACAGAATTCTCAGCCTGCTCAGCTCCTCAGCCCTGGAACACCTTTTCCCTTTGGGAGATGTCTGTAAGTCTGACCTTCCCAAAGGCTGCAGTGCCATGAACCACTGTTACAAGCTGCCCAATGTCCTGTGGGTCAGGAGACATTCACCAGGTACTAACCAGACTCTCAGGAGAAGGATTTCTGGTGCTTTTCTCACAATAGAATTGAAAGAGGAGGCAAAATTTCTAAGGAAATACCACTGAAGGAGTCTGCTAGTCCCCTTTTTGGTCCTTTGCTTCCATTTTTAAGTCTTCAATCCAATGTTTTTCCCGTTTAGAAGCAGGATGTCACAGGAGTCAAGACAGTGAAAATTTGCACCTCATTTTTGATAGCATGGGCACCACAAAGAGAGGTAAATAGCAGAGGTAAATATTTGCCAAGAACAGTTGTTTTCACCCAAACCCAGGACAGGTTTCAGACCAAAAGCCAAGCTAAATCCTGATGCTGGTGCTTCACCCTGGAAGTCTGAGTCTTGTGCAGTTTGGTGGCAGCTTCACAAAGCAGCCAGCTCTGATTTCCACCCCGAGGAGGTCACAGTCTTTCATTACACAACTCAGCTTTAGTATTTGCTGCTCCAACCAGAGCTAAACCAGGTCTGAGATGCTCTCAGCACCTGGAGCTTGACTGGCCTGTGGTTTTGGGAATCCATTTGAGCCTTGCTTTACACCTGAGCTCATTCACACTGGAGCACGAGACTGTGAAATCAGCTCAGCTTTGATGCTAGAATTTTCCTCCCAGTTTGCAGAGCTGTAAATTACTCTGCAGGATGACACACTCTGGTCTGATGTGGAAACACTGTGGTTTTTAGCTGTGGTAAGATGCAAAACCCATCCACATGCACTCATTGAAGAGAGGTGTCAGCAGTCTAACACAGTGGCTTCTTTCAAGCCTTCCCTTGTATTTCATTCTCTTATTTCTCTGTTAATAAATAAGTAAAATCCCCATTGGTTTAGGGCTGCAGGAGATGAAAGAATCCTTTTTTCCTTCGTGTCAACACCATGCAGTGCTGATGGAGCCTGGCAAGAGCTGAATCCTGGCTCAGGCTCCTGCTCTGTTTCCCTTATTAACATTTTGCTTGGCTGTCCCTGCCAAAGTCCCCTGGACATCTCCGAACTCCGAGAATTGTTGCAAATATTGCAATGTCCAAGTGTGAAAGGAGCTGCGTGGAGCCCCCTGGGAACCTGTTAGCAGTGCATTACCAACACCCTGGGGTTCACAGCAAACAACAGGCACCTGTTCCATGGGAAACGTCTTCTTAAATCGACACTCAATTATCGCCGCATATTTTAGCATAATTTTTGCGCCTTATCTAGGACCCACCGCGAGCCTTGAAAGCCTGGTTATTAATCTAAAGGCAGCCCACAGAAACCGAGGCAAAAATGAGAATGTGGAGTACACAAATAGTTCAGCATTTTGAGAGAATTCTAGAAGGATCTTTGTTCCATGTTGCAATTCTGGTTTAGGCGGATGTGAATTGAGATAACAGTTTGTAGAAGCCAGGTGCTTAATCTTAATAATTACCTCTAAGGTATCATAGTCATCTAAGAAAGATTTCCTGAAAAAACCAAAACAAAACACAAAAACAACAACAACAAAAAGAACAAAAAAAAACACCCCAACCTCTCAGAAAAAAAGAAATAAAGCTGAAAAAAGAAAACAGTAAACAGTGTTCCAGAAACCTTCCTTGTAACCACAGAATACTTTAAAATTTTAATAACTATAGTCAACATTTTTAGACTAGGAAACTAAAACTTAATGTCTAAAATAATTTCAAAACTACTACATGTTTTCAACCATTACCTACATTATAAATAAATTTGTATTTTCAACAGCTTACTATAAAATTATAAGGCATCTCTACTCATCCAGTGGCCCAGGAATGAGTGCAGCCCTAAAAACCAAAATAACCCAGCTCTTACTCATGTATACAATACAGGGGGTGTGAAGGGATGTGATTGCAAACTCAGCTGACTTTTCCAGAGCTCATTTATGCATTTTATAATTCCTGCAGCCTGATGCAAACTGCCTCTGAGTGATGGCCAATGGTTAATGTCCTATTCACCATGGTCTTCTCCCTGAGTATTGAACTCCCTGGACAGTAGGATGGAGTATTTGCATTTTACATTAATTCCAGGCAAATTTAACTTCCCAGCTGAACCCAGAACCCTCCAGAGTGACTCTTTCTAGTCACAAACAGCTGCACTTAACCTTAAATCCTCTTCCTCACATCCCTCACGACTGAGACACAGAATTATGCCAAGGAATGAGCATTCCTGTGGATGGGGAGGAAATTTGCCATGGCTGAGTGAGGAATGTCGAATCTCTGGCAGCTGAATTATTGTCTCCAGTATGGCACACAGGATAATCTGTGTCTGGAAACAGCTTCCACTCGTGGGGACTGCAGAGCTGTGCCCCCACACATCTCAGATAAATGTGTGTGCTCCACAGATGGATGGCTTGCTTCAAACTGAGCTTCTCAGAAACAAGCAGAAAAGCCAGATGAGGATGGAGCCAGGTAATTTGCCTCAAGCAGGCAGGTTAAAATACAAATTTATATTATTCTTTATAATGTCCCATAATATTATTGAAAATAACACCTGAGCTATTACTCAGATTGTTTTCTTCTATTCCAGCAGAAAACAATGCCATGGTATTAACAATACAAAACATGCTGGAACTGCATTAAATGAAATTTTATGCCATCACAGCTGGGAACAGATTTTAGCAGGGAGCTGTTCTGGCTACCAAGCACTAGGACAACCTGGAAGAGTTCTCTGCTGCTGTGGCAGTTGCAGGTACAGACAGCCAGGATTGGTTTAAGGACATAATTTCTGCTTTGTGAGAGCTCTAGGAGTACAATTAATCTGACAACAACCTGTCATTTAGAACCCACAGGCTGAACATATGTAGAAATATGTTCATAAAGGAATTTTATTCTGCTGGGCAAAGGAAATATCTAGGAACACAAGCCAGGAGATTACATTTTTTCCTGATACTTCTCTTTTTAATTTTGATTCCTCTTCTTGGACTTCTCCTCTCGCCCTAAGTGATGCTCTGATAATCCTTTCCTTGTTAGCACTTCAGATCCATGTTCCCCCTCGACATCTGCAGTCAGACAAGTCCCACTGACACCAACACCAGATTTTTAAGGGGAAAAATGTGTTCACTTAACTGTTAATTACCATTAGCTGCCATTGTTTGCCATGTTAAATAACTTGCATTTTCTCCCCTGCCTTGCTACATGCTTGTTCTCCTACCTCTATTACTCATCCTCTGTTAACTTCTCTCTCCACCTCATTTCTGGGTTATGTCTTTGATGGACCAAGTGATTATTTTTCAGCCAAGGATCCCATTTAGGCATAAAATAAAGTGTCCCCAAAATGACTCACGTTTGCCTTCATTTCAAATAGCTTAATCTGTCACTTCCAAATGGTGTTTCCTAATGGAGCATCTCATTTTCTCCTTTTCTCTCCCTTCTTTGCAGCCACACCAGTTGCAGTCTAACAATGAGTGAGATGGATTGATTAAATGGATGAGTTCTGCATGAAACAGTTCCAACTGGAAAAACATTTAATGGTGGTTAAATATTATACACTTGTACACACTGCCTGAAAAACGAGCATGACTAACACAGCAGTCAGAGCCCTTTGAAAATGCCTTTCTGGGCAGAATTGGGCACGTTTACCGACATCCATTTTGTCATGCCAGCTCTAATTAAGCCTGTCTAATTACTTCTCTCACAAGGGTTTCAGGTTGAGCATATAAATTCCTGAGGCCATTGTCTGCTGTAGGTGTACAAACATCCTGTGGAACAGCAGAGAGGAGAGGTCTGGAGGGAAAGTTAGCACTTTTCATTCGACCACGTGACATAATTGGGAGAGCAGACAGGGTTTTGGACACTTGGGATCTCTCTTAAATATCACTCAGGAATAATTATTTCACCACATGCCCAAAGCAATGTCTTTTTCTTTTTTTTTTTTTTTTTTCTCTTAACTCCTCAGCTGGTCAGGCAAAATTATTAGAAAATTTTTCTGCCTCATACTTGAAAGTTTGAAATCATTGCTACGTATAAAACATAGCTAGTGAGGAAAAGCAGCTTTTAGATGAACAGACTTCTCTTTGGTTGGGTCTGTTTGCAGCAAATGAAAAAGGAACTGGAGGAAATTAAATGGCTTCTACTCACACATCATCTTGCCCTGGGAAATCCATAATTCTTTTCTGCAGAATGGAGCAGCTCCAGCAAGCAATGTCACCCCCAAAATTGCCATAAATTGATGAGGAGGGCACGCTGCTGCAAGAGGCTGGGTGTAAGGTGCTTATATAGTCCTGGGGAGAGACACAAAGAGAGAAATGCAATGTTTATTTTCTTCCTTGGAAGGGCCCTCCCCTACACCCTCTGGGTATCTCACTCTCTTTGATCTAGAGGGAGGCTACAAGGTCACCTGGAATTCACCTCTTGCTCAGCCTTGCCAAGAATGAGGACCTAAAAAAACACCTAAAAAAAACCCTTTGCAAGGAGAAAAACACCCCCCAAAGCAAGAACTGCCTGTGCTTGAGGTGGCAGAGATGGCAGCAGTGAGGAATCCTCTGTCCTTACTGCAGGGACGTAATTGCCATGAAAACCTGGCATCAGTTTCCAGGAACCTACACCAGATTAGGCAGAATTATTCTCCATGAAATCCACCCTTAAGTGCAAGAGTTTGAAATATGAGCTATGAAGAATGAGTTTCTTGTCCTTCCCTTGCTGTTGCTCACAGAAGTGCTGCCACCACAGCTCCCTGCACGCCTCACCAAGCTCTAGAATTCTGATTCCCAGGGGTTTGACCCAGCTGGAGAGGCCAACCAGGGCTGAAAGCACAGTACTTTAAAGGAAGGAATATGGGGAGGAGGAAGCAGGGCCCCAAATTAATTCCATTTTGCAAATTCACCTGCTAATTTAAAATGGGGGGTGGGGGGAGGGAACCATAAACTTATTCCCCTGAGTTCAGTTGGGAATGAGATTGGGCTGCAGGTAAAACTTAATTACAACATGGCTCTAAATGGTTATTGTTTGAAGGGCTGGTGCCAGAATCACTGTTAGTTCCTATTTTATGCTAAAAACAAAGAAAAACCACCATCAACTCCCCAAAAAACTCCAATGCCACAGCTCCCCCCCACAAAAACCCACACACTAAGGACTAATTAATGTCTGTAAAGTGCACACATTTAATAGCAAAAGGCTTTTATTGTACACATTTACTATAATTTAGTCTGTGTCATTACTTGAATGTCGCCATTGTCGCTGTTTTACTGCGGCCTTGGCTTTCCTAATTTAAATACCTTTGTTGGAATTTAATTCCTTGGGCAAAAGCAGAATGTTTGCAACATAGATGGTACTCTGATCACACTGGCAGCAAAGCCAGAGCTTTCCAAGTTCCAATCATATTCAGCATTTTTGTGGTTTTAAGTGTAAAAACATAATGAAATAATTCCATACCATAAAGCTTGATGAAAGTGGCAATTAAAAAGGAATCGATCTGATACATCCTGCTCTTCACATTACCACGCTCTGTAAAGTGTAAATCACCAGCTCCAGCACTAAAGCTTTCCTTTCCCACCCTGATTAGGCAAATATTGAAAACAATAATCATTTTTCACTAAAGCGAGCCTTTAAAATGGAGTAGAAAGAGAGCACTGTGGATATTCCATTTTCCACAGCAGACTGGCTCCCACATTAGTGTTTGCTATTAGCAGATCTCGTGTCACTCCATCATACTGTCTTTCACTCCAACCCTACATTTGCTGGAGCAGATGGAAAGTTAGTTTAAATTAATTGAAAGCATGCTGTGCACAGCTTGTGGCACCAAGAACACGAGAAGAAGAAAGGAAGATGCATCAATTTCCTTTCTAAGATACCTATAACTGTGAGAAGAGATCTCTTAAGAAATCATCAAGATATTATGGGGTTTTGCCTTTTTTTTTTTTTTTATTAAAGAAAGCTACATTGCTTTGATTTTTACAAGAGGAGGATGCAGCAAAATTGGCCATGTGAAGAATAAATCTTGCCTGGGGGTGGTTCATGGTACAATGACACAGAGAAACCCAGAATTGCTTGGCTTTTCTGGGGTTCTTGGAAGAACTGACAAGTCTGAAAGTTAATTACCTCTTAATCTATTTTAGTTAGTGCTGTCCTCTTGTATTTGGGTCCTGAGCTCTTCTCCTGTCACTGAGAAAATCCAGTGACCTTCTCTGAGTTCTGAACCAACAAAGATCCCATCAGTGCCAGCATCCCCCGTGCCCCAGAAACTGAGATGGCCAAACTCTGCTGCTCCTCAGGGATCAGAGCATGGCCATTCCTCAGCACCTTCACAGCTGCCAAACCACCACAGGATAAACCACATTGTGAACAGCAGCCTTCTGTCCAAGCAAGTTTTATCAATTTAGTCCCTTTTTTTTTTATCCATTTAGCCCCTTTTCTTTTAACACAGTGTTCCAAGTGTCTGTTTCATGGTGGTGGGAAATGAGAGTGAGGGAAATGCTCCTAAGGCAGGTGGCATCTGTCTGGTTTGTGTGCTCTGCTCTGCTAAAAACCTGCAGGACAAAGAGGTTTGGGTTCACATCCCTGTGGCCCAGGCCAAGGTGAGAGCCTCTGGCCTGAGCAGGAGCTGCTACATCTTGTAAAGCAGCTGAGAGTGCAGGAATCGATAAGGAAAAGCCCCTGTGGGGAAGGAGGGGGGAAAAGCAGGCAGGAAACAAGGGCAGCACAAGCCTGGAGGCTGTGAGAGGGAGCAGAGGCAGCTGAGCTTTAGGAGAGATGGGAAGAAAACAGCCCCGTGTTCCAGCAGGACTGGGAGCTGGAATCGCTGCAAACAAGGAATGCACTGAAATTCTCCAGACTGAGGAAGGCCCTGAGAGTCCTGCACAAAAAAATGGAGAGAGATCTGTCGTTTTAATCTGTCCTGCTGCGTCCTCTCCTCCTCAAATGCTGCTCTGTTCCAGTTTGCACTCAGATAAAAGCTGACTTTTGAGGTTTAGCTCCCTCTCGTTCCCCTTGGTGCCTCTTCCTTCCACGGCTCCTCTCTGCTGTCTCCACACAAGGCACACTTTGCTTTTCTTCTCAGAAAAGGTCAAAAGGTAAGAGGAAGGTGGGAAGATGTTTTTTTTTTACATTTGCTCCTTTAGTCTTTCAGTCTTGAACTCCTCCAAGGCTGATGGGGAACAAAACTAAAACAATACCTTCTGGGTTTGGAAAAGGAACAATTTCTCTGTAAAAACTCAAAGGAAAAAAAATACATCCCACATTTTTTTCCCAAATTAGTAAGGTTATTTTGTTCTGAAGCATTTATGCCCTCCCCACTCTGAGTGTAAGTATTGAACCTGTGCTGTTGGGGCCTTGTTTCTCCTGGTCACTGACACATTTTATCACCTCTGCTCCTGGCAAATCAAACACAGCTCTAGCAATTCCACATGAAGAAGATAAAATAATGCAAACCTTTCCCAATCCTACCTGTCTGACCTCAACTTCCATTTTTCCAGAGAGATTTCAGACCTTGCAGCTGAGCCAATCTTCCTTTTTTCATGTCCTTTTTTCCTGTTCTCTTATGTTTACTTGTCTTAAACATCCCCAAAATTCAATTATACTCTCATAAGATTTTACAAAATTTTTGCAGCCCATATTTTTTCTTCCACAACTATTTTGATATCTACTTGCTCTCTCTTTCCTTATTTTTCTTATGCCCTTTCAGCTTTGTCCTTTAAACCATGGTGCCTGCAGAAATTTCACTTTATTTCTATGTTGCACAGATTTTTATGGGCGCCCAAGTCAGAATTTTCTTCTGTTCTTCAACTTGTATCACAAGTCCTTGCTTTTCCTCTTTAATTCACAGCAGAATCGTGCTCCTTTCAGCATGCCAACCTCCTTGACTCATAAACAAGATGCAGCAGCAGAATAAAAGGGAAAATTTGGCTCAGAGTTCACAACTCCTCTCGAGCCCATGACAGGTGTGTTAGCTCACATTAAGAAAGGTCTCTGGAAATTCAGAGGATTGTACAGGTAATCACTGTTTGATTAATAATTTACAGCACCAACAGGACAGAAATGAAAACTGGGGAGTGACAATCTCGAAGCAGCTGT
This sequence comes from Erpornis zantholeuca, assembly GCA_013400515.1. Lineage (NCBI taxonomy): Eukaryota > Metazoa > Chordata > Aves > Passeriformes > Timaliidae > Erpornis > Erpornis zantholeuca. Next base: position 273,028 of record VZTN01011113.1, on the reverse strand, counting down.
GGGCCTGTCAAATATGGTAATTTTTTACCCTTTTTCCTGTGCTTGGGCACAGATTAACCCCATGCTGAGCTGCCTTTCTAGAGCACAACCCCCACAACTCTCAGGAATAATTAGATAGTCAGAAAGGAACAAGGAATGCATGAGAATTAACTTCCCACCTCCTAGCTTAAAGATTAATTTACCTCAAACCTAATTAGCTGACATACCATAAGCACAGAAGCCCCAATGAAATGAAGGGAAAAAAATAAAAGGGGAAAGAAACCTCAGAGCCTAACCAGAATTTTCCACCTCTGTGTCCACACCCAAGAAATCTCAGTTCTGCTGGGAAAAGGCAGCAGATCAAACCCCACAAAGTCTGTTTTCACTGAGGAGCAAATGGAAGCAGCTGGGATGAAATCCCTCATCCCTTTCCCTGCCACCTGTGAGGAATGCAAACCTCACTGCCAGGAGCTTCTGTCTGCAGATAAAAGTATAATCTGCTTTTGAGATCGCAGTGTTTAGGTAGCTGTGGGCATCTGGAGCCCTTCCACTGAGTTTGGCACTCAATGCCAGCTTAACAGCAGCCAAGCCATCACTTGGGGTGGGTTTTGAGGAGGAAAAGTGGAGTCAGCAGCTGCACCACAGAGCCAGTGACAGAATTGGTACTCAGGGTGGGAGGAGGTCCTTCCCCATCAGGAGGGGAAAATGAGGCACAAGGGAAATTTCCCCACACAGGAGGATTCATTCCTACAGCTCTGAGCCTGTGCTGGGCACAAATGTCAGCTCTGCTGGGAGCTGAAAGGTGACAAAAGGAAAAGGAGGGTGAGTAGAATCCCAAAATATTAATTAGGAGAATGGGGGGTTTATGGCTGGCTGAGTTTTTAATAGGTGTTGGAGGGTAAACCAACACTAACGATCTGAGCCAGGCTTTAGCTAAGCAAAGGTGAACATTGGCATTTTTCAGATCTCACCCAGGATGCTCAGAGCAGTTAAAGATTAAGAAACTCATTCCCTTCCTTGAGCCTCCTCAAGGAAGCAGCCAAAACACAGGGATATGCAAAAAAGTCAATATCTTTTTTTCTTTCTGTGAACTCTTCCTATCAGCATCATGAAATTATATCAAACACTCTAAACTAGGCCAATCAATACTAAAAATATTATGGTGATGTTGAGTATTAACTGGGATTTTTTTGGATTTTTTTTTTTTAGGCAGAGGAAGGGTATATTACATTTTCATACAAATTTTTTTGAATATAAATTCATCTTTTTGTTTCTTTCTATGAGAAAACTGCTGTAATATCACTCCAGTATTGAGTCAAATAACTCATGTCAACCACCACAAGAATAAAATCTGATCTTTCTTTAAGAAGTTCAAAAGGACAGGGAATCTAGAGATTCCCTATGCATACCATTTGTCTTATGGTTTAAAATTTTTATTTTACTCCTAGTTTATCAGTGTCCAACCAGCACTTAGTTCCTGATGTCTCTTTTCTTAGCAAAAGCAGCTTTTCTCTAAATGCTGTGCTTTTCCCCCACTTAATTATTTCTACATACAAACCAAATTTGTTGACCCATCCTATTTACTACCTTTATTTCTCCAATTATTTCTCTCAAAAAGCATTTTAGGGCCTATTTTTTTCTGTTGTCTCTAAACTTGCCATAAAGCTAAAGAAACAATGAAGACACCAGGACTGAACCCTGTTCTTTGGTACCAATCCCAGCCATGCTGAATTCCAGAGAGAATCCAGCTCCACTGGAGGCAGAATTCCCCAATTTCCATTTTATAACGAGAACACCCAGCTCTGCACAGACGAATTTTTACTGTGGTCAGGGGCAGCCTGATGCCAGAATGATTTTTTGCTTTTTCTTTTATACCCCTCTCACACACTCTTTTATAGTTTGATGTATTCTCAGTGCTTTTAGCCCCACACTTGTACCTCCCCAAGGCTGAGAGCTCAGCTCAGCCCCACAGCACTGTTAAACCAGGAGAGCAAACATCCTGGGAGCCCCAGACACCAAGGGCCTCTCCAGAACACATTTTTGTAAACTAAAATAAGCCCATCCAGAAAAAAAGTTCCTCAGAACAAGGAGTTCACTCCAGCCTCTCATTAGGAAATCTTTGATAAATATGTTAATTTTGCAAGGCCTATAACTGTGTGTATTCCTGTGTGAAGGTGTGTACATGCATTTTGGTGCACTCCACCTGGACCAAGTGCTGCACCCCCAGATCCTGAAATAAATACCGAACTAAAAAACTTTTCCCCATAAACTGTGTTTTGATTTTAATTTTAAGACCAGGGAAAGCATCAAGCTGAGCCTCCAAACTCGACAGAACTGAGAACATGTGACCACAGCAAAGCAGAGGACAGGGAAGAGAGAACAAGTTTGGTGCTGGCACTTTAGAGGTTTGCCACTGATTTTGTTTTTCCCTGGGACTATTAGCAGCACAGATAACCAGTTTTAGCTGCCTTTTGGTGAGATGTCAACAGCTGGAAGCCCAGGGAGCGAAGCACAGGGAGCAGAGCACTGTCCTGCAGCCAGCTGGCACTGGAGAGGGATTTTGGAATCTCTGGTGCTGTTTCTGTCAGCTCTACAACCACAGGAGATCCTTTAGCAGGGGACAGGCACCTGATGCAATTCAGCATTGACCACATCAGCTGAAGGAAGGTGAATGAGCCTGATTAATGAATGCTGCTGCCTTATCCAGAGAGGTCAGAGGTTTCAGGTCCTGTCACAGTTTGCAGTATCCAGGGTTTGCAGTGCTGCTGGCCCCTGAGAGCCTGAGGTGTTGTACAGAGCCTCCCCTGCATCCCCATGATGCCTTAGGTTTTAACTTTGATATTTTTCAAATCCTGTACTGTTAGTGTCACTCTGCAGTTCCCTGGAGCTCGTTCAGTGCTGTTCTCTCATGCNTCCTTTATTCCTGTCTGCTCTCTGTTTCTAAGTAGCCAATTTAATGCATCACCCAAACCAGCCTGTTCTGGACACACACAGTTGGTTTCACAACTATTTCCATGTTCCAGAAGCCCCTGAGTAAAGTCAGGAACAAATGCTTGACTAAACCATGCCCTGAGTCCTTCCCTTTTGATACCAGCCCTGCACAAATGATTTTGCTTTTCTAATTGTGAAAGAAATGCCAGAAGTTGTGGCATTTATCCCCTATGCGTGTGGCTCTCAAACATGAGCTTTGTCTGCACATTTTGTTAATTGGCTCCATCTCATCTTTATGAAATTCAACACGAGCATCCAAGGGTAGGTGCAATTAGCAATTCCAAATTTGCTTTTCTAAAAAAAAAAAAAAAAGAAAAAAGAAAGAAAGAAGAGAACAAAATAAAGGATGAAAACTTTTCACACTGTGAAACTGTCACAAATGAAACTCAGGCGAGATTATAAAAATGGGGAGATATTATGAGAATAGATTTACCCACTTCCCTGAGTTTGAAATGAGAATGAAAAACCATTCTGTTTTTCCTCAGAAAAATTCCACCAACTTGCTCTCAGTGAGGTTGTCACATCTGAATGAAGTTGACAAAGTCACGAGCACAGAAAAACTTCTCCCTTTTCACAGGCGAAGGTATTTTTCTCTCTTTTTCTTTTATTATTTTTTCCTGAAAAAAAAAATAAAATAATTCAGAGAATCTAAATTATTTCCAGAGAATGGAATCCTAGAAAGGGAATGTGCTCAGTGTCCCCCAGAGCAGCTTGTACCTGACATTAATGTCCCTCCATGGCTGTCACTCACCAGAACACCACAGGTCCAGGTGACCACAGCTTCATCAGTGGCATCATGAAAAGATAAATGTAGGACTTACCATAAATAAAAGGAATACTACTGATATCTCCTCTGTGTACTGGAATTTCTGTGAACACAGCACACTCCTGAGGACTTCAACAAATATTCTCCAGACATTGTCTTTTTTTGAACATCTTCCTGCAAACAGGGAGCTGAGTGTTACAAAGATCATCCTAAACAGGGGTCATATTTTGAAAAAAAAATCAGAACTTGCCAATATTTTATTCCTGGAGAATTCCAAACCTGGGAGCTGATTGTCTTAATTTTATCCATCTCCATGTGTGAGGCAAACGCTGCTTTTGCTCCTCCCCATGCAATGTGGTGCAGCTGTTAATTACATTTTAGAACCCAGCCATGTTTCTTTGAATCCTCCTGCACAGGAAGCATTTTCTGCACGTTAATTCCAGTTTCTTTATGGGATAAGTTGTTATGCATGACTGATTAATAGGCCCCAAGCTATACTCAACCTGCTACCCACAGTAAATTGTTCTTTCTGTTGTTGCTGTCATTTCCTTTAAAATATCAAGCTGTTTTATAATTAAAGAGTCCCTCGAAGGTCTTGTTTCAATAAACAATCATTCCTTCCACCGTGTGAAGTTCTCGTGCTAATAAACAATTAAACACCACATATTATTTCTCTTGTCTCAACAATCAACCTTTTATGGAGGACCCAGAGAGGCAAAAGCTGAGATGTGACGCCAGCTACACGTTCAAAAACAAGATTTCAGCCTGTGTTGTGCAGCCCAGGACCAGATCTGCTCTTAATCTGCACATGGTGTGAGTTATAGAAGATTAATTGCTCGCAGGAGTGTTTAGAGGCTTTCATATGTCACCCAGAAGATGGCTGAAGAGTTACTTATCTCCAGCAGCTTTATCCTTAATTACCTTCCTGGCTGATAATTCCAAATTTGGGATTCAGTGCACAGCGAAAATCTCCTGTATTAATTAGAGATTGTAACTTGGTTATACAATGTGTTTTCCACGATAAAACGGCTTTTCCTTGAACACTGAATATTTTGTGGGAAAGACAACAACTTTAAAAGTTTGACAAATTTAACACAAAGTTTTTCCAGAATTTTAACACTGCAGAACACAGTACAGGGACACGGGGGCTTATGCATGAGTGTACATATATTTTTTTCAGTCACTCATAACATTGACTACAATTTCATTGATCTGGGCAAAAAAGAAGAGTAATTAATGTGGGCTTTTTAATTTTTAATGCAATTTAATAAAAGTGTTCCCTTAAAGCGATAAAAGATAAAAAAAAATTGCACAAAATTAGGAAATCAGATCAATTTGTGGTCTTATGATATCATCTATGAAATAGATGATTTTTAATCACTGTTTTAATGAGTTACACTTTGACAGAAGGTTTAAATTTCTAAATATTTGATCCTAGCAGCTCTTTGCTTTGGGTGTGTTTGTGCACCAGGATGTCTTATTTTTCTTTTCAGGTTCTGCTTTCAGTACAATTTTAGATAGATTCCTCTGCTGATAGAGGATGCCATCATTTTTCTGAAACACTGGAGGTACAGCAATCTGTGTTAGATATGAATTTGCCCTGAAGACATCAGTTTTTCACATTTAAGAGCTTTCTCCAAGACAAAACAGATTAGACACTGCAATGCCCACCTCAGTATTTTTTCAGATTACTCTGGATACTCATCTGCCTTCACCTCTCAGTGCCACACAGCCCCTATTTCCTATAGGGAAGAACACTCTGCTGGTGCAATTCCCATTTAGAAAATTCTGCTTTTGCTCCATTTTCACTCTCTTCTCTTGCATTAAGTAATCTACCAATCTGTGGCCCACTTCCATACAAACACACATGTGACAAATTGCTGAGTTCCTGGGGCCTTCGCTCTCCAGGTGCAGCAAAGAAATAAAGAAATAACACAGAACTGTGCTTAGAACACCCAATATTAAAAATATCCCTCAAGGACCACACGTGAACTCTCTGTCACCTGCACAATTATTTCACTCTCCTCTGCTTTCCCCAGTGACTTCTGGCTTTTCACATGTCTAGTACCCCTCAGTTTGGTGTGCTTAGAAGGGCTCTGCTGCTTTTAAACTGCTGATCCTGATGCCAGAATGGTTTTTTACTTTTTCTTTCACACCCCTCTCACACACTCTTTTATAGTTTGATGTGTTCTCAGTGCTTTTAGCCCCACACTTGTACCTCCCCAAGGCTGAGAACTCAGCTCAGCCCCACGGCACCGTTAAACCAGGAGAGCAAACATCCTGGGAGCCCCAGACACCAAGGGCCTCTCCAGAACACATTTTCGTAAACTAAAATAAGCCCATCCAGAAAAAAAAGTTCCTCAGAACAAGGAGTACACTCCAGCCTCTCATTAAAAAAATCTTTAATAGATATGCTAATTTTTCAAAGCCTATAACTGTGGGGATGCAGGGGATGCTGCTCTCTGAGGCTCCATTTCTGTGATGTGTGACCTACACCCTGCTCTGCCTGGTGCCTTCCCCCAGAATAACTTACCCCTCACCACACAGGGACTCCTGGCACGACATCTTTCCTCCCTGTGCTCACCTCAGATCAGCCACCTTTCCCCAAAACCCACCCTGACCACTGCTGATCCCTCAGTGGGGTTCAGCCCTGCCAGGCAGGAAAGGGCACGTCCTGAGCACGGTAAAAACCTCTCTGCAGATCAGCCAGAAGCATCCTGCCCGTGCCTCCAACGCTGAGTGTCTCTTGTTAGAAGATGCAGGAGGCATATTTCAAAAGGAAATGTGTGAGGATACCCTCAGAGGGTCCTTTACACCACTTCCAGTAAAGTCACATGTGATGTCCTTAAGGGGAAAAACAGAATCACTTGACATAATTAACCTCTTTGCCTTCAAACAAAAACCACTAGGAGTCCACAGATGAGGGAATAAGCTGATGATTTTTTAACATTACTCTCCTCTTTCAAAATCCATCTGAAGATGGATTTTTATTTTAATGGGGATTTTTGAAGCAATACAAGATTTTCCCTGTAAATCATAGTGAAAAAGTGCCCTTCAACTGATAAATGCAGTGTACTGTGAGTGAAACAAAGGAGTGAGGAAAAGGTTTTAGAATTAACAACTATTGAAGAGAAAAAAAAAAAAAAGCTGCTGTATTTTAGAAGAATGAGTCCATCTACTGCACATCCACGAAACACCAACTATTTATTTCACCTTGCCTAGAAAATCAGCCACCAAACTGAAAAAAAAAAAAGCCAAAATCAAATCCATCCAAATGAGCAATTTGGTGCTCTTAGCATAAGAGCAGAGCAGAATTTCAGTGGTGAATTCACTAGAACTGTTTGGATTGCAAATACTGCAATTACAGAAAAATTTTCCTTTGAAGCACAGGGAGCCAAAGGAGTTATCACAGGCAGAAATATCACATCAGAGGTGAGGACTTCAGCCCTCGTTTGGGTCTCTGGGCTGATGCTGAGTGTGTTGGCAGAAGTCTTCCAACCAGAATATTAGAGGAGATTTGTAACCACATCCTGCCAGGGAAGGGTTGGACCAGCTGTCCAGTGCTGAGCTCTAATGAATTTTTCTTTCAGGGACCAAATGACAATTCAGGACCTCTGGGATCTCATGTGCCATGAGCTACAGCCAGGATTTCAAGTAAAAGCTATTTCTGCCTAGATTGGAGGCTTAGAAATATCACAGGCAATCATCAATTTTGCAGCGAGAGGATGTATATATACATATTTATCTGTTTATAAAATACACATATATACAGGCATAGGCACCACACTTTGATGGTCTGGCAGGGGGAAATCCCAATGATAGTGTTTTTTAGCAACCTGATGCTGTAAAACTTCCTTTTTCTGTTCAAGACAAAAACAAAAATGGGGGAGAAACAGCAAGACCTTAAGCTAAAAATGACCTAAAAAACACATCAAGGATTCAAATCGAGACATCCACTTCTTGCTGCTCTGTGACACTTCATGTCTTCTATTTTTCTTTCCTTTCTCACCACTCCCTTTTATTTTTCACCTTTTTCTCAATTTCTTAGTTCTCTTTAATTATAATCCTGCTAAGCCTGGACATCTCCCTCTCTTCTGCTCCAGTCATCCCTTGAATACTAACGAGGAGAAGAGAGCAAGGAGTTTCTCCTGCCTGCTCTCAAATGCTAATTTCAGAGTAGTGCTGAATCAAACAGCAGCCACGCCACGGCAGCAGCTCTGAGCCAAAAGGGGATGGTTAGCTCCCTTCTCATGAGCAGCCTTGCTTTCAAAGCCGAGGGGAGGCCCCAGAAGGATGAGAAGGGCAAATATCACACTCAGCTTCACAAAGAGGTGGAAAGGAAGACACAGACAGCTGGAGATGAGCTAATTTAACTTCAGTGCCCAGAAAAATGCTGGAACAAAATATTAGAGGATTAATGTGTCAGTGTGCGAGGAATAAATAACTGACAAGGAACTGTGATATTTTTCGGGATATTTATCATGTCAGAATTGTCTGGTTTCCATCTCTGGCAAGGTGCCTCGTGCAGGAGTTGCCATACATTTTAAATTCACAAAGTGAGATTAATAATTCCTGTTCAGCTGCAGATTCCTGAAGGATTTATGCTGCAGGTGCTGCTGGGTGTGCTCCAGGACATGGCACCCTGTGCCACCTTCACCAGGTGCCCACACACAGATCTTCAGGGGATCACAGAATGGTTTGGGTGGAAGGGACCTTAAAGCCACCTCCCACTGTCCCAGGGTGCTCCAAGCCCTCTCCAACCTGGCCTTGGACACTTCCAGGGCTTTTCTGGGTATAAATGATACAAAATCAGCAGGTAAATAATAAATACTTCTTGGGGGGGGGGAAATGGTTATCAACTGAACAAATAAAATAGAGAAACACTGCAAAGTTTACTAAATTTGTTAAAAAGACAAATGTTGGTGGCTTCATTTTGGAAGGAAAATCCAAACACGCAAATACTGCAGGAGTAGGAGTCGAGTAGGGCAGGATAAGTTCTGGAAAGGAAAAGAGAGGGGGCCACAAACAACAAATTCATATTGTGCTGTAATTTACAGTTCTCGGGTCAAAGCTCTGACAGGATCACAACTTTTAATTATGGATCATTTACTGACAAAAAGTAATGGGTGGCTCCCAGTACACAATCAAGGGTGAGCAGCAGTTTTGAGAATCTGGAGTTTTGGAATTTCTTTCTGTATGAGCAACACTGGGAATTTGCCACCTTATCCCTCAGTTGCTCCTTTTTAATGAAACATTCTCCTGTAATCTCAGGAAAAAGGGTTTTGAAATAATTGAAAAGTGTATGAGAGAGGCTTTGGGGAAATTGATTCAAAATTAATAAATAGATTAATGAGTTTGCTTAGTTGGGTGTATCATGCCGGATATTATGCCATATAACACCATTTCAGTACTCTATCAGAAGGTATCTAGTGTTCTTTTATTAGATTATAAATCACCTGAGGCAGGACCCAGCTCATGATCCTTTGTCACTCCATCAATCCCTGTGGAACACTGCCCATCACTGGCACCTTGAGCTGCTATTCCAACACAAACAATAATAATTTGTCTACCAAAATGCTCTCAGCCATTAAAGAGAAGAGCTGATACAACACAGCCCTGATGAAACCAAACGAGGCATTTTCCTAATCACCTTTTTTTCCATAACTCTTCCAGATCAACCTCAGTACTGCAGTATTTAATTCCTAGGGCTGAAGCAGAAACTAAAACCCGAAATATTGGTGCTGTTGTAACAAAACAAATCACTCAATCAATCTTGTTAAAGTTCCTCCAGCTAGCTCCCAAAGTTAAACCCAGCACGGCTGCTGTGCTGAGAGGGGACTTTGACCCACGGCAGGCTGTGGTGCCAGCACATTTCTGCACTCATTTCCAGAGTGGTTTGTAGGCTTTTTATTCCCCATAAAGATGCAACTTAATGTGCCTCTGCAATGCTTTTCACTTAACTTGTACTGAGATAGCTCAGAGTGCATCTAAAATGTTACACAATCATCTCCAAGTTCTGCTTCTATCCCCCCCTCCCCATCTCGTGGCATTTAGCAAATGGTGGTTGTGTTCATGGAAGTCACGTTCTTCCCAAGTGCGGAGCCTTTTCACCAAAAATCAAATTAATCTTATACAAAAATCAGATTCTTAGTACGAATATGCCCAATTTCATTGAGTATTTTTTATCGCTTTCTGCTCACGGGGCAAGGCAGTGAAATATAACTGAAATGTCAAACGAAATGTATGGCAAAGCGATTAGGAAGAAACTTTTAGCATTTGTTACAGATTAATATGTTAATTACGGCATGCATTGTGCAGAAAGATTAAGTATCACCAAAGTAAATTTATTTTTAACCAGCTTTATTCCTCACACTTCATAAATTAACCAGTGGAATACGTAATGGGGAAGACTCCCAGCACTGAGGTTGCTGGAAATTATGCAAAACTCCAAAGCATACAGGGTTGCAATGCAGATAATGTCTGTGCTTTACAATAAGCACTTCATCAAAGAGAATTATGCCTCCTCCAGTACACCCATTTTCACAGGCTGCTTGCAGGTATCTCTGCCACAATGACAGTGCCAAAATCTGATCGATATTTTAAACTCTGGTTTTGTCTTCTATTGTATTAAGGAAGACTAAATGTTGATTCTAAGCCTAACTGTGCAAACGCCCACCTGACGTTAAAAAATTGCTGAGAGAAGCAGCTGCACTTGAAAAACTAATGGAAAGCTACAAGGGGATGCATCCCTGGATCCTTGAACAGCACAGGCCAGGAGATGTTGATGGCTGCATCAGCTTCTCATTCATTCCTGGATTTGTTCTATGTGGAAGCTGAATAAATCTTCAAAAGCAGAATCTAAAGCAACACTCATAATGTAGAGGTTGGGGGTTTTGCCATGGATTTAAGAAGAAGAAGGGGTTTGAGCCATTTTCAGAAATGAATATGGACTCAATGGCCATTAAGCCAACACAAGTTTTTCCTTTGGTTTCATCAGGTTTGGAGAATGGCTCATACAGAACACGGGCTGGGACCCAAATGATCCTCTCCAAAAGCTGTTTTGTGCCTCCTGTAACTTATCTGTGGCACCATAAAATCCCAGCCCTCGTGCTGAGGTGCTCCACAGGATAAACCAGTGCAGGACTGGGAAGCACAGCCCTGTGTGATTTATAGAGGAACCAAGGTAATTTACATTCAAACTCACGTTGGATGGTGTTGGGTTAACTCCTGCTCTGGGCAGCTTTCCGAATATTTTGACACATCGAGTATGACAAATAATTTCCTCGTGTTAAAAAGTATTATTTTTATAATAAGAAAAAGAAAGTGCTATGCTAAATCGCAGGTCCATCTGTCAAGAATAATCCTAACAAAATAACAGCAAATTTCAAACTCATTAATCCTGTAGCTGCTAATTACTCCAGTAAAGGATGATGTCCCTATCTTTTTAAGGGCTTAGAAGACTATTTGTAGCCTTTCATGGAAAGCCCCTCATTAGATTCCTGTAAAACATTAATTCTGCTCTATTTTGGGGACAAACCTGTAATCTAAACTTACAGGCTGGATGTCTGGAAGCACACCAAGGTGATGAGACCAGACAGGAATAGCATTTCACTGCTATCTGGGGATCTGCCTCCTAGCAGAGCACCAGAGCAATCAAAATCCTGAGTTCTGAGTTACCCAGCCACCCCTCTCTCTCAGCAAAGCCTCCCCTGTGAGCAGGGGTATGTATTCTGCTGCTAATTTTGTTAATTGTGTTTACTGTTAGATCTCTGGACTGAATCAGGAGCCCTTTTGCTCTCGGTGCTCTTTCAGCTCATATAACCCCAAATCACAAATTCTAAGAAAACAGACAAATTTTTCCCTGTTTACAGAATAAGCAGAAGAGAAAAGCCCATGAAAAGTTCTGCCTCCCCTTGGCTGTTCCTGTGAATGATGCAGGAAGGAAAAGGAGACCTTGTGGATAATGATCTTGTAACCACAATCCAAGATGTGCAATTGCAACTCGTTAGAGCATTGGCCAGACCAGGTGAAGGAGAGGAGATGTTTGGTTTAGCAGCCATCACATTAACAGGAAAGAACCTAAAAAACTTCAAAAAACTTGGGCTCAGGCTGGCAGGAGTCCTGCCAATGACACTCCCTTTGCTGCATCCTGTCCTAATGGCTTTTCTTCTCTTCCAATAACCCATTTGGAGCATGCTGCTCCCACAAATGATCTATATCCTCCCCGGGACACTGCAAGGCTGGCAATCAAATCTGTTCCTGGCCACTTCAGCTGCAGCCTCTGGAGTTTCAAATTGCTGAATAACTCTAAACATATCTGGAAAACCATTAAAGATCCATCCCCTCAGCTTATTGCAGGCATATCAGGGGTTATTCATTCTCAAAGTCCATAAACCCTAATGGCTTCCTCGGCCACGCAGCCCAGCTCTACGGTGCCTGCAGGAATTGAGACATATGTTGGTCATTCCCAGAGCTGGCCCTTTCATAAAGTGTGATGAGAAAATCCAGAAAATCTGTGTGGAGCATAGGTGAGGCCAGGCCAGGTTGTTAAAAACTTGGGCTGCCAAACTGGGTCGGAGGAGGAATTGTTACATCTCCATTAAAACATATTTCTGCCTTTCATTTCCAACTCAGTCGTGTGTTTAAGGAGCCTCTCAGTGATTCTCCCTTCCATGGAAAGCAGGCAAAACTCACAAACAACTTCCATAAGTTCCTTACACCCTCATGGATTTTTAATTGAAATGCAACTCCCACAGCACCTCATTAGTTCATCCAATGCTGTATTAGTTTAATTTACTGAAGGGTTGGGGTTTTTTTGCACCTGCCTCACACATTTACCCCATTAAGCATGTGCAGATTATCAGGTAACTGCTCAATTAAACTAAACGATTGTTCTAATTGAATATTTCATTAGAGTAACAAGGTAAAAAGCTCCTTGGCATGTATTAGCAAACATGGTTTGAGCCTCACTGAAGCATTTCAGATTAAACTCGTGATAAACTCAGATTAAATTCATGATAAACTCAAATAAAACAATCATATGTTTCAGATTAAACCATGCCACTTGGGCACTTCAGCCTGCACAGGTCAGTGGAAGAAACTCCAAGGAACTCCAATGGCCTTTGGATAAACTTTTAAATTTAAGATGCTTTAAGATTACTTATCTGAGGGAAGCTAATTAAAGATGGGTTTCAAATTAATCTGGTATTTTTTGCCTAATTTCCTGTACCCAAACCTCTACAGATGCAACCAAAATTCAAAGTAGAGTTCATCAAAACTGAAGAGTTTTGCTCTCTTACATTCCTTGGGTTTTTGTTTGAAACTCTGCACCACTTTGTAGACTTTAGTGAAAATTGTGGTTCAAAGGCAGACTGAGGCTGACTCACACATTACATCTCCAGCTGGAATGTCTCAGAGCTATTCTTGGTAACAAGGGACCCTCGTTCTCCTGCAGAAAAGTGGGAGAGCTGCAGGTAGCACAATTTAAGTGCTGGATTTTTTTGCAAATCTCTGATGGTTCAATTCTGTCATCCTCATTCACTCCAAACAGGGCCTTAATTTGAATTTAGCCAAGTGATTCAATGGGGAAGCATCTGCAAGGGAAATCATATTCTACACAATTATCACTGCAGCAAGGTCAGGAACCCTCGCCATGCACAGCCCCTGAGCTCAGGAAGCCTCACCACAAACCTGGAGAGTTTTTAAAAAGACAAAAGCTGAACAAAGAGATCAGAGATGTGAGCGGAGCTTGCACAGAACACAACCTCACTCTGCTCCTCTCCCCTTCTAAAGCAAACTCGCCCACCCCAGACAGGACTCTAATGGACTTTGGGGAGGCATCTTGGAGTTACACCAGAGCAACCTTTCAGCTGAATGAGAGGAAGAGCAGCCAGTGCTGGTGGGGAGATGTCTCAGCACAGGGGATTCTGCCTTTCCACAGAGACCAGAAGGAAATCTCTCCTGGTGAGTGTTATCTCCTCGCTCCTGCCTGGGCTGCACCACTGGATTATGTTTAATCACCACCTAAGAGCACACCCTAAACCCTGGACCCTCACTGTGCACTCTCACCTCAGCTGACACACTTTAATCAGCTGTCTTGCTGTAAAAGGCACTGCTTTTACTCCTCAGACAGTTTTACTTGGCCCAGCACAACAGCGTGGCAGCAGAGAGATGGAATCATGGAATGGTTGGGGTTGGAAGGGACCTGAAAGCTCATCCAGTTCCAACCCCCTGCCATGAGCAGGGACACCTCNCAGTTCCACCCCCCTGCCATGAGCAGGGACACCTCCCACTAGGCTGGGTTAGTCACAGACCTGGTTCATATCCTGGGTAATTAGTCTACTCTAAAATAATTTAAAAAAACCCAAAAACTGAAAAGAGAAGAAGGAAGGAAAAGAAGAAAGGAAAAGACGGAGGAAAACAAGGAGGAAAAGAAGGAGAAAAAGAAGGAAGAAAAGAAGGAGGAAAAGAAGGAAGAAAAGAAGGAAGAAAAGAAGGAGGAAAAAGGAAGGAAAAGGAGGAAAAAAGGAGGAAAAGATGGAGGAAAATATGGAGGAAAAGAAGGAGGAAAAGTAGGAGGAAAAGAAGGGAAGAAAAGAAGGGAGGAAAAGAAGGAGGAAAAGAAGGGAGGAAAAGAAGGAGGAAAAGAAGGGAGGAAAAGAAGGAGGAAAAGAAGGGAGGAAAAGAAGGAGGAAAAGAAGGGAGGAAAAGAAGGAGGAAAAGAAGGAGGAAAAAGGAAGGAAAAGGAAAAATTCTGGTTTTCTAAAGCAAAGAAAAATAATCAGTATCTCAAACATTTTGCCATATCCGAAAAGACATTATATATATATATAAATATATTTCCTGTATCCTCATGCCCCAAACCTGCCTGGTTCTCAGGGAGAACAAAAGGAGGATTCACCAGTCAGTAGCAAGGCCCTTGCTGAGCTGCCCTGGCACAGATCTCTCTGTGCCACTGCTTGCCCTCCCACTGTGTGCCAGGTACTGCCATCACCACCTGGCTTCCAGCAAGAGATTTAAGATCCTCTTGATTCAACAGCTTCGCTGGATTGCTGACAATTAATTACTAGAATTGCCATGGAAATCCAATCTATCACACCAGAAGTTTGCCAGTGAATTGAAAGAGAACCTGCAATGTGCTGTATTTAACCGGATGGACTGACCCTGCCTATCTTTCTCTTGGTGAAACAAAACAATTCTCAGGTTATTATCAGCCAATATTGTCTCATTAGAGATAAGGAGTCGATCAGCATGGGCGAAATTTAGCAGGATTTGTCTGCCAGGGGACAGGCTGATTAAAGAACTCTCCCTGCAGGGACAGCAGTGAGGGATTTTATTTGCCTGTGGGCAGACGTGGATGGGCACAGCTCCTTCGAGGGCTGATGGAACTGGACATAGCTGCAAGAACAAAACCCACAAACCCTTCTTCGTTCAAACATGATCAGAACCTGCTCCTGACTAAACCCTTGTTCTGCTTTTGTCACAGACCAGCAGCAGCCCTGGGGTTAAAAACTCACTCAGGGACTGTCCCCAAGGTAGCAGTGAACCTCTGTGGCTGAATTCATTTGTTTAATGTGCTGCCAGTCCTAAATTATTACACAAGCACTGCAGATTCCCTTAGCCTGTGATGATCCATGAGCATACCTGAAGGCAGGTAATTAAGAATCTAAATTAGAATTTTTATTTCTGGCAGTTAATTTTAGTCCGAGTTGACAGAGAATGTGTTGCAGAGATAAAAGTAAAAGTGAAAATAAAAACAAACAGCCCTTGTGAGTGAGCCATCAGAAAACTCCTAGCTGGATTTTTTTTTGTTCTAAATTCTACAGAAAACCCTGTTGAAACTGCTAAAAAATAAGAAGAAGAAGGAAAAAAAAGGTCAGATTTAGCATTAGCAATGCTAAAAATGTAATTACTGAGTTTGTATCTGTTCACGTTACCATTCTTCACCTTCCTCTTTACAAATCTAATTCTTCTTATCACTTCTACACTGCCAACGCTCCAAGTCACTCATGTGTTGGTCCAGAAAATAAGAGCAGATCTGTGTCATCTTCCAGCCACACAATAGAAATAACAAGGAATGTGATTCCATCAGGAGAGACTGCAGAGCACAATCAGAGATATGGCAACACATCCCTGTGCTCAGGAGCTCCTCACAGCCACACAGATAACACAGCATCCACTGACTGATGGCATTGCTGGAGATGTTTTTTGTACATAAAGAGGATAACCCTGAGGTTTTCCCTTGCCATTCAAACAAAGATGATGCTTTAACCCTGATAATATTAAGAATTAATTCAGCCACAGCTCTGAAGCAAGCATATAACTCTTTTTTTTTTCTTTTTAAATAACTTTTTCTTAGAGGTTTTAATATATTATTGCAGATCACCAAAGAGAATAAAACATTTAACTCATACACCCAAAATACATTCAAAAAGCAGTAGAAAAGCATTCATGTGAAATCCTTCTACTTGAGTCATTATTTTTTACCTAGAAATGGCATTTTTTCTTTGAATGGTGACTATTCCCTCTGACTTAATCAGTGGGTCTTGTGGGAAACAAAGAATGAAGCTGTGGTCAAGGGCTCTTCATACTGAGAAAGAACAGAGCTTATAATTTGAAAATCTAAGATGCTTGACAGTCCCACAGTTCTTCTTTGCAAAAATAAACAGAAAATTTTAAAGTGATCACAGAAAGCAGAGCTTGCAAAGTGCCTCCCCCCTTGCTGAAGTTCAGCTGCACCAGAAAAACAGGATATGGGGAACCTGAGACAAGTTCTCTCAGCCCAAAGAAGAACCCTGACTTTGCTGCAGACAGACCTGGGCACGACTGTGGAAACAGCTTCTGGAGTAAGGATTGATCCAATGGAAATA
This sequence comes from Erpornis zantholeuca, assembly GCA_013400515.1. Lineage (NCBI taxonomy): Eukaryota > Metazoa > Chordata > Aves > Passeriformes > Timaliidae > Erpornis > Erpornis zantholeuca. Next base: position 256,423 of record VZTN01011113.1, on the reverse strand, counting down.
TGAGAGTAATGATAACACACAGCTTTTGATGAAATGTGGGAGTTTATCCATGGAGTGATTCCCTCAGAACTCACTCACTCACACACCTGCTGCACGGTTTTGGGGTCTGACAACCATTATGTTTCAGGAATTTGGGTCTCCAAATGCATTTTTCACTGCAAAGGCTTCTCTAGAATCATGTCCCTGACAAGCAAGGCCAGAGAAATTTCCATGTGCAAAACCATCTCAGCACTTTCATGTCAGTTAACTTCTTCCTCATCTTTAGTCTTGTCTTAAGTTTCTCCTCATGTAATATGGTCTGGTAACTGCTGATTAATCCTTTTTTAACCTTTTTTTAAGCAAAATATTTTAGCTTTATCATAACCTTTTTACTCTTAATGGATCCAGGAAATCTTTTTCCAAACCATGTTTAAGAGCTGCTCTAAAGGTTTTGGGGATGTCAGCATCCCAAACTCCCCATTTATATTCATTTATTTTGAAAGAACACTCTCACCACCAGCAGATCTGCAACTCAGATCTTGTGGACCTTGCAGAAATGGGGAACAAGAATAAGCATAAGCTCAACTCCCTGAGACAAATGCTGCACGAGGTTCAGACCCTCCACAACGATGATATTTTTGTGTATTTTCTTCAAAGGATGCTCTTTTCTAAAACTCAGGCTTCTGCTACCTTGTCGGTTCCTCTTGATGCTTCCATGAAAAAGGCTGGTGGCAAACAGGAAAAAGGCAGGATCACCACAAACCCAAGGGAACAGAGGTCTCACAAACATCTCCAGAGTCCAGAGCAGAGAGAGAGGGCAGCCAGATGATAATCACATACTGAGAACTGCACTTTGGCAGAATGTCAGCCAGAATCTGTGGTTTGTTCCACCAAAAATTATGGAGGTGGCAGGAGGAGCTCCCACTCTCTCCTGCTCTGCATGAGATGTACAACTGGCCCAAAGACGAAAAGTCTTGCAAACAGAAGAGAGGGAATTTTTATTGTTGCTGCTGGGATCTAAAAGGCAGCAGCTGTTCCACACACATTTCCTCCTTTCCACACACATTTCTATCATCTCTGCCCAGCTGGAATCAGAGGACGGGAGGCCACGTTCCCTGGCACGCCAACACTTCTGTCCATTTCAATTCCTTCTAACGTGCTGCTCATCTCCACCCCTGAGGCCCTTCCAGAGGTGCATCTGGCTCAAAGCAGGGAGCAGCAAAAAAAAAAAAAAAAAAATTTCAGAAGAAACCTGGGAGCTTCTGACAAGTTTTGCAGCCCAGTTCTGGCAGATGCAAGATTTTCCGATAATCATCAAAACAGTTGGATCCTTTCTGAAGCTTATCTGAGCCAAACAGAACCTCGGGCCCTTCTGAGGTTTGTCCTGCTCTGGTTTGAATAGGCTTCAGACAGGCATTGTAGTGTGTTTTGAAAGCAGTTTTCTTTGTTGTGCTGGGAGCAGCAGCCAGTGGAGTGAGGAGCCTGCACTCCTGTGCCATATCGCCCAGGCTCATGTGTTTGCATTTTCAGCCTCTGCTGTTTGATCCTCCGCACTGGATTCTGTACTGATACAAAAAATTAACACTGACACCGGGGGATTTATACAAATGAAACAGAGGCCACGAGGAAAATTATTAAAAAGAGTAGCCGGGATGGGATTTCTCTGCTAAAGGCTAAATAATGTTAATTTGCTAGAAACTGATCCAACCTTTCTACTCAGCACTGCAGGAAGCACATCTGTTTGTCCTGGGTTTGGGAAGGACTTGGCATCTTTCCTCGTGTGGTCAGCAGGGTGTCTAGAAACTGATGCTTCGCTTGATGTGGCAAGCTACAGGGTTCCAGGAATGATGATGGCTGAAACATTATCCAGGGAATAAACAAATTATTTTTTTTTTCCCTTTCCTCTCCCTCGTGATAAAGCCTATCTTGTGAAATTTAGGGCAGCTCTTTTATGATTTATAGATTCTAGCCAGGTATCTTATCAAGGAATAAGATGTCTGAATGAGTGTATGGCTTGTCTTTCTTTCACTAATCAGATTTTCAGCCTGTCCATTGGGTTTTAATCAAATTTGAGGGGGGAAAGTTTAAAAAGATACAAAATACCTGCAAGGTTTATAAAGAAGAAGCAGAAAGAGACAGAGGTTATGAAGGTTATCCACTGAGAAAAAGGCTGCCCTGAGAGCCAGACCTTTCCTGGAGACCAGGTCATCTGCTCTTAAAGCTTCTCTCACCTCCAGTGGACCATCTAAAGCACCCCAAGGATTTGCTCCAAGCAGGCTCTGATGTCTGATCAGGGCTGAGCAACATTTAAAATAAAAAAAAGAAAGTCACCTGGATCAATGAACATTCCTTACATTCTCTACCCACACAGGTCCCTGTCAGGGCTTTTTGACCAAACTTTTGCAAAGAGCAGTTGGAGCTTTGTGTGGAACATTGGCTCTCAGCCTCTGCCAGCACATCCCCTCCTGGAGTTTCTCTCTTTTCCTGTCTCTTCACTGAGAGCAGCACTGAAGGGACTCACTCCAGAGAATGGCACAAAGTCCATCCCTCACTCCAGCCGAGTTAACAGATGGATTGTCAGTGTGAGGGGAGAGCCTTGATGCCTGAAATGGCTCCCTAGAAACAGAGCCCAGGCAGGAATAAAGGAATCAAGGAGGGATTGATTGGAAAGGCCTTCAGAGGTACACTCTGGGCTCCAGAGGCTCCTGCCTCAGTGCATCCCAACATGGACAAGGACAGCTCCCGAGTTCTTCCCACTTGGATCTCAGCATCAATTCCCCAAGCAGAAGCCAGGCAAGGATGGAATTTGCCCAAGCTTGCCCCTTCCTTCCCCAAGATTGTGGTTTGCAGTTCCTGTTGGGCCTAGGAGGGTCTGGGTGTCCTTGGAGAGCTGGAGAGGCTTTGTTGTGTGTGTGTGAGCATGAGAGAACAGCACTGAACGAGCTCCAGGGAACTGCAGAGTGACACTGGGCAGGGCAGGGCTGGGAAAATATCAAAGTTAAAACCTGAAGCATCAGCATGCCATCCTGAGGGAGAGCAGATTCCTGTTGCAGCGAGGGAAGCACAGAGCCAGCGGGAGCTCCAGCAGCACCCACACATTGCCAGCCAGCACCCCCTGCTCCAGAGCCACATCAGAGCCCAGGGAAGGAGCAGAGATCCTGAGGTGGAATGTGATGGGAGAGGGACTGAGTGGCAATTTCCTGGAGCAGGGTGACTGTGCAGGTGTGTATCACACGTTAGGTGTACACTGACACCCAGCATCTCCCCAGGATAAGTGTCTCCAAGGACAGTGATGATCCTATCTGTGAAAGGCACAGCACTTGGCAGCTGTCAGCACAGCCAGGGCCATTATTCCTCCTCATACCAGATATCAAGCAGCCAGCAGGCAACTATTTGATTGTAGTCACTATTTACCTGAGAAATGTATGAAATGGAGGCCAGGATGTAACTGGCTCTTCAGTTCACTCTCCATTCCCAAAGCCCAGGCAATGGAAAACAATTTAATTCTTACACCACCCTGCCATCCAGCTGCCCAGCACGGGACACGCCTCACCCTGGCAAGAAGCTGATAAGAAATTTGTACACTGGTGCATGAAATGAAATGAAACAAGGCTGAAATTCACCCAGCAAAAACAGGAGTCAGCTCAGAGGCTCGCTGCATGCATGTGAAGGTGCACTCGGTCCCTTGGCTCACAGAAGAGCACAGATCAGAGGTAATTAAAATCTGCACGAGGGAGTTTGTGCCTGTCAGACCAAAGTATCACCATCAGTAGATTCTGCACCTCTTTGAAGAGAACAAAAATTTCCCTTCGACCATGACCTACCTGGAGCAGCTGCTGTTGTTGGGAGCCCGTGGCTGCTGTGAAGCACATCATTGCTTTAGAGGCATAAACTATTTCTAGAGACAGGCAAAACTCACCCATAATGTGCCCCTTTGGTGATAATTGCTATTGTCACTGAGAACACTGAGTTTGAAGACCATGAGTGGATGGAAAGGAAGCTGTAAAGTCTTGGCAGCTGCTTTTGAAACCCTGTGAGGACTTGCTGAGAAACTGCTGCTGGCTGCATGGGGGACAGAAATTGCTCTCCAGTACTGAAAGAGGCCCTTCAGCAGAGAGGCACTGGAGGAGAGCCCAAGCAGCACTGCTAGCAGCAATTAACATCAGCTGCTCTACACAAATGGAGCTCGCAGAGGAGTGTGTGGGCATGAAAAAAGTTCATTTTAGACTGACAATCCATCATTTAGCTGTAGCACTTTTCAAATTCCATCACTTTGATTTTCATGAGTTTTCACTTAATCCGTCCTGTTAGTGGTCATCTGACCAGTCACAGTTATCAAAAGTGGGGTTAGAAAGGATCATGTTCAGAAATAAAATCACAAAAAGTTTCAGAGAATGATAGGTTTCACCACCTCTGTGCCACCACCCCACAGCAATTTATCCATCTTCCTGTCTCAGCCCATCTCCTGAAATACATGAGGCACAGCCTAGAATTGCGTTTTAGCAGCAGGTTGGAGTAATAGATGCTACAAGGAGCAGTGACATCCCTGATGCGTGATGCTCTGTGCACCACGGGGAGCTGAAATCTCACTTTGTGTGCCTTATGGCAAGCCATAAATTCCCGGGTTTATGTGCTGATGTAAAAACCCGTTTAACAAATCCATTGGAGCTGACTGCCTGGATCAATGTTATGACAGGCAATAGACTCCCAGCAGCATTCCTGGGAGGAAATATCCACACACACCCTGATTCAGGGGTGTATGTTAATTTAATATGTTCATGAGAGCACATGTAGAGTGAAGGGATCCCTGTTTCCACCTGCAGTGACTCAGGGTTGCTGGATCCATCCAGCAGCTGTAAAAGGGTAAATGCTGTTTCCAGCACAGCTGCCCTGAGCCCTTCTCCTCAAACTCTAAATGTTCCGGGTAGTTAATGCTGCTTTTTGTGTCTGTGTTGCCAGAACACAGCATATTTTTTAAGAGTGGAATCCATCACTGCTCTTGTGTGCTCAGAGAGACAAGGTGGAAATACAGATGAAATACAGTGATAGCTTTGAGAGACAACAGAGCAGGAATCATCCTCCATCATAACCAAGTAGTACACTAGAATTTTATCATCAAATGTACAAAGGGATGCCTGGAAAATCGTTTCACTCTGGTGAATTTAAATGTATGCATGGCTGCATGCACCACAGAAGCCTTTGATGTAAAGGCCCTTAGATGGATAAGGAAAATGTGAGGGATGGACAGGCTCTGACAGCTACACATGCTGAATATGTAGGATATTGTATCACTTGGTGGGGAGTATTATTAAAATATAGTTAGCTGCAACCCAAGTATTCAGGCCTCTTTCCACAAATTTGACAATTAATTTGTGTGCACAAACTTTTACTGGCGTTTGATAACCCAGCAGAGGAAAGGATGCTGCAAAAGTCGTGAGCTCTGAGATACTCAGAGGAAACTGCAAAAGTATTAATAATTAATCACTCAAGAACCAGCCCACAGAAACACACAGCTTGCATCAGAACAAAACCTACTCAAATTAGATGAGTATTACAGAAAATTACAGAAAAGGGATGGGAGTTGCAGGACACTCCCAAATGGGTGCAGACTGCCCAGGAATCAAACACAGATGCCTTTTGCAGTGGCTGCAATGACAAAAAAACTAAAGTATGATCTTTATCTGAGCGCTTAACATTTCTCTGTTTAGAAAAAAACCTTGAAAACTCTGGTTTTATGGTGGATTTAACTCTTAGAAAAAAGGCTTGGAGAGAACTTTCATCTTTGTCACGAATCCTACAAAGAGGTGACCTTGTCACTTATAAAGCCATGGAGCCCATCAGAGGGAGAAGCAGCACTGCTGCAGGAGAGGCTGTGAAGGGGCAGTGGAACCTGCTCTGCCAAGGTCAGAGTGCAGCAGGTGACAGAGTTCCCTCAGAATAAAGCATCTTCACCCAAAGCAATGCCGAGTTCAAAACCACAACTTTTCTCGACCACGTGAAAGTCAGGAAGGTTTTCCTGCCCGAGAGAGCATGCATGTTATTCCAAAAACTTTCAGGGATGTTGCTGCCAGGACATTATCCATCTAAGCAGGCAGCTCCCTGCTTCAGATATCAGTGGGTTCAGCACATAAAACATTAAGTGAGGCCAAGACTCAACACAGAAATTGTTGTACAATCCAGGGAAAATTGTGTGCTGGAGGCCTGCACTGAAACCTGGTGCTAACAGAGAGTATTGATACTGTGGATGAAATTAAATGCTTTCCCCACCACCATTTAACCATTTTCCCCACTGCCAGCCGAGCTTGTCCTCTGCCTGACATGAATTAAATTCCTAAATTAATCGTCACCACGTTAATCCAACTCTTTGCCCAATTATGCTGTTCCTTGAATCATTAGGGTTCTGATGAACTGGAAAACTGCAGCGTGGAAGCCCCAGAGTTCCCAGCTGCAGGTTCTCAAACAGGAGAGGAAAAACAGAGACATAAACCAATGACACACTGCACAACTCCGGTGCCTGGCAGCCAGGGAGCTCTCAGCCTGCAGAACCTCTCCAGACCCAAGGATAGATAGCTGCCATTTCCCCGTTTCTGCCCTGCTTTCCTCTCTTCAGGACATGAATCCACATCTGAAACCTGCTCAGCCATACCAACCAATCTAGTGAAGTGAACAGCCACCTTCCACTGCTTCCATTTTGTGCTAATGTATTCCCATTTCCTCTGCAAAGCAATTTATTCAGCATGAACAATTTGTAATAATACATAGTACGTGGTCTGTGCTACACATGCCTTTTCATATGTAATTAATATTTTATTAAATTTTAACATTAAATTACTTTTCTTACCCAATAAAAGATTATATTTTCCAGTTCATGGATGCAAATCTACTGATAAATAATGTAAGAAACCTTAAAATATCAACAGATATCAGTTTACTACAAAATAAATTACTTCCTTCCCCAGAGGATGTTTAATCTCAATTATTGCTCATGGAAAGCACACCCTGCTAACGAGAAAGCCAAGAGCAATGCAACTCCTGCAAACACTTTTGATAACTAAACTGCAATATGTTCCTAATCACCTCACCCCAATCCTGCTCCTAGGAACTGGGAACTCACAGAGCTCTTTGTTCCTTCGCTTCAACAATTTCTGTGTTTCCCAGGAGGAAGAACTGTGGTGAGCACCTGAGGGAATGCTGCAAATCTTGTGTTTGTGGTCAGAGCTCGCACACACTCTGTGCCACAGTTTGTGTGGCACCTGACTCCTCAGCTCCACTGAGAATGTTCGAGGTTGGCCTGGACAAGGTTTGCAGCAGCCTGGTCCAGCAAAAATTCCCTGTCCACGGCAAGGGGGATGGAATGAAATGATCTGAGAGGTTCTTTCCCACCCAAACCATGCTACTCTTTCACAGGCTTCTGTAACGTGACTGGAGGTGCTTGAAAATTCAAATATGGGCAGGATCAAGGCATGCTGAGCTGACAGTTATTGCACTCACCTCTCTCTTTAATGAGAAAGAAACAGCAGATAATTTTGGACAACTACCTTACAGATAAGTTACTCATTAATATTCAAAACAGGGCAACAGGGTTCTAGGCTTTCCTCACCAAAATGGGATTGACTCCACCAAACCCACAGACCAGAAGAGCTCTATAACTATCTGATAAATAGACTGGTTACTTTTTTTGGTTTTTAAGATGACAAAAACGAAGGAAAGATGCAAAGTCTGATTGGGTGGATTGGTGGAGTGCATCATGCTGTCAGAGCCAAGAGAATGCTCTGACTGCAGGGTGGTGCCCAGCAGCACAGCCCAGGTGTCCTGCTGGGAGAGGTGCTTCCACCAGCTCCACACTCATCCCAGAAGTGACAGGAGGACAGGAGCACTTCCAGGGCTTGGTGGGATGAGTGCAGCCTGACAGAATCTGACAGCACTGGTTGCTTTATTTTCCATGTTCAATGGGATAGAAAATGAGAGCTCTGCTGTCACCAGAAGAGGAAATTAGTACCAACACAACAACAAGCGCCAGGTCTATAATGGCTGCACACAGATGTTACCAGAGTAAACTTGAGGAAATATGATAAAGGCTGAGCAATCAGCCCTCCCCCATTGGGTGGGAACATTCGGAGTAGCTGGTTGAGTGGGAACATGTGCAGAACGGATGAATCGTGCACGGACCCCAGATGCAGGAGAACATCTGTGCTGATGATGCTGGCATTGAGCACTGCTTGCATATTCACGATGGCATTATCACTCCTGCTTCTCTGCAGCTCCTTATTGCTCAGGAAGGCTGCAACTCTCTGGTATCTGCAGCCAACAGCTCCAAGATCATCAGGACACCCAGTTAACAACAACATCATCGGGCCTGGCCAGAGAAAAACAAATTACCAGGAGGAAACCTACTGACAATTCCAGCACTGCAACTGCACAAAGCTCTTGGTGGCCAGCTGGGCCACCTCTTGTAACTATCTTTCACTCCTACCACAAGTAGAAAATGTCAGCTTAGAAGCTTCACAAGTTCCACTTCTCTAGAGGTGAGGGTTTGCTCATTGGTGCAGTGTGTTGTGCAATGTTGTTTGTGCTCATGGCCAAAGCTCCCCCCTGCTCCCAGAGCAGCCTTAAAGGGATTTATGCATAAACCAGGGAAACTCTTCATCTTTGTAGCTGCAGCTAGTGAACTGCAGTGGTTTGAGTGTACCTCTACAAAACTGAACATGGTCAGTGCTAGGACAAGGGCATCTTGTCCTAATGGCCACTTAAACCTGCACCACCAATATGTGCAAGCAATTAGAAAAAGAATAATTAACCACTGTGTGATATGGAGAGATCATAGAAACCATTGTAGAGCTTGCCTGTGAATAAACTCATCATCTCTCATACCCTTATTATAGATGTTATTATTGCTTCCCCAGAGTTCTTTGCCTCCCACTGCTCATGAAATCCTGGGCAGGCTGCTTAGAGCTGTGTTTGTGGTGTAAGAAGAACAGAGTGAACTCATTCCCACTGTTTGCATCTCTGCTATCACTGACATTTTCTAGTGTAAGCTGACATAAGGTAATGAAAGTGGGGAGGGTTTTTTTCCAGGTCCAAACCATACCACAACCCTAGTTTTTGTATGACACACACATCCCTCAGCTATCCCCTCCCCTGTGCTGTCTCCTGCATCTTTCACACCTCCTGTGCTCTGAAAATTATATTAGAAGCTTTTGGCTTGTAAGCTCAGTGCTGCAAAAGCTATTGCACCTCCTAAATTAACATTTATTTGCTCTGGCCATAACCTTCTGACATAAGTAACTCAGAGAGGCAGCCATGGGGACATGCTAATATACTGGAAATTAAGAGCTAAATATAACATTTAGTAAGTAAATAATCTATATAAAAGCAGACATATGACCCTGCCTGATGCAGAAGAATGAGCTGCTGTACCAAGTCTCTGATGGAAGACAGATTGCAGATTGATTATTTTTTATTAAATAACTCCTTTCCCTCTAAACTCAACAAATGACATCATGTGTTATGCAACTGTTTCTTTTTCCTTAAAGCTATCTGTGAGAACACAGAGTCAGTTCCTCTATAAAAATGACCATAAAAATTTGGATTTGTTAACTACAGCAGGTAGTTAATACAGGCATTTGTGCAACTTTAAACTGATTAAATCAGTTCAGACATTCCTGTGCTGTGATTTTTGTTTACTTCTGGATTTCTGCATGAAGTTCTTCAGCTTCTTGCATGAAGGAACTGAGTGAAAATGTTATGTACCTAAAGACAGGCACTGAGGGATCCCATTCCACACAAGGACTGCCAGCCCTATCAGCACCCACATTGCATAGCTGAATTCTGCCAGGCACTCTATCACAATCCACAGAATCTATCAATATCCAGAAAAGAAAATTCATGTTATGTCAACTGCAGGCAAATTTGATGAATTAGAGGTTCCAAAGATTTTTTTTTTGCCCCAATTTTCATCTCCGTGGTTCTGCAGCTCGATGCAGAGAGAGCTCCAGGCTGGCATGAGCAACAGCAGTGTCCAGGGGTCATGGAACCCTGGGCTTGGTCTGTGCTCATCCTCAGCCCAGGCACTGCCCTCTGAAGGTGCTTGTTCATGTCAGAGTGTTTTATATGGGGGAACAGCTCAGTAAACACTGCCATGGGTTGAATCCAAGATAAACAGACCCTAACTAAAACTGTCACCTTCCTCCAAGTGGCTTCAGGCAAGTCACTTGGCTTCTTAGCATTTCCTCTTGAGCAAAGAGGGTGGGAACAGGATTATTTAACAGATTTACTGATGGAAAAATGCTAGGAATTAGCTGTGTTAGCACCAGGTCTAATGTTTGTGTTCTTCTGGACCAATCTCATCTGCACACCACACTCATCCTGGTGTGCACAGGAGAGAGAGAGAGAGAGAAAGAAAGGAAAGGAAAGGAAGGAAAGGAAAGGAAAG